>JALDNG010000009.1:380000-560000 GCA_024349245.1 Neodontobutis hainanensis
ACCAGACAGATCCTAGTAAAAATGTGGACACTAGTCTAAGAAAATGATTTACAATTAGACAAAAGGCACTTAATCATTCTTCAGTTGCAGTTTAAAACTGTATTGTGTGAAATATTGCAGAATATATAGTGAACATAATGACAGACATAGGTAAAAACCTTTTCAAAAGTTTGTAATCCCTTCAAAATAACTCTTTGTTACCAGTGCATTCTTGTAAAATATACATTAAGGGGAGGTCTTGGTTCACTTTCTGCTTAACACAGAACAAATATTAAACTCCAAGTGGACCACAAACGTGTCATTGAGCTCAAACAGAAAGAGGTTTATAAATTGGCGATGAAAACATTATGTAACTTTTAGATTTTCCCCAGAAGAGAAAAATTACTGTAAACATTATTGTCTATCAATGCAACAAGTAAATTCAGGTTAAATACCGCTCGCTCAGTCCAGCAGCAAAATATCAGAATCAGTCTAAAGGGACTTTATTACCACACCATCTAGTGTGTTCCTTGAGAAAGGCTTTGTTTTTTTGTTAGTTTAAAAATGCTAATTGTAATCATGAAGTGGACTGGGGCTTTTTGCATTGGCACAAACTATATGGATCATTTTCTGTTTTGGTGCAAACTAAATAATTAATGCACCATCAAACTTAGTGGAAGAAGCCATGGCTGTTTCTACAACAGCCAAGACAAGACAAATTGTTTGGGACAATAATAAACTAAACTTTATTTGTTTCAAAATGTTTAAAGTGAACAAATCATTTGACATATTTCCTCATCTTCACCTTCAAAAACCTACATTCAGATGCCTTTGTTGAAACCTTTTATTTTCATCTTCATTTCCTCTGGGTTTGTTCGTGGTTTTAACAGCATGTCCCTGCAGGGCTCCCATATCTGCTCACAGGCTGAAGAAAGGATAGTTGTGTTCTGCAACTTCACCACTAGATGTCATCATAAACTACAAACAGCACCTTTAGTCCAAAAATATCTTAGGAATTTTTCTCAAAAGTGATCAGCTGTTTTAATGACTCTTGCTGCTTTGATAACAACACTTTGACATCAAGTACCATGCACCAGTTTAAAAAAAAGATTTGATTATGCCATTACACAACTGTTTATTTAGTGGGAAGGGCAAATAGTCAAATATTAATAAATAGATCAGCTGTGTGTTTTATTTTGGTAAGTAGACATTCATCGGTGACATAATGCTCTATTGGCTTATTGTTTTATTATACCAACTGAAATGTTTGGTAAGTAAAGAAACAACATGGAATTTATAATATTTACTAGGAAATAATAAGGAACAAAGCTGACAGCTGTTAGCTAATAGAATAATGTCTCTGACTGTATTATCTTGTTTGTTGTGTTGAAAAGAAAAAATACTAATTTGTTGTGTGGTTTACAAAAAATATTGAGTGTGTAGTTGTTTATAGGTCAACGTCTATTCTACTAATGAGAAGTCAGGTCAGGCTCCTGTCTTTAGGGTTAGGTTATTGACAGGAGCGTCGGTCAGGGAAACAAACAGGACATAAGACATTCAACATTTTTGGAGATTTTAATTAAGAACTGCTAAATAATGTACATTTAAACATTGTGAGAGGAAACTAAATATGCCTATAGAAATAATAAAGAAGATACATAGAAAGGGTTTATAAACTACATATTGAGGTTTATAACTGTTTATAAATCATAATAAGCATACATTACATACATTAGAAAAGGATAATTGTGGCCTCACTTACCTGTTCTGTCTCATACCTTGTCTTCACTTTAAACCTAACATTATATAATATATTATTAATGATTTAGAAAGGCTATAAAGTATGTAAAAAGTTTATAAGCTGTTTGGAAAAATGCCCTTAAAAGATTAATAATGTTTAGAAATATAATCAGTAAGTAACAGTTGTTAACAATGTTAGAAAAATAGTTCTTTATATAAAAACTTTGCATAAAAGGTTACGGTAAAAGTCTGATGCATCACTTTGGAAACCTGGGAGCTGAGGCTGCGTGGTTGAACCTGGGCAGTCTGCACACTCCACAGGGACAGAGGGGTGTCCCAGAGACCCCTGTGTTCCCCCACTGTCCCGGGGCCATCAGGGCGTCCACAGGGCCAGAGGACATCATGGGACATTTAGAAGAGGAAGAAGAATTGGAGGAAGATGAAGCGGGTGTAAGGAAGGACTCTTGTGTGAGGAGGATATGTCCTGGACCAGAGACAAGGGGCCATCCTCCTGTGAGCAGCAGCCTCGGGACAGGCCCTGAGGTGACCCCCATCCCGACGCTGACCTCCCCCAGAAGACGTCTCATCTCCTGCAGCGACGAACCCAGCAGCAGGATATAATTTCGGGCCAGGACCAGCGTCGAGATCTTGGAAAGTCTTCTTCCCGGCGGCTGGGACGGGGACGAAGGGGACGACGCGTACGGGACCATGACCTCCCGAAGCGCGTCCATGGCAACGTTCAGGTCCTGCATGCGTTTCCGCTCCCGGCTGTTGATCTTCCTCCTCAGCTCCTGTTGCTCCTCGGGACTCAGCTCTCTCTGGGACTTGACGCCCCTCTGGAGTCCCACCAAAGGCCCGTGGTTCAGATGAGGGCCCATGTTAAAGCCAGGAGGACAGTGAGGCATGTCCTGGACTGGTCCTGGGATGCACAAGGGTATGGACTGCTCCTGGGGTTGGAGCAAAGTGTTGGGCAGCACATTCATAGTCCAGTTCCAAAGCAGAATTCTTCAAAGATCAAATAAAAATATCAAATTAAGCTAAAACCTTTTTATAATGCCTTTCATTTCTTCTTCCACCCAACACAATATCCTCACACTGATGCTGATGTCGCCTTTTCCAAATCACTGAGAGGGTCCTTATGTGGCAGCTCCGTTTTATCTCATGTCCTCAGCTGCAACAAGTAAGGCTGACAGAAGACACTAAGGGAACATGAGCTAAATGCTCCCCTCACATGCCCCCACCAAACGCAGCTCCTCCCCTGGGCTCCTCAGAAGACACATTTATTTATTTATACGTTTATTTGTCAGAGACAGAACGCAAAGCATTGTTACAAAGCTCTGGGGAAGGCTTATACATATATATTTACGGTAATAGTACAGTAAAGTATAGCGCAGTGATTCCCAAACACTTCAGCTACAATAACTACTTCCTAAGCATTACTGGGCACCATGACCATTTTGTCTAATTTTAAACACCTTTTCAAAATAAAACTCGTTCAGAGTAACATTTGGACAAACTACATAAGTGTAAAAATTCTGGTAAATAAGATATTTGTCCAAGCTCAGCAAAGTAAACATGCTAATAAGCTAATTGAATCACGTGCTACTTTTGAAAAAGCCTCACAGATTCTACCTGCCAACATTTGACTAATGGCCTTTTCTTTGGAAAACACACAATAAAACAGCTTAATTCAATGTACCACAACAACAATTTAACAACTGTGAAGCCATTAACGTGTGCCGTCCTTTGTGGTCTGACAGAGAGCAGGTATTAGCGGCATTAGCACTGGCGTTAATCGTGTCAGAAAACAGTTTTGGCAGTCACTGAATGGCCACATCATTGTGCGCTGGCGGTTAATTGATGGATTTGAGGTGGAGGTTATTGTTGCTCAGTTCTGGCCGACAGAGAGCTGGGCACCCGTCCAGACCGGCACACAAGGGCTAATTGACTCCCCAACCACAGGTGAAGCTGGCCGGGGGCACCGAGCAAGACTGGAAACCTCAGATGTGCCTTTCAACGAGCACAAAGCAGACCCCGCATTCACCCCGTTGCACGAGGAGCCTGGCGTCCTTGTGAGGCCCATCTGAGCTGGAGAAAGACGAGGCAGGAAGGACAGCAATGTTACGCACAGAAAGCAAGTTGTTCCCCGAGTTAGCAGACGGAGATAGAAGGGAGAACGATCCTCTCTTGTAGCTCAACAAGTGGAAGATGTGGTTTTTTGAAGCTGAATGGACCTCTGCAGACGGACAGGAAAGGCGGATGGCCCCTTGCACCTGCACGACAACAGTCCATGAATGTGGCCGAGTGTGTGTGTGTCTGAGCGCGTGCCTTTTAGCTCAATTTGATCTCTAGTGTGCTGTTGAACAATGAGCGGTAATAAATAGGAAAGAAAATGGCTGGGGTTGTTTTTGACTGTATTGGGATCCGGTTTCTGTGTCAAGAGAAGAAAAAAGGGACACCTGCAAGGAGCCACACAAACAGAAGTCAGAAAAGACGGCAGAGAAAGAAGCTGGTGTCTTGCAGAAAAGCGCACCTCCCCCACTTCAGGCCAAAGAGGAGTGAGCCCAGCGTTTCCGCCAGCTTCCTTTTGATGAGGCTGGACCAGGGCAGGGGCACCGGTGGCGTCAGGGCGAGGGGAAGAGTAGTGTCTTTATGGCAGAGGGACCACTGTCCATCTGGGGAAGGCTGTCCAATAGTGGGGCTGCACCTGGGGGCTCAAAGCCTGGTCTGTGTGCTGTCGTTTCCTGAAGCTGACACTCAGGAAGACACCTCTGCCAAACTCCTGGCCCCATTTGTCCCCAACCCTTGCATGAATAATACACGCAAACTGACACCATGAGATGCCAATGTTAGGCTCCTTCTCTAGTGTTGTAGGGATTGTTACTTTATTTAACCTTTCAAATAATTCACAGTTTTGGTGTGGATTTGTTTTTGAGTGTGAGTTTATTAACCATATGCTAACTGTACAATGGTAGCTGTGATCAATTTTGACAAGACTGGTGATAAAACTAAATCTGTGCAAAGAAGGGTACACCAACGTTAGGACTTAGGAGTGCATTAAAGAAGTCAAGTGGGAAAGGTTTGTCCAGTTCTGTTTTGTTTTGTGGATCGCTAAATCCAGAACAGACAAATGTTCTTTTAAAAAAGCCTGAACCTACATTAATGTCTCTTTAGCCAAAGAGACACAAGATTCAGGTTCAAAGTCACTCCAATATTTTCTTTATGTCTTTTACAATGTTCGTTCAATATGAATTTTAAGACACATGGTAAAAATTGTATTTCAAACACATTGGTGACATTTGAGGATTCAATTTGTGCCTCTTACTTTTGGAGATCTGTTCACAGTCAATAATTTTTAACTGTAGCAGCCTGGCCCAGTTACAAACAAATATTATTTTAGTTTTGTTCCAAATAAACTACCAATAATTGTATTAATCCAATACAATCTTATTCTGCACAAAAAGCAAGTCACTGTTTTTGTAGCCGGGCACTTACAGAAGAAACATCTTTCTGGTGAAAATGTGGGGTCCGAATTAAGCTTAATCTTACTAAATATGAAGTCTCGGACTTAGAGATATCAAAAGAAATGACTGTTGGGAAGATTATATTTACCCTGTGTCTGTTCAAATGAGCACAAAAAAAGCATTTTTAGCAGCTTTACTGCAGCAAAACCAAATCTTCAAGTGTGAAAGCTCCAGGGCCGTGGAGCAGACCAAACAGTTGTCCTTTGGTCCTGGTCTGGACCAAACTGTTTCTTTTGCAGAGTGAAAGCATTCGTAATTAGATTATTAGATTTAAATCTTAAACAGTGCATTTTAAGTTTATGCTGTTTGTATAATTCTATATTAATAATAACATGTCTCTTTCGGCCCTACTCCAGTCTGATTATTGTATTTCTCCAGTTCAACTGTAAAATGAGCCTCTGCAGTAAAAGCCTTCCACAGGAAAACTGATAAAAACTGTGTAATTATTTGTGAGTTTTTAGTGCGGACCTACAGTCTTTCAGGTGGAAAAAAAAGGTTTCCAATGTTTTTTGTTTTATTGGACAAAACAAAATGACCCATCCGTTGTGTTATATATCTCTTTTTATGGAACTTTACTTTTCTGCTGCCTTTCTCTCTTTAAAGATTGTTGAAATGCACGTTGGGTGGAAACATCCCTGGGCTTGTTTTGTCCAATGACAGCACTAAAGAGCTGCACCTGCTCCTCGCTCCTCCTCCTCAACTCTCTTCTGTTTCAATGTGTAAATAGTGTCTAATGAGAAATTAACAGTTGCTAGTGACTGCTCTGGCCCGTGCGTCCCTGTGGGCAAACAGGTGCAAGCACCACAATAGAAATATAACAGAGCCTAAAGGCTGCGCCGCATCAAAGCAACGATGGAGGCCGCGCTCATCCATTGGCTCTAACTCCTGCTCGCTGAGGCCCGGCCAAAGACATGAGAAGATTACAAGCTGTTAATAAGGTGGAACCAATTGGCTGAAGGTCTGCTTTTGTCCTTCCCAGCATGCTTTGTGAGCGGCGGCCTGGGATAGTGGGCATTTGGTGCTGATCACAGTGAGGCAGGGATAATGAAGGTGGGAGGGGTGTGAGGTTTTAGCCTTTGGGCCCTTTGTGAAACAGAGCCTAAATGCTCCAGGCTCAATAGCTGCACACGCTCAGCTGGTCACGGTTGTTTAAATACAGATGGTGATCCGACACGTTCATATTTAATGGTGCTAACTGCTTAACTGGCACTTAATGACGTTTGGTTTGTGTGTTACATGAGTTCTGTTAATGAGCTGTCAGTTTGGGACAGGAGTTTATATTGAAACTCTGTTATAGCACAGAAATAGTGAGGTAAAAAGACAATTATAATGAGTAATACTATAGTAATTGCAATTGAGAGTAAGTCATTTCTGAAAAGTTACCCATGGGTTGTATGCTTTGACCAGATAACAACCACAAGAAAGAAAAAACATTTTTAAGTTCACAATCTCTTGAAAAAAATGTTTTGCAGGAACAGAGCTGAAAACTTACACAGTAGACTTTGGACATTTGTTCTCCATAACGTCTGTGTTATTGGCAAAATAAAGTCAAGAACATAAAGTCATTCAATTCTGTTAACACGGCAATAAGTATCAGCACAATTATTTCATGTCACCTAAACGTTATTATATCTTAGTTGGCCATTGTGAGTGGCCCCAACATCACAAAGCCTGAGTTGAAATGTGTAAATATGCATCATGCTGCGCTTTTAAAATGCAGATTTTCTATCAACTTGTATTTATAAATGTATTTATCGTACTGCTGTGCTGGTTTGTGACTGTGATGGTGAACCAAAGACAAATTTAATTCAAAAGCTTTTTATAAAACAGACCTTTTACTCTTTTTGGGGCTTTTAACCATAAACCTCTTTTTTGAGACAAATCCACTCAACAGGCTGCAGTTTTAGCTCTTTACAGGCCTTTGTATGAAATATTAATAGTTAAGGACTTAGATCTACGTTTTAAAAATGAAGACGATATGTAATTAGAGTCTAAAGCAGGTTTAGTCATCACTACAATAACAGATGCAGCAGAGAACTACGCTGCACACGCTCTAATCTGGAGACTATCCTTAAAAACATGGTTTATGTTTAAGAATATGCTCTGTGTTTATGAGCTCTATTTCTGAAGCTACTTTTCACTCATTCCCGACGAGAAAAAAGTGCACATGGCACTCCTGCCGCACAGTAAAAAGGTTGTGAGTTCAAAGCTCGGCCAACTCAAACATCCTCTTCTGACTCCGGTCTTCTGTGTGTGTTACTGTGGGTTCTCTCCTGGTACTCCAGTTCCTCCCACCGTCCAAACTCATGCATGTACAGGTTAACTGGCAACTCTAGAGTGTCCCTAGTGAAGGAATGTGAGAGTCGTTGTTCCTAAATGTCAGGCCTGTGACTAACTGTCCATTGTCGAGTGTCTACCCTGATGAAGGCCCAAAGCTGCTGGGATAGGCTACAGTCCCAAATGAGATTATAAAAGTAATTATTATTATTATTGTTATTATTATTATTATTATTATTATTATTATTATTATTGTTATTATTATTATTATTGATATTATTATTATTATGTCTTCTGTTTACACATTTAAAAAAAAGAGGAACTGACCCTGGCTGCCTAGTCAACAAGCCGGCTTGGGGCAGGTGTAGAGCGGGGAACACCTTGTCGAAGCCCTGCTGTCCTCAGTCGCCCGCGTCACTACGACACCTGCGCTCACAGAGACGGGGCAGTTGGTGTGTGGCTGTGTGAGCTGCTGCTGCAGTTATTTGTGTGTCATCGACAGGGCCTAAGGCGATGGTGGTAGTATGGCCTATTCTCTGGACCGCTTGGTCTATTTGAAATTATACATTATACACATGTTATTTAGTTTTTTTGGACAATCACATGCTCTAATTCAAAATGGCTTCACACAGTCAACATTGAATCAATAGCGGCGGCAAAAGAGTTTATTAGAGCACTGGCTATTTCTGCTAACTCAGATAAACAGAAGAAAAACATAAATACAAAAAGGGAAAAAGCGGAAACAACTCACTTTGATCTGACGCTGAACTCAAAGCTAGAAGTTTAGGGTGAGTTGTAAACTTGGGTGTATTGTATTAACGTTTTGTGAAGGTGAATTGGTTCAGTTTTACTTTGGATATGAAATAAAAGCATCCTTGTTGTAATGTAAGTTGTCATTAGGTGTTGAGAGTGTGTGGGAAGGGGTTTTTGACTACTGCAGCTTTAATGCAATTACCACACGCTTTAAAGGTCATTTAAAGAGAGCCTCCCCTTTTGCTGAATGAGTAAAAATAAACGATAGCCCTTACATTCTACATAACAGAAACATGCTTTCATAAAATCCTAGGCTATAAACTGAAATAAAGCCACACTGACACTAAACCCTGTTGGATTAACCAGTTTAATTATAATTATGTTATGTTTATGGGCATTTCTTCAAGTAAACCTCAGTAAAATGTCTCCAAATACAACCACACACTGTGATTGTCTATTGTTTTGGCAGATGTTCCGCTCTGAAAACTACGCCACTTAGGATTTGGATGAGGTTTAACAGAAGAGCACTGGTTAACCCGTCCCCCATAAACCATCCTAAAGCCTGCTATTTAACCCTGACAATGATGGATTGACTGACACTAAACTTCCACAGGAATCTTCGTCTAAAATCTCACACAAGTGTCTTCTTCTGCCGTTGTTGTAGGGGTCCCGGTGCAGGTCTATAAGCCACACGTTTGGGGGGAGGGTAACAATGATCCCCTCTGGGTATAATTTGTGCTACAAGGCCACGGGTGTCTTTTCAGAGGTGATGCCCATCTGTGTAGAGGGCGGTGCTGTCGGAGCAGAGGCTGTGGTATGATGGATGAGGAACATGTCACAGATTTCCGACGCTGCTGAACTTTGTCTTAGGAGCCCTCTGCCAAGTTAGATTTTAGGTTTTAAAGCTGGCAATTAGAAATGTAACTATCCACTTTTTTAGGAAGATAAAGAGTATGAGTTATACTTTATCAACAATAAACTGAAGGGTATTAGTGAATAGTTTTTGCCAGAAAAGGAAAGTGCTGCACTAATTGTTTGACACTGTTTTTGGTATAATATGAAAGTGGCACTACCCGACTGTCCCTGGGATTTCCTCCTCATTAAACATCACATGATTATCTGATGATGCTTCCCTTTTTTGAGTTGTTTCTCCGTTAAAAAGACATATTCAGCATTGAAAAGTACACTTCCTGGAATGTCACATGACAAGCTGATGTCGACCAATGGGAGAGCTCCATTTTTGAGCATGTAATTGGACAAATTTTTCATTTTAGAGTAACTAAAATCATCTATAACAAACAGTAGATAGAATCCAAAAGTATTTTTTTTTTTTACAAAATAATTGCTTTTTAAAACCATTCTCCCTCAATTAGAAGAAAAAAATATCAGCTCCAGTCTGTTTAAGTGTTCAAGAGTTTGACATTTAATATTTAATTTTCTGTTAATATAAGACTTCAAAGTGCATATAAGCTGACTCTTTCAAAGTTTAGTCACTATTTTGTGGACCATAATAATTTATCTTTAGGTTTTGAAAAGCTGCTCATAGATCAAGACCTGTTTGCAGTTAGTCTATGATTTTCACAAAATTGTACTAACTAGTATTTAACAAAATGTGAATATAGGCCGTATTGGTGAAGTTGTATAAAATAAAAAACAAATAAATATACTTCAATAAGTGCTCTGTTACAAATGAGCGCCCCGTGTGTGGGGTGGGCCCAGTGGGAGGCGGAGGCAGGATTTGAGCTTGGTTACCTCGGGACATGGTGCAGGTCCCACACCTCCCAGATGACCCCCCAACCACTGGAGCTGAAAACTAACCTAACGCAATAGTTCATGTATTGTTAGTGTGGTTCTTTTTCAAGCTTCCCTTCTGTAGAAGTAGCTGGCAGCACACTTCCAGTCTGAAGGAGCAGACAGGAGCAACAGCACAGAAGCTAAACCATGTTCTGTTGTAACCGGGGCCGGTGGAATGGGACCTGAAACCATGTCTGAGTCAGAAACCACACATTATTCACGAGGAAGTGCACTATGTAGTGAGCACAGCCATTTGTAGTGTTGTCCGGATGTCTAGTGATGGTTCGAGTAAACTCTTCTCAGACAGGTCAACTGGACCTGATCTGACATGTCACACATTCTGAACTCTGAATACTCTCTGATGAACTCTGGAAAGAGATACTGGATTCCTTTGTGGAACTATAACCAGTACAAACACTCATTTATTCCCACATCAGTCAAACGTATTAATAAAGAGAGGGAGGACAAACTAAAACACAGAGGATGTGCACCCTGCATTTTATTTACTGCATATGATAACGTACTGATATTTTAGTTTTTATTAAAGTGTGTTTCCACCTGCCACATTAGGACAAACTCTGCGTGGCACTGATAATTATCTACTGCAGGGAACTAAGTGTCTTTTACCAGGTTACTGAATGTTGGACAACCTCGTTAAGTGTCCACATCTCTTCACATTCTTCCATAACCCGATGTGTTTCATAAACCCGTGTGACTCGGAGCTGCCAGATGGATGAGCTGGCTGTAAGATGATTCTGCGAGGCGTTGAGGAACACATCTGTTGGAGCCTGCCGCTTGTATCACAAACACATCACACACGGTCACTTCCCCTTGTCCCTAGAGACTGCCCACTCTCCTGCACTCTGTGTCTTCTGCTGCCATCCTTTAGCGCCTGGCTCACCTCCCCCTGTGCCCCCTGCTCCTCACAGCCTCTCGGCGAATTCAAGCCCCAATGTAAGCAGACAACACTCTCTTTTTTCTCTTTTCAGCGCCGCTCCCTGATCAAACAGGAGCAGGTCATTCACTGAGCGCTGTCAATACCACTCTGCCTTTACAACTTTAGATAAACTCCACTAAATATTTATCTATGGCATTGTTTTTTTATTGTGAGAGTGGGGGGAAAAAAAAGTCTGACAGCCAGAAGTGAGGTGCTAATTCGATTTGAAACAGGGGACCCTTGGGATGCAATGACTGGAGAGTGCAGACATATGCTGCAGAGTAACACGATAACAGGCTTCAGTAACTTGACAAATTAGGGTTGTACTTATTAAAACATGTCATGGAGCTGTGCTGCTGTAGAGGCACACATGCTGCACCAACAGGGTTCATACTAGACCTGTTCAGTTCTTAGACTTCTGGATTTATAATTTACCAAAGCATTAGCAGGGTTTTGTTCCTGGTCATATTTGTTATCATCACAACACAAAACTCACATAAATCCTTTTTTAAATAAAACTCCTACACACTGTGTCATTCTAGCTCTTTAATAAGATTTTCACATGTCAGCTCCAGACAGTGTCAGTCACTGTTCTCATGTATTTTTAACTCAGAAACTGGGCCTTCCAATCAGGACATAAGATATTTTTTATGAGAGACCAAAACATCCAACAAATGTTAAGAGAGACTTAAAAATGTTTTTTTCTGGTCTAAAAGTGCACAAGGATCACTGGAAACACTGCCCTTTGTGTTTGTTCTCATCTGTTTCCGTGTGTTACATTGAGTCCCGCTCTGGAGTATGTTCAGAGGCTTTTAGACTCACCTCAGTTCGAGCTGTATTCAAGCAACAATGGGTCTGACAACAACTGACCTCATCCAGGTGTGTTTATCGACAAAGAGAAATGAATTTCAATGACATTGCAAAGACATTTCTGATTATAGCCTGACTACGACATACGCTTGAATCTTTGTGACCCTGTGGTTAAACAAGAGAGAAACACAGATTTAAAGCCACAGCGTGTGTTTTTGCCACACATTGTATGTTTTAGATTAAATAAAAACAGCATGTTCTTACTGTTTCTTAGCATCACAATTAAAAAACTACAACAATATGTGAGAAATTATCAAGATACGTGGCATTTTTCATTCATTCAGTAATCTGCCCCATTTTCCATGTTTTTCTTTTATTATTTTATAACATGTACCTGTCCAGATTCACCTCATTCAAACAAACACTGTCATCAATCTACCCAACAACATTTAATGACGTTTGAAGTTGCCCTTCAGCCCTTCATGGCCTCGTCTCAGCAGACCTCTGTGCACCTCTGTGTCCCTGCGTCGGTCGATTCCTGTCCCAGTGCTGCTCCTCGGACTCACTTTGATGTTTAATCTCGTCCTCCTTCAGTGGCCGAGCCGCTTCGACAGTCATGAATATCCAAAGGTCTGCTTCTTGACGGGATTATCCCGCTTTTCAAAGCCCCTGAGGATAATTCTTCAGCCACAAAAAACACACACTCAATGGATCCTCTGCTCTTTCACTTTGTTTCTTTCACTTTCTTTACTCCCTCTCTCTATCCCTCTGTCTTTGTCCCAATGGACCAGGCCTGAAAACACTGCTCCGTCCAAATACAAGAGTTCATCTGCTGTCCACACTGATGATTACATTCACTCAGCAACACTTGTACAAATGAGGTCTTACTCAATATCATACAATTTAATGTAATTACTAATAATGCTCTTCTTATATTTCCAGTGCGTCTCTTTAAAAAAATATTTATTTATTACTCAGCAGGATACAGTCGAGTTATTGTGATGATGATGATGATGATGATGATGATGATGATGATGATGATGATGATGATGATGCTAACTGGCTTGTGACAGACTCAATACACCACAGCATTTTTGCAGTTCAGTCTTTGAGATATGCCACATGTTGATTTCTTTTTCCTGCTATTATGGCCGATAAACGCACTTAGTCACGTTTGGAGCTCCATAGCTTGCATTTACATGCATTTACAGCCCTAATTTCTTCCATTTATTTTTATTTTTATTTTTATTTCAGATGGGTGTAAATAATATAGTTAATAAACAGTAATAATTATTCCAAAAAAATCCTATAAATGTATTTGAATCAAGGGTTTGTCTCGTTTTTGTAATTGTATAAGCAAGTTGGAAGAGATTGGACTAAAGTGTCCATCTGAAAATGAAACAGTGGCAGAGAAAAACAAAACCGGACGCACTACATTTGTTTGTGTGCTTTGTGTCAAAGCCAAAGGCAGCCTCTTACCTAAAGCTTGGCACAAACTAAGCAAGAATAGACAATATATTTTTGTTCTCGAGGTGGCAAGAACAAGAAGAAAGTTAGTTCTGACCTCACAGTCACACGATAGTTCTCAGAAAAAAGACAAACGCTCTGCAGGTGATGTGTCGAGAACAAGCTGCGAGAACTCCCGAAGATGTCCTTTAGTTCTCGCCGCCCTGGGACTGGAACGAGGAGTATGTACCGGCCTTGAGTCAACACTCAGGCTGTGGAAACGTTTCGTTAGAAGACATGTTCAAACTTTAAAGAGGGAAGAATGCCTTTTGTTAAACTTTTATTCATAATCCTGGTAGAAAAAGTTTGACAGTAACTTCATAAAGGAATACTCTGTGATAATGTGAGCACTTGTTGCTGTTGTGAGCTGTTGTGAGCCCCACACTGGTTGTCTTTCGTCCTCATTAAAGACCGTCAGTGTGTTTTCTGCTGGAGTCTGCACAGATGAGGCGCTGCTGCAGTAAACACTGGTCCCATGGGAAACGGCGACCTCTGAGGTCTCATATTCACCTTAAATCTCCTACTATTCCCTTGTAAGAGTTAAATCCTGGCTTTGTCTCTGACTGCTCCTCTGTTTGTTTGTCTCCTCTCTTTTATTCCTCATAGACTCTGTTTCTCTGTTTCTCTTTCTGTTACTCCGCCACCTTTGATGCGTTCCTCTAATCCGTTGGGCTAACACAACACGATGCGTGCAGTGAAAGGCTGTACATCTGTGCGCTGCTTTCAGTGTCCTCTAAATCCAGTTACGACTGTGCTGCGCGGAGATATGAATATTTAAACTGTCAGAGAAACCGACCCACTCTCAGCGACAGTGGATAAGTCACTCTGCCTCCAACAGTGGATCAGGAGCTGTTTATTCAAATCCTGCCTCCGAGGCCCAGCTGCTGCCAAACACACCGATCTGTCACTTTCTCATTTGAATTTACCGACTTCTCTGACTAAGTTTGTGTCAGACAAGTCACCGTTGTATTCTTTAAGTGTGTATCAGCAGGGTCTTAGATTTAGATGGATGAACTGCTCCTCAGTACCATCTAGAAGTATTCTGTTGAAAGCGTTTTCAAACAGGCAGGTGCTTTAAATGAATACCTGGAGGTGACTGGATCAGAGCAGCTCCATGTTATTTGTTCTTCTTCAATCTTCAAACCTCAAACAGGCCCACACCTGTCAGATCTGCAACATCATTGGACTCAACGGTCACAAGGCCACGGTTCAGACGTGAATGTTTAGCTTGGAGCAGTTCAAGACTGATTTTTAAATCAAGAGACATACTAACAACTCATTGGAAATTCCTCAAAAACTCCTCAATTTTTTAAAAATTATAATCCAATCTTTATGTTTCTTAAAATAAAATTAGACCATTGTTTCTCAAACGTTGGGTTGTGACCTAAAAGAGGGCGCTGCAATGTCATTGTTATTCAAAATAAGCCCCAGGTTATCCTCATTTTCGAGGCCAGTGTTTAGTGGAACTGAGCGGAAAGTAACTTGTAATGCTCTCATTCCACCGTTTTCAATTTTTGCATTGTATAGTTTTTACTCTGTTTTTATTAAACTGCTGCAGTCGGGTGACAAAGAAAAAGCAATAATTTAACATTTTCTCCATCTTTTTATTTAAAACTGTGGACTGAACGTATCGCCTGCTCTGCACCAGGTGACTTCTTCCTTCCCGTCGTCAGAAACGTCCTACAAACACTGAAGGACTGAATAATTCAATCCCATTAATGAGACGAATAAACAAATGCTTGCATGAATATTCAGAGATTTACTTCATATCGGTCCAGCTTCAAAAGCCTTTAGAAAACGTTGCAACAGCATGGACAATCTGTTGTGCAGCTGCTTCTTCTTCCTGAAATATATCGCCGTATTTCAGCCGCTTGTCTCTGGCTCAGGTTTAGAGCAGAGGGCTTCCGATACAGCGCCTCTGTCAGGTTTTAGGTGCCAGGAGAGACAGAAATCACTCCAATTACACACATATCTTCACATGTTTACTAGAATATTAATTACTGCTCATCCTGGAAGCCTAGCCCAGAAGCAGGATACACTCTGACACAACATTTACTACAGATATGAGACCTCCAGAGTAGAAAAAACTCTGTCCTGGTGTTAAATGTCAACACTACGAAAGTGTTTGAAAATAGCCTTGAACAAAGGTGAGTGAGTAAATCTGAGATCATGAGTGACATCGATAGAGACGGCCTCTATTTTTGTCTCTGTGGAGGCTCAGAGGAGAAAAACTAATGAGCAAGGGCTGAGCATAAATATCTGTGGTGAGGAAATATTATGTATGGATATTTAAATATTTTTTTTTTTCGTACATCTATTTTTTGTTGAACTAAACCTGTTTAAACAACCTCTACAGCACCCATCATTTTAAACAAAAGTTTTAATCTTACATTAATCTGGTGAAGAGGAGGAACAAAATCATTATACTATAAGCCATAACACTATAAACAATCTTATTTCTCTCTTATTTTCTTATTCTCTTTTATACATCAAGAAAATATACCAAAATAAAGAGTACGTCTCTGTCTGGTGTCTGTGAATGTCTCACAGTGATGTTCAAGGCTCTTTTCTGACACTTTCATAGAGTTGAAAATTTAACACCAAAACAGATTATATATGAGACTTAACACCCAGAGAGTTTTACTCTGGAGGTTTTGTGTGGAGAATTTAAAATCATTTATGTATGCATTTAGAGAGAGGGCATTGAGACTAGCCTGATCCCATAACAGAGCACTCAATTCTGTTGAATACATGACAAATGCAGAAGAGGACGTTGAGAACTATGTGAGTATAATTTTGTTAAATAAATATAAATCTCATTTAGTCATTATTTTTTAAGTTATCACATATTTCCTTTTTTCACTGCAGACACATTTTGACTTTTCTACACCAGCTTAAAACCCACAGACCTAACAATTACCCAATAACTCTAACAAGACTTTTTTTTACTCCAGATGCTATAGGTTATTGATTTTATAAAAGACAAAGTGCACTTAGGTCGAAGCAGTGCTGTCATTTCTTTAATAACCTAAAACAAGTAATGTCCAGTTGGCCTTTGTGTGTTTCTGTTTGTGCATATATTTATTTTGTACAGTACTGATAAATGTACATGTTTTTCAGGACAATATGTTTTAATAAATTCTCTGGTTTTCCAACATGTGGACCCTGCTCTCCTCATCTTATAACATTTTATTTAATGCAGCTTCCATTCTCTGAATCTTGGAGCCCTGGACTCAAATGTTGTCTAAAGCAGCGTTTCACAAACTTTTATTGTGGGGACCCATATTTCAAAACGTGACCCAAGCTATGATTCTTGTTTTGTTTTATCTATAGTGTTTTTCCTTTGTTTAGAGTAAATGTGTTGGTTTTAATTTGTTTTGGTCTTATTTATAGTTGTTACGTTATGTCTGCAATTTTAACTATTTTTTATTAAATGCCTTTTTTAAATGCCTAAATTATTAAAACAGGATTACTGATTCAATATACTTTACCTCAGATCAAATTAAATAAATGTAACTACCAATTTTCTGAGCAAATAACTTCAAATGCCCCATAGGCTTGAGTTCATAAGGGGTTGTATTTTAATTTCATTGTATTTAATACTTTTGGTTTAACTTCTTAAAACACTGACAAGACAAAATCTAAATAGAACGTTTTAAATCAGTTTATGGAGGTTCTTTGTAAACTGGTAATTACTGGAACATTTAGGAAATTTAATAAAAGCAACAAAATTACCAATTGTTGTCTTTATGTTTAATAAGAATGGTCGGTTTTGGGATTAGTTTAACTGTTGGTTGGTTATTATACGTGGCTCAGTATAAGGTCTGTTAAATGGACTTAAGGCTTGAATAAAAAAAATAAACTTTACTTTGTCAACTTGGGTTTTTGAGGTTATGTCCTTATTAAACACAAATAAAAATATAAAATACCTTGTGGTGCAGGAGGTTTATAATGTGCAGAATAAACTGCTGAATGATACCAATGTTTGGACCAATCACAGGCTGCGTTGGAGTGTGTCACACACTTGTGTTATTCCTTGATGAGACATCACTTTCAGACAATCAAACTGAAATAGAGTTAGTTTGCAATAATATTTATTGTTTAATGCAATTATTTTTTTAAAGTAAAGTGTGAATTTTGTGCAAATGGTTTAGGCATGGGTAAAGGCAGTTCAGAAACAACTTAACTGTTTTAGTTAATAACTTTTATTTCACATTTCAATCCCCAACATCATGAGAATCTGAAATCAGTCCAAAAAAAGTAAATAAATATCTGTAAATGCATTTCAAATAAACAAAGGCTCGTTTGTCGTGACAAACAGTCGAATGAAGATGAAGCAGGTGCAACGTGAGGCGGGTCTCTTTTTACTCTAATATAGAATATCTCTATAAACACGCTCCGGCTACATATGTACATCTACATCGTGCTTTGTTCAGTCTCCTCGGGCTTTGACGCGGCACAGTTCAACCCGCGCTGAGTCTGAGAAACACCGGGTTAATAACCACAAAGGACTACGTTAGTGGCACAGGCCTCTTCCCAAAAGGAAAGTCTCTGCTTTGTTTTAACAAAGATAAATAAGGCTCGGTCCTGAACCGGGTCCGATCAAAGTTCATTTGTGCGCGCGGTCACTTGGAGTCCGTGAGCCGTGGCACGCTCACGCTGCTCATGCCGGGCACGTGCGGCGGCGGGACCTGGCACATACTGCAGGGGCAGGGCATGCCGCTGACGCCCCAGTGTTGGAAGCTGCTCGCGGGCGGCGCCTTGAGGAGTCCATGCGGGGGTCTGACAGAGGACACGGCTGAGAGAGGTCCGGACAGAGACGCGCTGGAAACGGGCGGCAGCAGCGGGTGGTGTACGGCAGGGTGAGATGGGGCGGGGTGCGCGGACACTGCGCCCGGGTGAGCCATGGTGCCGCAAGCGGAGGGGTGGAAGGCGCCGTGGTGTCCACTGCCGCCGTAGATCTCGCTCACGAGCCGCTTCATCTCCTCCAGAGAGTTACTCAGCATCAGGATGTAGTTCCGCGCGAGCAGCAGCGTGGCGATCTTGGAGAGTTTACGCACGGACGGGCCGTGCGCGTAGGGCATGACCTCCCGCAGCCCATCCATGGCCACGTTCAGGTCGTGCATCCTCTTGCGCTCGCGGCTGTTGATCTTGAGGCGGATGGTCTGCAGCTCGTTCTCAGACAGAAGTTTGCGGTCTTTTTTAGAAAGCCGCAAAGCCAGCGCCTCCTCTTCAGTGAGGCCGCGCAGCCCCGCCTCCGGAGAGTCACTCTGTGTGGACGACACTGCTCCCGAGAAACCGTGCACCGACTTCTTCAGAGTCGCCAGGAAGATGTCGTCCACCTCCGGAGACGACGGTCTGCTGGACACGCGGCTAGTGTCTGAGTCCATGGTTCAGCTCTGCGCACGAGACAAACACAGGGTTAGACACAAACTCAGGAGGACTACACGCCACTAAAACTAAACTGGTTCTTTTAGCTTTGAGTTCAACCCCACGAGATGTTTCCTAATAAATGATCAGGTGTTCATCAAAGGTTTGTAATAAAACAGAAAACTCTGATCAGACTCTTACCGTGTGAGAGATCACAGTGGCTGCGGAGAAAAGCAAAAGGAAAATCCACTTGTTACCCCAGCGCGTGTGTGACAGCACATTTGACACGCCTCGTGAGCTGCGGGCTTTTATAGCGCGCGGAGGCCGGCTCACAGGAGTCTACTCCGGCCTCAGCACGCTGACCAATCAGCAACGGAGGAGAGAGAAGGGGCGGAGCCTGAGGTACAGCTCACAGCATCACACTGAGATCAGACACACTTCCGCGTGCACGACTGTAAGGAGCAGGCGCGTGCGTCACAGCCTCTCACGGTCTTTCTGTTGAAGTGACCAGCTTTTATTTAGACTCTGTTGTTTTTCTGTTGATAATGAAATGAGAAAAAAATAATAATAATATTAAATCAATACTTGAAGGCTGTGTGTAAAAAGTCCATTTATTTAAATAGGCCTTGCTTATATAGTCCCAGGCTGCCCTCGCGAGCCCTGTCCTCCTCAAACACACCGAGGGTTGGTGTAATATGTGCATGCTTGTGTTTGCCGTTTTTTGCTCCGCGTGCAGCCTGAACGTTAATTAATGAAGTGTGCAAATTTGTTTTTAACGGTTATGATCGGCGGCATCTTAATTAAGTGCCGGGAGCTATAGGCTACAGCACGAGGCCTGCTGGCGCTGTGGCCTGTGGCGGACATAAGGCCCGCGCGCGAGGCCCCTTGGACATAAATGAAGCTGACAGCCCCTTTGTGCGGAAATATGGCGACCCGCTCCGAGCAGTCACACACAATCAGTGCTAATTGCCTCCGCGCGCCACTAACCGACGGAAACATCCGCCACTGGTTTCCAACAACTGCTGATAATTTTGGCAGATTTACGCGCGCAACACACACACACACAGCATTTGGAGGTTCACGTGACTCCTGTGTCAGTTTCAGACGTTATGTCAAAATACGTTCAAGAGTTAGACACGTGATCAATGCGTGGGTTGTGTCTGTGCCATTCGTTTATCACACACAGAAACCGAAGTGTCTTTGCTGTGGCACCAACACAATTATAGCCTTCTATATTTTTGCTTTTATGTTTTTTTTCTTCACTTTATGATTTCAATAATTACACGTTTGGTTATTCTGTGTGGCCTGTGCACAAAACACCAGACCTAATTCCTATCAGAAATTTCATTGCTAAACGAAACTGTCACTATGAAAAATCACATTAAAAAGTTGTATTACTTGTTTCCATTAAACATTGTCTCTATTACCAAATATACAGTATGTTAGTAACACACTTTTACTCTAATGGAAATTTATTTAACTGGATTGAGTGAATAAAATAGAAAAGTCTGGATTAAAGAGCTGCATATTTTTATCTTTGAATGTTTTTTTCCAAAAGCCTAAAGATCACATGTTTATGTTCTGTATTTATTATTCAGTATGAATTATAATTTAGTAATACTTCCTTAAACAAGTAAAAGTTCATTTTCGTAATATATTTTGACTTTACAAACGCAATATAATAAAAAATAGACATATGTATTATATTTGTTGTAATAGATATTTTTCTTATTAAAAAAAACATTGTAACAGGATTACGGAGAATTCTAGTGCGCCCTCTGCTGGCATCATTCCGACAAAGTGACATGAAATCGCTGCAGAAGAAGAGTAAATAAAGAAAATATCCAACACTGTTTAAATGCCACGCATATGGCCCACACACTTGTACATCTCATACATTTACAATTAACCTGGTCAAAGACAAAGAAGACCAACAAATGTGCATAAAATTAATTTAATGAATAAATAAAATATTATTAAGTTAAAAGAAGATAAACAATGCAATAAAATAACAAGTGTGACAAGTCCTACTGAAACCCAGCAGAGACTTTTGAGTCTACAGCTTCAGGATCTGTGCTTTTTGTCCAATCCACTGTAAAAGATAAAAGGAAACAGCTCTAAAAATAAAAACAGTCCAAGTCTAGGCTGAGTTAGTCCAGTCTTAGACCAGGTCCAGACTCCTGGAGGTCAGTGTTTGAAGGAGACAGAGTTAGTCCAGTCTTAGACCAGGTCCAGACTCCTGGAGGTCAGTGTTTGAAGGAGACAGAGTTAGTCCAGTCTTAGACCAGGTCCAGACTCACGGAGGTCAGTGTTTGAAGGAGACAGAGTTAGTCCAGTCTTAGACCAGGTCCAGGCTCATGGAGACAGAGTTAGTCCAGTCTTAGACCAGGTCCAGACTCACAGAGGTCAGTGTTTGTGAAGGAGACAGAGTTAGTCCAGTCTTAGACCAGGTCCAGACTCACGGAGGTCAGTGTTTGTGAAGGAGACAGAGTTAGTCCAGTCTTAGACCAGGTCCAGACTCATGGAGGTCAGTGTTTGTGAAGGAGACAGAGTTAGTCCAGTCTTAGACCAGGTCCAGACTCATGGAGGTCAGTGTTTGAAGGAGACAGAGTTAGTCCAGTCTTAGACCAGGTCCAGACTCATGGAGGTCAGTGTTTGTGAAGGAGACAGAGTTAGTCCAGTCTTAGACCAGGTCCAGACTCATGGAGGTCAGTGTTTGTGAAGGAGACAGATTTTGAAGTGAAAATAAAATGTTAGAACTTTTTATTTAATCCTAATGACAGACAAATATGTAATTTGTTGTCTTGGTTGATCTTGACGTCCAAGAACAAGATTTTTTGAGTTTGAGACCATAATAAGACACTTTTACAAAACAGTGTTGAGACTGTCCTCAAGACCACAGGTTCCCTTTCTCCAACACTACTTGAAACTACAGTCTACTAAAGGGTAATAAAAGATGTATTTTTTTACACTGTGGTCTACTGTAGCTTTAGAGTTAAATCTAATTGCCGATAGACGAGGGCTACATTACCAGTAATTCTCACAGATAACGGTCACAACAGTAAAGACAGGCAGCGAACGCCTTTCTCGCTACAGATGTCAACAAAAGGAAGAATTTTGCTTCATTTCGTTCCAAGTTTGAGCAGAGAAAGGAATTAAGGAGCAGAGCCAGGAGGTTATTTGTGTCTTTCAGCGCGTTTGGCCTTGGCCAAACAGAAAAAGAAACCGTCTCTCGTGTTTTTCCACCCTCCGCTCTTTTCTTGCATTTTTTGTTCCCTTTCTTTTGCTTTTGGAGGAAGATTAGCAGGATTAAGTATGGCTCACATATGCTCCTCCTCACTATTGGTATTCAGCGCCGCTTCGGGACTAGCGCCACCCAGACTCGCAGAGAAAGAGAGACGAAGGCGAGGAGAACCTGAGAGCTGGAGCTGGAGCAGGAAATGGCTGGAGCAGCACTATTCTTTCAACCAAATCCTATTCTCTCAGGTCGAGGAGTTTACAAAGAGCTTCTCTCGTCAGAAAACGTCATGACATCATCCGTCGCTTAGTCCAACTCTGTTTTAAAATCAACTACATCTCCTCAACATTAATCTGTTCAGTTACAGTTTTATATATTTGGACAAAATTCATTGATCAATAAATGAGTTTTATCCTAATGTTACATCCACCCAGACTGAGAACAAATGTGAGGATGTGACTCATTTTGAAAGAGACAGCTTTTGTGCATCTAGCCTTTAACACAAAGCATTATTTACAGTTCGTTTAGTTTTTTTCATTCTTATTTGTCCAAGGGAGAACCTTGAGCATGGACTTGAGCATTTTGAATCACAATCTTCCTTATTGGGTGATCAGATGTAAGAACCTTTGAATTCAAGAGCATTGTGGCTAAATATTTTAAGTGCAGAGTTTTGAATTTGTGTACAGAGACAAACCGAGCAACAATGGGCTTATTTGATTGAGCATTAGCATCAGAAAGGTCATTGAGGAGAACTTCACTGAAATGATAATGTGTGCTGCCTTTGATATCCACAGAGTTTGAGTTTCTGGACATCCCTAAAAGTAGTTGATAATATTAGAGCAATTTTTTGGTTTGATTATCAAAGTTGATGAGAAAAAAAAAGTACAGGAATTCCAGACATTATAAACAAATCATAAGGAGGAATTGAATAAAACCACAAGGGCACTCACATATATTGTACCCAAGTAAGAAATATAGGTCAAAGAGTGCGAAAAAGTAACCACCATTTGTTGGGGATTTTTTTTGCGGAAGAGTTTGAGATGAAGTTTCAGTTTATTCCATCAACAGTTGGACACAGTGAGACAGTGAAGTGGCCCCGTTTGGACACCGTGACTAAAATTTGACAACTGCACACAATTTCTCTGTGTTATAGATGTTTTTGAAATAATTTTTGAACTAATATCAGACAGAGCCATATCAATATTTCTAAACTAAATATAACAGAGCCAGAATGAATTTGTGAAGTATCTTGCAAATAAAACTAACCGAACCTAACATTAATCGTAAGTATTTTAAAGGGGCTTCGGTTAGTGGCTCTTTAGATTAGTTTTCTGAGATTAAGATTTTCAAGAGTTGTTTTGACCTTATATGGCTTTGGTGTTCGAGGAAAGGAAGCACTATAAGCTGACCTGACCAGTCTTTGTAAAGAAAGAAAACATTTCTCCAACACTCGCTGATGCTCCAGGTTTCGATTCCCTGGGAGCAGACTGACAGGTGTATTTAGTGTTCGCGGTGTTCGTCGGTCGAAGGCGTTGGGCTGACTGACCGAGGGGCTTTCTCCCTACAACAGCTATTAGGAGGTAATTAAGTCCTGACACAGCCGAGCCTCCCGTGGTTACTATAACATAACTGCAAATGGGAAGCTTACAAGCCCCTTTAGACGGCATGACAAATTGAATGGAACTCATTGGGCTCTGGCTATTATTCCTGCGGCCCCATCTGGCTGGGAAAAGATAAAGGGGGATTTGCTGGAGGTTGAGCCACCATGTTCAGTTTGTGTGGGGTTTAAGACACGAGAGGGGGGTTCCAGGGAGTGTTTTAAGGGTACCACAGGGATTTTTACCCCCCTTCTCTTTGCTGTGGGCTTCTATTCAACAGGCCGACTTAGATTTGCTTTGGCCAAATGTTACAAATGTTTCGACAACCTGGTCTCTGATCCTCAGGGGTCAGCGAGGAGGGCACGGCGATACAACGGCACTACTCTGGCGGATTTAACAAAAAGCAGCATGGGGATGAATATATTCGGGCGGGTATTCAGCAGCAGCGGGCCTTCCAGAGCCCCCCCCCCACCGGGTTTAGAAAGACCGAGCCGAGCCAGCTGGCAGTCTGCGGTCGAGTCCAAACTTGTGCGGGACAAAAAGCCGTAATGTTCGGTGGAGTGATGCTGCCCCATTGTCAGCTGTGAAAAAGATGGCCGTCATTTCACAACAAAGGCCCGTGAAGAGATTTTAGAGAGGTGATTGAGAAATATGAAGTAGCGGCCATTGTGCACTGCTTTGAATGGTCTGAGGTATTTCATTGGAAGTGATCTTAATTCCTTTTGTCATACTATGTGCTACTTCTCGATGAAAAAGTTGAAGCTGAGGACGAAACAGTCGAGTCCTATAATGAAATGGTAGAAATCACAGCACACTGGACATTTTCTTGTTTAGCAGAAGTGCTCCATTTATTCGAATAACTTTGTAAAAACACTTCCCAAAACAGACTTTACTTTTACTCAAGTGTGTTTTGTTGGAAGCTTTTTGTCCCAAAGTTTTATCAGTAGCACAATTAAATGTAGCTCTTTTTTTGTAAAATAAATCAAAACCTACTCAGAACTTGAGAGTCTTTCCCCCAAATACTTACTTAAACATGTGATGATTCTGTTGTCTATGTTTACTTTTACCTGTGTCATTTTATTTAAGTTGACTTTCACACGTTAGTGCTTCCAGTTTGGTAAAATACTCAGATTTATGGCCATTTCAAGTATGACACTTAAATTGGGACATGGGGAGCTCAGAGGTTCACACGGCAGAGCACCACATACTCGGGAGACCCGGGTTTAATTCCAGCTTTGGTAACATGTTCAGTGTCATTCCTCTGTTTGTCTGCACTGATACGATCAAATGAAGGCTAAAGTTTAATCTTAAATGTTTTGTGAGAAATGTTGTTGACCAACAAAACAAAAAAGCTACTTTACCAGAAAAAACAAACAAAAAAATGACATGAATAAAAGTTCGAGCTCTGAGTTCAGTGTCAGACCAATGTGATCGTATAATTACCTCTTCCTCGTGAACGCATTGCCATTTCATTTTTTTTTGCAGTTTTAGCATTTGAGCTTCGATGAAGTCTCAACGTCTTGTTTTTTTTTTTCACTGGACAAACAAGATAAACAGTACAATGTGAACTAATGAACCACAGATAAGTCATTCAATTTAAGAGATTTAAATATATTTTCTTGACGGAAAATGGGGGCAGCATCAGATTTTTAGCAACCATTTATTATGTAAAATGGTCTATTTAATATATGTAATGAAATGCCACTGCTCAAGGTATGCTATTCATTCATTATCCATTATTTTGTCTTTGTACGTGAAAGTGAACAGTGACGTCCACACGGCAGGGAAAAGAAACACTACACTGGTTTTAAAACGTACTTAAAAGTACCACCTTAAATACACTTCTTGACAGTTTAAATGCAAATGTAGATGATAGTAGAATCAAACTTTAATGTTAATGCACAAGAAAGTACAGTGTACAACCAAACTGTCTTTGCAGTATCTACACATCTTTACTTTAAAAACAGTATTATAAGCAGCATTTCTGAACACTGGAGCTAAAGCTTAGCCACAACAGCATACATCTCAGTATTTCTCCCACAGCACAATCAGTGTGACCAGCCTCCATTAAAACCTCTATTGTGTTGTCCGTTCGACCACAGCGAGCGAAAAGGTTAAAGATCTTCAGTAAAAACAGTGAGTGTGGACGAGGCTGCTTTGTGGAGAGTCGTTCAGAGAGAGGGACTAGATCTATGTGTGTTATTGTGTCTGAGGCCTCTCTCCAGCTGAAAGTCACTGATACTTCTACAGTATCCTTAGTGCTGCACGACAATGGCTTTAAAGGCCCCTAATGACGGGGATCTGCCGGGCTTTACGAGCTCCCATTCACACGGCGATTGTCACAAAGCCAGAGACAATGGGCTGGGGGGAATAAGAATGGCGTACACATGCAGCACAGGCCGTCCCACGTTCTGCTGCAATTAGCGTCGTATGGAGGAGCTGAGAGGATGGGCGGCATTCCTACACTCTACACTACAGCCCCCCTGAGCGCTACACATCATCCCCAAAGAGGAGGAGGAGTGCTGTATTATCAGAGCGGTGCTAAGCAGCTGTCACTGTCCCACACTCGACAAACCCAGACAAACCCAGACAAACCCCACACTGTCCCGTCGAGAGCTCGACGCAGACATTTCTGTTAAATGTTATGGTAATGATAGAACAGGAACGATTCGCTCTGGAGCTTCTCTTTAAAACCGCGCAGTTGTACTTTTAGTTCTTGGAAGGTTCCCTGACAAACAGATCCCAGCTTCTTCTGTCCCCGATATTTTTTATTTTATTGCACAGATATTCATTTTCAATCCAGTATGTTGTTTTAAAAGGGACAAGTTTTTATAAAGTAATTGATCTAATATTTTATCTATAATTATTGAAATGCAATATTTGAAGAGCTACTTTGCAAAAGCAGATATTTCCTTTTTAGTTTTATTTATTTTATTATTTGTTAAAGGTGAACTCAGTCGAACCAAACTTGAGTGGCTATGTCCAATGAAGACCACTAAATAGTTTAAGAACGTTTCTGTGTCAAAGCTCATGAACAGAATGCTCCTTTTCTGTCTTTACTGATTCTGTTAGCTGCAGAAACTGATTTTGTATACTCTCGATATTTGACACGTTAATAAAACAGTGAACTGATCTCGGAAAAAGAGATGCTCAAGATATACAAACTTGAAATTTTACTTTTTTTGTTCATCTCCATTGACATATTTAAATGTAATTGACAGAACAGGGCACATTTCATATCAGCCCCTGTTCTGACTTAATACCACAACATAACAGAGATATGTTAATATAAAATGTAATAATTTGGTTGTCTGCTCATTCTGCTCACCCAAACTGGTCTCATTTATTATATACTATACACTTGTGCTCCTTTTGCTGAATATGACATCATTAGTAAACACGTTCTTTGAGTGTCTGTGACTTTATGAGAACAGTTTATAGGACTGTTTCAGGACCGGAAAGGGTCTGAAGAGCTGAAAAGCTGGAGGTGGGGGAACACAGAGAGAATATTTAGTGGAAGTTTTCCCCCAGTATTGACAGGCTATACATCAGAGTTGGAAATATTTAAAAATAGTCCACATTTACTTTTTTAGGAAACTTATAATAAAAAAATAAAATAAGTGATCCAGTCAAAAGGGTCCTGGTGCCACTTAAGGAGCTAGTGCTTAATTTGTGGCCCTCCATAGCGGACTACTTTGGGAAAGCTTTTTGTTCCATCAGAGTGGTCGAGTGATTGTAGAATATGGAATCTTTTCAACGGCAAAACCAAGAACTGAAATGGAAAAAAATATTAGTTTAATTTTTTTTATTGAAGCATCACTTGTTCTTGTAATGTGTCATATTTAAAGCCACACTGTGTATCTTTTAGCCTCAAAATATATAAACGTCTCTACTTATAAAGATGGTGCTGATGCAGAGGGATATGTGGCTGAGAGTTACATAAGGTTTAAGATAAATCATGCTAAATGTTATCAAGCTGAACTTGTTAACTGCAGCAGTATACGGCTTCAAATTCAATTAATCTCCTTCTTTTGAAACAGGCCTGAGCCGCCCTGTACTGTCCCACTCAATGGGTTCAAAGCTTATGTAACTAACCTGCCTCCTGCTGAGAGTTTATTGAGAGTGTTTATATCTTACTGGTGCTCGTTTGTGTTTTGTAGACTCTCCCTGCTGTGGTATTACTCCTGAACACGGACTGTTAGATCTGAGGACACATCAGCTGCACTGGAACTACATTATACTGCAAAAACATTGGACAATTAAACATATTATTAACACTGCAATTTACTGACAATATGGAATTTAAGGAAGTTACAAAATAAAGACTGTTTCCAGGTAAAAATACTGTTTATAACGATAAGCAGACATAATCTGCTTGTATGTTTTACCTGCACACATTCAAGCGCACCTTATAAAGGAGTTAACATATAGACCGAACATCATCAGTGCAGGAGAGTTTCATGTTAAAGGACAGGTTTACAAGGTCTGTGGTTCTGGAGGTGGAGTGGACTCTTGACACCACTGAGCAAACCAGACATGAGCTCAGATGGCTTTTTAAGAATGGGCCACAAATGAGGGCCATGCTGCTTTAATTAAACGGATACCCGTGTTTTAGCAGGTCATTGTGGGCGTCATTAAGACGAGCAGAAGTATGTCTATTGTGAGTGTCTCCAGGCTGCTGTAGTGGTCCGTGCCCGTTGCTGCCCTATTTCTGATCCAACGGGGCAGAATGTGTGGACGGGGGGGGGGACCAGAGGGAGGTGCAGGAGGCGGGGGGTCTGTACGAGGAGGGGGCTGTTTGTCACTTTGAATCATCTCAGGGTGGTTCACATCTTCTGGCCATTGATGGGTGCCCCTCCCCTGTTGTAAAACAAGCTCCCGTGGGCCTGCCCGAACACTGGGGGCATTGTGTCCCACCCTCGCAGGAAACATACCACCCAAAGTGCTGCTGCCCCCCCCCTCCTCACGGCCCTAAACACCCGACATACATCTCCCCACATCCCTGTCCCCTTCTGTGGGAATGACATCAGACATAAACGGAGGTCACAGGTAGAACTGAGCTCAGCAGGACACACACCTCTCACCTGTGACTACACCAGCGCCATCTTTACACTCGACCGGTTATTTCAATCCCCCTTCAGCTACCGAAACACTCAGGGGTCACAGACAACATTAATCAGACGTACATAGTTTATTTACACACACGTAACATTCACACAAACAATAACATAATATAATCTAAACAGAACTATTCAATAATAAACACATAAACAGTTGACAGCTCTTTTCTCTGCTTTGATTTAATCCTAGACTGTACATATTTACAGCAGAGTATATTAGAACTAAACCGAACATTAATCAAAATTCATTTACAGAAATGGAAATTTAAAACTTCATAGAGACCACTGGAAGTTTTTACCCTTGTCCCTAAAACTGCAGAGGACAAACTGAGCACTGCTGAAGGAGAAACACGTTTCAAATGCACAATCTTGTATGAAGGTTTAGAGCATTTATAGAAATGTCATAAATAAAATTGTTTAGTTTCTACCTTTATTCGACTCAGCGTCAAACTTATGTTTCCTTTTTTTTTTTTTGTACATTTTCAAAACAAACATTATGTATTGCTTTAAAATATCTACATCATTGTTTTCTCAAAGAGGTATAAGTGTTAATATTTTTTTATTATTATTATAGTTATTCCAACAAAATAAAACTCTCGAGAAAACATAAATGCTTTAGTGCCAGCCACATATGCACTTTTTTGTTTTTATTTAACAATATTATTTCAGCAAAATAATGACTTCTCTGTGGTTTATATTAACATATTTTCTCTGCTTTTGGGAAGTTAAACAACAAGTTCAAACTCTGTTCACTGAATATATATTTTAGCTCCCTCTTTTAAATTTTCTGCCTTTCCTTGACTTATGTCTAGTTTTCTTTCTAAAATGATGCAAACCAATATAAATGAATTAGACTCTCAATAATAACAAAATAAAACCCAACTTCTACTGCCTCTGTCCCACAAAGTAAATGCAGACTATTATTACTTGGTGTTATTTGGTTATCTTTTCATTTTTACACAGATACATCCATTCAGCTGAGCTGTTTAGTTTAACAATGACACCAGGTCAGGTCTAGGTGCAGCTCCTAGTATTTACCAAAAAAATACATCATTTTACACCAGTTTCACCAAAGCTGTTGCAAATGTAGTTTTCATTTGTACGATGGCTACTTTTATTTGGCGACTGGTTGAGGGGTAAGACGTTTGGAGTGGGCAGAGGGGGGCGTTCCTGGAGCTTTCCGTAATATTGAGGCCTAATGGGAAGATTGATGGATTGAGACAGCAAAACAAAACGAGGGGTGGTGATAAAATGTAGAGTGGGGGATAGAGCGAAATGAATGGTGTCGTGGGGCCTGACGCTGAGAGAGGGAGGCAAATTTAGTGCCTTTGGGGGCAGGGAGTGGGTGTGACCGGTTCACTAATTACCAGGGAGGTCTGAGGAACTGTGGGTACAAGACGAGTGTGAAGGCCGGGAGAATGAGACAGGATACAAGGGGTTAGTGCAGGTCAATGCTGACCACCTAAGATGCCCCCGTCCCAGAGACACACACCCCCATCTCATCTCGACCCTCACTCGACGCTGTAAATAAATATCATGTCTTCTCCTCTCAACGCGGGTGATTTACTGTTGCCGTTGCTCCGTGCCCATCTCTTCTCCATTTCTCAGCGGCGTTGCCAGGAGGTGAATGGAGCCCCGGGGCCAGGCCTGTGTTATCTGGAGGGGACGTCCTCGAAGGTTTAGAGCGGCCTGGAGTGGACGCACACACACACACACACACGTGTTTGAGTGGCCTCTGAGCTTTCTTTTCTGATTATACGAGACAAACAGGTGGTTCACAGGACGACCCTTCAGAGCAGAAACAGAAGCACACACTCTTCTCCAATCATCTCGACATTTATTTGATCAACTTGGTCTACAGCACTTTAAATGCACAGTCGTGGAATATCTACTAAATACTTTACATTCTTTAAACTTTATTTTCTTAAAAGTGCTGATATGAGTTCTGTTGGGAAGTAGCATATGAAAAAAATACACCCCCACACAAACTACCTTCACTAATACTGCCCCGTTATCCTTTTCTGCAGTGTCAGAAGAGGCACAGAAGAACCGTCTCCTTAGAAAACAAATAAAACCTCATACACATCAAAAGGGTTTAGCACACAGGTTGCTTTTTAGAGTACTCGCCTTCAGTTATGGCCTCTCTGTTAAGTCACACAAACATGTTTTTTTCCTTGCTCGGATGTCTTTTTGGAAAGAACGACTCTAAGTCTCTGCTCTGTTGAGTAAGCAGTACTATTTCTCTGATATGGCATTACGTGAGCATTCAGTGTTTGCTGTTTCCAGGTCCCGTGTCGATGATCATTAAACTTCTCCAGCCTAAGATCTTTCAGAAAGTCTTTCTCGTGTGACTCCTCTCAGCTCCAAGGGCAGCTCAAATATTCCCCAACAGAACAGAAAATCATTTTAGTTTAGCTGATATTGAGACTTGAACAGGTGGGTTTTTACTGTCACATAATCACTCATTAAAATAAAATATAATATACTCATATAATTTTTACTCTATTATTATAAGTGTATGGACCATTACCTAAACGAATCTGAGAAGAGGAAACACAAATGACAAAAGTGTTATAGAAGTGACTCATAATGTGACTTCAGAAAGTAACTATGTAAGTATTTGGTGACCCTAACCCTGCAACAGTGCAGTTTGCAAAGACAGTGGTCGAAAGGTCCAAGGTGGAGCAGAAGTCTTTATAATATGGGTCAGGGCACACAATTCGTCGTCTGAGTCAGTTCAGCTGGTTCAGACGGATCATTACGGGACATTTTTAACAGTTTATGTCTGAGTTGTTGTTGATCTCTTCACTGCTGTGTTTAGTATTCTCCACTGAGCACACTGCCGCTGCTCCATCTGCTTCTCTGGCACCGGCCCCTGCCTCACTTTCACCTGGACCAGCTCCGGGGAGAAAAAAAAAGAGGAGACAAAGCATAAACAAGCCGCTACTAAGACTGATACCAGTCCCAACAGCCAGCGCTGCCAGGGTGCAGTCACTCAAATCGCTCAATGCAGAGTGAAAGAATGACAAACCAAAAAAAAACACAAGGCGAAAAAAGAGGAGGCAGTTGGCAGCCCACCTCTGCTCCGTCGCCATGGGCCCGTCCTAACAGGGACACGGCGAGGGCACACGTGGACGAACACACTCACTGTAAGTCTTTAACTGAGGAGGAACAACAAAGGCAGCTGCAGCTCAGTGGTTTTTGTCTCATCACTGCAGCAAAGATGGCAGCACTGTTTTTTATAACATCCACAAAAAAATGGAGATGAGTAAAGAAGAAGAACCTATAAAGGCAATAGAAATGCACGGATATTTGGGCTCAAAAAACCAGAAACATTTGACAGACAAAACATATAAGTGCAGAATAAAAACATGTCAACTCTATTAAATAACACTTAGACACATAGACAATATAAAACAGCTTCATAAAAATGGTTGCTGAAGATGAAAGAGTGTGTTCAAACTAATCACAGTTCGGAGGAAGACATTTTATTAATGAAATAAAGTAGTACATTTGATATAATTTCCTTGATAATAGAAGATCAAATATCTCACTCACTTTTTTTTCTAGCAGTGACATGACAAAACATCTAGTGATTGCGCTGAAAAACCTAAGCATTGCAGTAAGCCCCTCTCATTTTGTAGATGCCATCGAACTGTTTCAAGTGACGCAAGCAAGAGCAGCCAGAGTGTAGACCCCTGACAGGAAAAGGTCCAAGTAAAAGACTTGTCCTGAACCGCCCGCCTCCTGCAGAGACTCAGGCGAGTGCTGGCGAGGTAACGTCAGAGGGAAGGGATAACAGACTCTGCAAAGTGACTGTTGTCTGCTTGTGTCCCGTTAACACTATTAAACCCTTGCAGTGGAGCAGCGACCCGCTCCTGATTGTGCGTCAGTCATTTGTTACTAACCATGTTTTAATATGCTTTTCTTTAGCAAAGATGTAGCCCACAAATACAAGAAAGAAAAACAAGAAAATACAAGAAAGTTCGAGTGAGAGTAAACACCTCAGCTTTTTTTCTTAAACCACTTCAATATCAAATACCACTTATATTATTTATACCACGTATTTATTAAATTAGCCATAACTTTTTTTTAAACACTTATGCCAGAGGTGTGACAAAATGTCATGCGCCGTCTCGTTTGGCAACATTTTGGTTTTCTGGTGGAAATAGGAAACAAAAGAGAAATTAACATTATGTAAAGATTGTAAGAAAACAATGGCGTACACTGCCACAAACACCAGCTCTAAGTAAATACACCACAGCTTTACACAGTTCACCTCTTCATTTTCAACAAAACCAAGTAGGCCCCGGTTCAATTTCATTAAAAGTGCAACAAAATTAATATTATCAACTTTTTCAGTGTTTTGTGTGTGTGTGTGAGTGTGTGTGTGTGTGTGTGTGTGTGTGTGTGTGTGTGTGTGTGTGTGTGTGTGTGTGTGTGTGTGAGTGTGTGTGTGTGTGTGTGTGTGTGAGTGTGTGTGTGTGTGTGTGAGTGTGTGTGTGTGTGTGTGTGTGTGTGTGTGTGTGTGAGTGTGTGTGTGTGTGTGTGTGAGTGTGTGTGTGTCTGTGTGTGTGAGTGTGTGTGTGTGTGTGTGTGTGTGTGTGTGTGTGTGTGTGTGTGTGTGTGTGTGTGTGTGTGTGTGTGTGTGTCTGTGTGTGTGTGAGTGTGTGTGTGTGTGTGTGTGTGTGTGTGTGTGTGTGTGTGTGTGTGTGTGTGTGTGTCTGTGTGTGTGTGAGTGTGTGTGTGAGTGTGTGTGTGTGTGTGTGTGTGTGTGTGTGTCTGTGTGTGTGTGTGTGTGTGTGTGTGTGTGTGTGTGTGTGTGTGTGTGTGTGTGTGTGTGTGTGTGTGTGTGTGTGTGTGTGTCTGTGTGTGTGTGTGTGTGTGTGTGTGTGTGTGTGTGTGTGTGTGTGTGTGTGTGTGTGTGTGTGTGTGTGTGTGTGTCTGTGTGTGTGTCTGTGTGTGTGTGTGTGTGTGTGTGTGTGTGTGTGTGTGTGTGTGTGTGTGTGTGTGTGTGTGTGTGTGTGTGTGTGTGTGTGTGTCTGTGTGTGTGTGTGTGTGTGTGTGTGTGTGTGTGTGTGTCTGTGTGTGTGTGTGTGTGTGTGTGTCTGTGTGTGTGTGTGTGTGTGTGTGTGTGTGTGTGTGTGTGTGTGTGTGTGTGTGTGTGTGTGTGTGTGTGTGTGAGTGTGTGTGTGTGTGTGTGTGTGTGTGTGTGTGTGTAAAACTACGGAGAATACAGTGTCGATAATGGTGTATTATAATTAGTAGCATTAGAGTAGCAGCACCAACAATGCTTTTTGGCTCCAACAAATGTATGTGACTGTTTACTGTTGGTGGGTGTTGTGTTGAGGTGAATGTAAATGTCTGCCCCACACGATGGAAACCCTGACAGCCTCCCGTGTTGGTGCAGCGGTGTGTGTGCTTTAACAGGCAGGTGGTAATGAGGCACACTGCACTGCCTTCTCTAATGAGGTGCTGGCAGCGCGGGGCCGGGCCGGTGCCACTAATGGGCCCCTATAGCCTCTAATAAGCAGTAATTATAGTGTGTGTTTACCAAGTGGCTCTGACGCGGTTGAAAAGGTTACCCTCGAACTGCAGACCCTCCCACCGGCCGCGAGAAGAGACAACACCGGAAACCGCTTTGTGCGCTTGACTTTTGATTAACATGTCTGCTAATGTGGAGGAAGGAGGAGGAATTCAGTTTGCTGCTCAAAACCTGTAACATTTGTTCCTGTTCCTGTTGTTTGTCTGGGTATGAACATGTGGGACACTACATAAAGTATTACTAATGTTTATTAATGTTTATATCCACATTCATTCAGAAGACAAAAGCAGAAGAAAATCTTATAATATAACTTTGTGTTTCCCAAATATTGAGTCTTGTTATGTGGGTCACCAAAAAGGCACAAAGAAAATACTGCAAAATAACTTAAAAGGAAAAGCTGAAAATAACCAAACCTCTGAAGAAGAATAACCAGAATTATGCTAAAACCCTTGAAAAAAAGTTTGGGAAACACTGTATAAAGTGCAACTGGACACATTTTGGATTTTTGAAGCATATTTGAGACAGGGCTGATGGAAGGTGGTGAACAGTTCTAGACCATGTTTCCACTGAATGGTGCAGCACAGTTCTACAAATACATCCATAAACTACTTAAATATTGTTACTCAAGGACCACACTTCAGTTTCTGTAGTAAATGAATTGTTTTAAATTAACTTTGTCGGTGCTGACCATTAAACAAGGTAAGTGACATGTAGACACAAAATGTAATCTGAGACATAAACTCTAAGAGCTCAGACATGTTATTTCTTCTTCTTAGAATATGTTTATAATAAGAACAAGATCAGATTTCTTTGCTTTTTAGGTTAATCATTTCTGATTCTCATTTTTGTGCCTGAAAGGACTCTCTAAGAGACTGCAGTGTTCATCTTCTCTATTTAATAACCATACCTCACTCTTGGAATCAAAGCTAAGGAGTGACTTTAATGGTACAGGCTATGTATTTGGGATGCTTTATACTTTCTGACATGACCGGATCAAAACTCACAAAACTGACTTCTTGTCATGTTCTGATGAGACTGAAAGCTTATGAAAATTTTGAAAGCTTGAACAGAGCAACTTCATCTAAATATAAATACATTTGAGATGGATTGCGTTAAATACAATTAAGAATTAAGACTAAACAAGGAACAACCACAAGGAATGACACTTTTACACACCTGCCACTGACAGAAAACAGCTCAGATGTTCTTTATAATGTATTAATATATAAGCATTTTGATCTTCAATAGTACGTGTTGCGTTGTAGTCCAACAGTGTCCCGTCTGATGGTATTTGCCCAGAAAACCGTGCGGACATTAGTCGTGATACTATGTCTCCCCTTCGGTCGCACTCTGACCTGTGCCCAACCCTTCTCTGACCCCTCTGAGACACTCTGCATTTCGAAACAGGCCTCTGACTGACCTCATCCATCACCACAGCAGCAGTCTGCAGCAGCTTCACCCTCGGCTTGTTTCTGTATTGTCCACGTATGACGCTCTTATTCTCTTATTCGACGCTGCTTTCCACCCATTGCTCCCTCAAAACAATTTCGGGATCGGTTGAAGCATGGCTGCCACTTTGACAAATCAGTGCCGCTGTTGAACTCAATCAGTAGCAGGTCTTTGTCAGGGTTTGAGAAGAGCAAAAAGGTCTGTGGTCAAACATTGTCTCAGAAGAATGTAGAGACACTTGTTTCTGTGGCAGAATTTTGTGTTTCTCAGCTAGTTTACAGACACCAGTGATGCACGTCTTGGGTTTGAGCGTCATATAAGTGTCATATAAGCACACATTTCGAACTTCCAACAGAGTTTAAATCGTGTACACTTGTGTGAGTTTGTTGTGTTTTCCTAAACTAGAAAAATGCTTAATGTAATCTGTCGTTTATTTATCAGGGCACTTTGTGGAATGAAGTGGATACATCCAAGTATTACCAAAGGCATGTATTTCTAGTATAGAATGTATTTATTATGACTTACATCTATATATACTGCATTAGTTTATTGTTCCCTATTGTTTTGTATGTTGTGCGTCTCAGGGACTGCAGATGGGAATTACAGCTACAGTCCGAGACAAAGCATCTTCGCAAAATATGTGTATAGTCAGTTGTGTCCTTATTTTAACCAAATTAAATGTATTTTCTCCTAACTCTATGCAAGCCAATGCTATTGTATGCCATTGTTGAATTTGTTATATTATATTTACTAACCTGCCTCTGCCAGATAGAACTGCTCATGGGTTGTATCCAGGACAGAGATAAGGTCCATACAACAACCAGAGCTTTTTACATTTGGGACAGTGGACACATCTATGGCCTGGGAGTGGATCTTGAGCTCATCCTGACGTTCTGATGGAGGGTCTAAGAACAGGGGATGTTGTCTGCTATAATCTGTTAAACCCTTCGAGGCAGCAGTTGGATTGAAATTGGTCTGTACAATAAAAAAATGCTTTGTCATGACAGTGGAGCTTCAGGAGCCATCAGTGATCCCCCCCTCTCTGTTCTTGGCAGGCTGGTGTCACCTTCAGAGGCCTTCAGATTCCTGTGAACCGGCTTCTCTCAGGACCTGAAGAAGGCCCAGCAGAGAATGTACGTCCTAAAGAGCAGCTTATCCAGTTCGACTCTGCGGTCATCAAGTCAAGTCGGTGCCCGTCCATCACAGTGGTGTTAGGGGCCACCATCAAACAGGAACCTCCTCCCTGCACTGTCCCATGAACTGCACACCTCCAGAACCAAGAGGAGGCCAGTCCTCAAAGTAATACTCGTTGTCTTTGAGGTGCAGGTGGACTCAGACTCAGGTCCAGGATTGGCTCTTCTGTGCTGATACATCCTCTTGTGAAGCTGTTGTTTAGTTTCACCGACATAACTCTCATAACATCACTGAACTCTTCACTGAACTGCTTAACCTTATTTCTCTGTTTGTGGGGGTCTGGTTAACCTTTATCCTTTTCCATGATTGATTGTCAAATTACTCTGGGAACTTGTCATCTTTTATTCTTATATCAAGGCCAAGTAACCAAATCTGAATCCTCTTCCTACGGAGCAAGAGACCTAAGAAAGTTGACCAAATCTTATATCAGCATTAAATTATAAAACTCTTTGTGGGTGGTATCCCTCGGTTTTTGGGTGTCATTTTTGAAGTGTGAGAAGAATGTCACCAAGACCAGGACTAAGAAGAAGATGGTCTAATCTGGTGTCACGCTGAGTCAGGGCCATGGCCACTGAGTGTTAGAGAGAAAAATCTTCAAAGGCTTTTCTTTAAATTGTCTTGATTTTTGTGGCGCATTGGAAGATTGGAATTACTACAAATAATAAAACCAAGAGTTGTTGGAAATGCAGCTCAAATTAAATCCCTCCATGCATTTTATTTCTTTAGACTAAAACACTTTTTTTTTTCTGAGGAGGGGACTCACAAGCCCCTTTAATGCTCACTTTTTCCTTTTCGTAAAAGATGAAGAATTTGTTTATTATTTACAACATTGTGAGAATTGGGTTGGTTTTTACAATTATATTTCCTTTTTGTGGGGAAAACCTGAGTACCCAGAGGAAACCCACCCGGTCCGGGAGTTGAACCCTGAACCTTCTGTGGTGAGGGGACAGAGCGTTCTACTGCGCCACTGTTCCACCCTCGACAGTTGAAGTCGGTCGACTAAAGGGGCACAGTGCTGACTAAAATGAGATTAAATGTCCACCAATGTCAAGAAAAGGAGCACTGTCCAGGGTCTTCAGGAGTCTCCACAGCATCACACGTCACATGTCAAGGTAACCCCTGGATTCTGAGTTAAAGTTATTGTTAGAAAATTACCTTTTTGGAAAACTAGCCTTATCATAAAGAGGAGGAAAGAGATTTATTTAAGGACTCAGTAATGAGCATTTCTCAAGGGGTGCTCAGTTTGTCAAATTTGGACTTTTGAGGAAACAAGCAGAAAATAATAAACTTTTGACTCCTTTTTACAGGATTTAGAAACTTTATTTTACAACAAAACTAAATAACCAAAGGAGTTTTATTTTTTAGGCAGTTGTTAACAATGGTTTAACTGAACTGTATCCTGTAAAACTTTACAAAACATACCCTAATTTTAGTTACACAAGTGACCTTATTATCACATAACACACAATAATTATCTAATTAAGTCAAATGTTTTTCATGGAAACCCTAATTATGTATAATATCCAGGAGTTAGTGCTGCTACATGTTGCGAACAGTTGCGTCTCAGACTTACATCTTTTGTTTGCTCTAGTTGTCAATCCGTCCGCATTCCCACAAAAAAAAAAAAAAAAAAAAAAAACGGAGTTATCTCTGAGCTCGCTGCCGTTTTTCCATGACAATAAAAACAAATCCAGCTTACACTCATTTCTGTTTTCCCTCAGCCCGTGTGTGTGTCAGACAAAGGCCCTCTCTGTCCTCACTCTATTAAAGGCTTGATCTCTTGCTCTGTTGAATATGTTAATCCACCCCCCCACACACAACTCCACTGCCCCACTCCTTCCCTCGTCCCCACCACGACAAGAAGGAGAAGGGCATCTGGGACACTTGAGCCGAGGCTTGGTGGGCTTCATCCTCTGATTGTGTGAGCGCAGGAGAAGAGGTGCGGGCCGTAATCCTATTGACCAGGCCCGTCCCATATGGTGAGCACATCAGCCTCTCCAGCGGTACAGTCAGCGTGGAGTGGCACAGCCAGTCGGGCCTCTCCGCTCAGAGCACATCTCACTAAAGCCCGTCGCTCTCACGGACCACCGCCGGGGCCCGGGCGATAAGCCGTGGTTTGTTTATTTGTCACACAGATGGAAATGGAGTGGAATTAGTTTACAACGAAGAAGTTGTAGTTAGAAACAAAAAGTGGAGTGAGGAGCAATGACGTCACTTTTGGAAAACGTTGAGAGGGTTTTTGTAGCCCCTTTTTTTAGAAATAGGCTCCTGTCTGCAGTATTAGTATTAACTTTATGAATCCCCAAGAGGAAAATCAGTTGATCAATTGATTCGGACTTCTTCTTCCTCAGACTGATTGTGCAGTCTTGTGTAATTTCAGAAACAAAATCTGGTCTCAGTCAGCCTTGTTCCCAGTTGACCGTCCTTTTATGCCACGTCCTGAGCTTGAGTGTGAATCCCCGACCAGCTTCTAGCGTGGCACATGATGAACACCTTCACATAAGTTCTTTACAGCAGCTGGACAATAGTAATAAACCAGAAAGTTTACCATTGAAACCAAGATAAGAGGTAAATAGTTGTGTGTGCTATCTCCAGGCGTGTATTTTTTATTGTATAATCGATGAACTGGGTTTGTTGGGTTTGTGCTGGAGGTGTGTGAGCTCATGCGGGGGGCTTTTTTGTCCCGGGACCACGGTTACAATCCACGATGGCCCATTCAGCCGCAGCCATGTCAATTGGCATATGGATGATCCTCCTCCAATGTGTTCATGTAACCAGAAAACACTGCCTTTCAGGGACCTGCATTCTCCATGGAGCCGCACAGATTAAGATGTAATGTTGCCCCGCTCTGCTCCATGGGGGGGTCAGTGGAAGTGACGGGACAATTACACACAGGGAGATGCCTCAGGGCACGAGAGTGAGGCGCTGCTGCGTTAACTACAACTTATGCTAATCAGCTGGTTCAGATTTAAACAGGATATGGCATAACTCAGGTATATGGACCATTCTTATTACTCTAGCACTGTATTCCTCTGGATGTGGCCCTCCAGTATATTTGGTGGGTGATATTTTTGGCACAAATTGAATAAGATCTATTTTATTTGTTCAGGAAATGTTATATGTAAAGCCACTTATCTGTTCAAATCCAGCTAAACCATGTTCAAATCCAGCTCAAACCTGTTCAAATCTATCTAAAACCTGTTCAAATTCAATTAAACCTGTTCAAATCCAACTAAAACCTGTTAAAATCCAACTCAAACCTGTTCACATTTATTTAAAACCTGTTCAAATTCAAATAAACTTGTTGAAATCCATCTAAAATCTGTTTAAACCCATCTAAAACCTGTTCAAATCTAGCACAAACCTGTTCAAATCCAGCTAAAAACTGTTCAAAACCAGCTAAAACCTGTTCAGATCCAACTAATACCAGTTTTCATAAACATTTAAAGACTTTTGTAAGACTCAAATATAGATGAAACCTTACATAAATTAATTCATTTTCTTACACTTGGTCCCGTTAGAGGTCATGGGTGACTGGAGCCTATCCCAGCAGCTTTGGGCCTGAGGCGGGGTACACCTTGGACAGTGGCCAGTTAGTCACAGGGCTGGCTTTTTCATTTTAAAAGTAAAATAAAATACATGAAAAACATTACAGAGAAACATTACTGCATTATTTGAAAATTACAGCTTGACAAAGTTCTCATATTTCTTTCTCTGTCAGCAAACACTTTTTATCTACTACAATTTAAACAAGTGATCCTAAAATAAGGTAAGTCATTTTATTTATTACATTTTTGCTGTTACAATTACATATGCATGATTTTTTTTTCTTTTTTATTAAATACATTCCTGTTTTATCCGCTCCATGGTCTTCGACAACAACGTGGAGCTAGATGTAAAGGTGGCTCTCAGACAATCACAGCCCACGGCACAAATGAAAACACAAAACACCAAAACATTACTAAACTTTGTCCAAGACCTGAGTACAGTTTCATAGTTGTCTGTCAGTATAACCAGTGTTGAATGTAGCTGTGTGAAGGAAATGAACTCCATTGTCACGTTCTTACTCGACCACACAGCCCTGTTCCCACTCAGTGTCAAACTAAGGTGCCTCCAACATCGAGATCGGTCACGCCTTCCTTTAGTCTCGACCGAAGTTCTCCTGTTCCTCCTTAAAATGCCACCAACCCTTCACTTCCTGCCTGTTGATTTGGTGGACACCTCGCTCCTGGCTCCAATTAGAGACATAATAGAGCAGCAGGGACCTCGCCGCTCTTTCTGCTGCTGCTGAAGGAAACAGGACAGATGTGAAGACAAGAGGCTGCCTTTACGAGGGGCACACAAAGAAAATGTTCTTTTTTTACATTACCACACGTTATCTTGACCTCTGTCCACATTCCTGGGGTCAGTCACGGATCCTTGAAAAGTTCTGAAATGAGACAAATGAACCTTTCGACACATACAATACTGTAGAAAACACTTTACCTTTCTGTTAAAACGTATCGGCCATAGTTTTTTTGAAAGTGTAAAGATTGTTTTTGAGTTATTAACAATGATTGCACAGTTGCAGTATGTCTCTATGAATTATAATGTTACTTTATTTTCTACGATGAGAAATTGACTCTATGATGCCAGTGTTGGAAAGAGTACTAAGAGTACAGATAAAAGTACTTAAAACAATTCTTACGTAAAGTATTACTTACAATTGAGAGGTTTTCAATTTGTCGGCTTTGGTACTAATCCAGACCAAATGTCCTTTAAGATTAGTGATAAAAATTCCCAATAAACAATAATAATATCTTTGGACTATCATTTTTAAGCACATGGCTAGGTGTGAACCGAAAACCAAGAGCTTGACCAGACTTTGTACCTCGACTATTCTTTTGTAAACGGTTGTCTAACTAATATAGAAACTAAAAACAGTAGCCTTTACTCAAATAAATGTAATAAATATACAAGGATAAGTCATAAGTGCAAATTACCCAACAATTCTGAGTATCTGTAATTATTTCCTTTCACCTAATGTCAAGAAAAAACCACAACCTTGCATTAACTTAATAAATATATGTTTTTGTCTTGTTCTCCAAGCTGAAAACCCCAGCGTAATGTAGGTTAAATCCCAGAACACTTTTGGACCGTCGCACCTCGAACGGCGGCGTGTCTGGTCGCCTTCTGTCTGCATCGTGTTTACTTTATTCATAATGAGTTCAGCCCCTTCGCTGTTACTCCAATAAAAAAATAAATCAAATTAATGACCTGTAGTTCGGATTAATGTTGACTGTAATAAACTCACACAGTCTCAGTCTCCAACGGCAACTAGTGTGTCATTAAAAGAGTCCATTGTTGCTGATTAATTAATGAGCATTTTTCCGTGTATGCTAAACTGGGATTAGCATATTCATAAGGTCAGACATCTTTCAGACAGCTTTGAGCGACTCTGGCCTGGTCTGTTTTGTCGCCGTGTTGTTGTTTGCGGCCCGTACACGACCCCTGTTTGTTGACCCGAGTCCCGGCCCATTAGCCACCACCAGGATCCTTCGATGTCACAGACACAGGGACCACTTCCCATTTACCAGTCGAGTGAGCACGGCCGCACCGGGATTACACCCACCACGGCTCGGGGGGGAGCCTCATTTGCATGTGGCTCCAGAAGGAGAGTGAAACACGGCCTTAGGTCTGACCTGACGACTAATCATTGTATAGTCTAACAAATTTCAGACGTAATTTATTGGATCTCACAGGAACTATCTAGTATAATATCACATGAGAAATAAAAGTTAGTTGGTAGAGTGTACGCCATGAAGGTCAGGCAGTGCCATGTTTGAGACCCACCCACAAGCGTGGCCACACCCTGGACCTGGTTTTTCAAAAGGGACTTAATATTCTCATTTCATCAATTAGGAATATCACCGTATCAAGCCATTTTTGTTTCTTCTTTAACTTCCTCTTTCATCCAATCCTCCAAACCGAGCCCGAAAACAGACCAGAAGGAAGCATTCGACACTGTTGATCATCAGCTCCTGCTCGATTGACTCCAGGACTGGGTTGGACTTTCTGGTCCTGTCTGAAACTGGTTCTTCTCCTTCCTAACGTCTTTGTATCGGTTGTTGAGTTTACTCTATCCTTTTCTTCTTTTTCTTTGATTTAATCTTTATATGTTTTCAGAAAAATCTGAAATAATCATTGGTCCAAAATCAAAAAGAAAATCAAAATGCTTTTGCACTCGGCTCATTTTCATTTAATTGTGTAGCACATGCGAGAAATCTTGGTGTCATCTTTGATTCAGGTCTCAGTTTTCAAAATTAGAGCCTTTGTAATTTAGTACAAAGGTATTTTTTCTTCTAGCCCGGCGAAAAAGAAGCAAGAGCAGAGAAAACTGTTGCTCGTGGTCAAACGGGGAGAAGAGAGGAGAGCAGTGGGACGCTGTAGGAAAGCTCTGTAGGGACAAATACAAAAACAGAGAGGAGACTCCCAAACCTGCAAAGTGCTGCTTTAAAACTGCACTTACACAAGGGAAGGATTAGCTCTGTAGACTTCTTGTCAGACCAATCCAGTGCTTAGTTTCTCTGATTTTATTCTGCATCCTTTTGTACTGCCTCCCGGAAATCCAATTTAAATCCACAAAGACTTTGCATTTCAGAGAGAAAAACTAATTATATGACTGGCCAGCCTTCAAGACCAAAGCACAGACAAACGTTTAAGGTCTAAATGTTTACGGTGACATCTCAACTCTTATTTGTCTGTGGGAAACTGTTTCCATAATAAAATAACTTTACATAAGCCCGACTCTGACTTCTCTGAGTTGTCAGTGCAGTAATTAGATCATTACTGCACATTTGAATATCTTATACGTCCCTTCCATCCCGTCTCCGCCTCTCATCTTTATCTGAGCTGCTGCGCTGCTTATTAGCCCCCGTCCATCTAACTCCACAGACCTGTCACTTTCACACACTCGCTCACAGAGTCCAGTGTCCACTCAGCGGCCATTTGTAGCCTGTGACATCACACTTCGTTAACTTCCCGTCTTTAATGAGCAGCACTCTTTAATTGAGCTGTCTGCGGGCCACCTGTCGGACACCGCCTCATTAGCATACTAATGGTCGGGGATTGTTGCTGCTGGAGAGCGGCCCAGAGGGGTCAAGGCGACTGATGCCAGGAGAAAAAAACAGAAGGAAGTGAGGAGGAGAGACTTTTATTTAGTCATACTGAAGCTGAAAATACCCTGTTTCTTTTTTCTAGTTTAATCATCTCATTGCATATTGTTATAGGACATTTCTGTGGGCTGATAATCCTTATAAAGATCTTAAAGCAGTGATGTCAAACTCATAGTGGTGCGGGGCCTCAAGGAATCCTTTCAAGGGTCGAAAACTGGGATTGTGACTGTTTCGCTTTCATTGAAAATAGAAAGTGAGATTTCGTCTTTATTTTGGTCTTTATCAGATCATTTATTTAAAACATTAATTCTTCAAAACAGGTTTTAGTTGAATTTGAACAAGTTTTAAATGAATTTGAACAGGTTTTAGATGGATTTTAACAAACTTTAGATGGATGTGAGTAGGTTTTAAATGGATCTGAACATGTTTTAAATGGATTTGAACAGGTTTTAGATGGATTTGAACAGGTTTTAGATGGATTTGAACAGGTTTTAGATGGATCTGAACAGGTTTTAGATGGATTTGAACAGGTTTTAGATGGATCTGAACAGGTTTAAAATGGATCTGAACATGTTTTAAATGAATTTGAACAGGTTTTAGATGGATTTTAACAAACTTTAGATGGATGTGAGTAGGTTTTAAATGGATCTGAACATGTTTTAAATGGATTTGAACAGGTTTCAGGTGGATTTGAACAAACCTTATACATCTTTGTAGCACAAACTGTCTTAACCTATAAGATTTCATGAACAAATAAAATGTATTAAGTGCATTACAAATAAGTCTGAAAGAAACGGTCCTGAGCAGTGCTTGTGTTGCTCAGAGGCTGATGTGCTCTAATGTGACAGCAGAAAGCTGGCACGAGGAAACCGCAGCACAATGGAGGCCGCGGCACCACACTGGGCCTGCTACTTTGCTCTTTTCCAGGCCCATATCTCTGACGACGGGACCGAGACAAGGAACTTAAACAGAGAGAGTTTAAGACAAAATAGTTGCACTGAACTTTCCTCAAAAGAAATCTGACAGAAAAATGAGAGAAACCAGGTGTTTTTGGCTGAAAGATTTGGTCGTAATGCTAAAACGATTAGCCGCTATTGGAGCGTAGAAACCAAAGCGAGTTGTTCTTGCAGCTAATTATTGTCTTAACTTGTTTTGATTAAGGAGGGATTCCAGTGACGGCTGCAGAAAGACAGAAAACGAGGAGCGACAGAGAAAAGCTGTGGATGCTGAATGAAAAAAAGGGGCCGAATGGGGTGGTCCCAGCACGTGAAAGATGGTTGTACGGATGATGGACAGACTGAGAAGAACAGCCGTCCCGACAGCCCGACCGATGCGTATTCAAGCCTGCAGTGAATACAAACTCTGAACAGTCACATGCTAATGACGGCCGCCATTTAATGTGTCAAATTCACAATCACCAGTGTTCGCGGCGTGTCTTTATTTCGCTCCGGGGCTAATTGCTCGAAGCCCTTCTCTTTTGACTGAGAGGCTGTTGCTCTCAGTTAAAGCCCATATTGTGGCGTGCGGGTCAAAACCTGGAGCTATTAAACAACATGCACGTGCACACACAAACCGGCTTCTACATGTGTCGGACGTGTTCAGACTAAAGCGTATGAGCTCTGAACGTATGAGTCACATGTGGTTCAAACCCTAAATGAATCCTTATTGGTCACATCATGGAAAGAAGGATGGTCCAGGCACGGCACAATTTAATGTGAAGAAGCACAGGTTTAACTTTTCTCTATGGTTTATAAAAGCTGGGTTTCATAGTTGATAGTGATTTTAGTTCTTAAAAGTTAACATTATATTCTACATCTGAGTTACGCTGGTTGTTAACACTCCTGCCTCTCCCTGTGTGTGTTTAGGTTTTCTCTGGGTTTCCTCTACAACTAAAGACATGTACACTTGTCCCCACTCAGATCTGGATAAATAAGATAAAATAAAAAAGGACCTTGATTTTGGGCTATAGTATAACTTATCTTTATTGGAATTTAGATATTTAGGGGATTTAGATATTTTAGGGGAAAATATATTATTGTTTGCCTGATGTGTTCCCTAAGCACTTAACTCATTCTAGACCGAGGGGCCCAAACTTTTTCTGTTGAAGGGCCAAAACGGAAATGTATAAGTGGGCCACGGGCCAAGTACAAAACTTGCATGTAATTTAAAAAAATACTCCATTTTGTTCTGACAAAGTAGTGCCTATTTGGAGCCCTGCGAACTTAACTTGTTTTACCCAAACTTGTGTTGTTTGACCCAGTCCTTTCAAAAATCCGACTAGCTGAGAACTTATATAAAGTGTGGAAATGTGCACACACACACAATCCTACCTAAACTCTTTTATTTAAAGACCCTTTAACCTTTGAAGTGAATGTACACCAGGCATTTCAAGCAAAACATGACAACTACTGGCGGGACAATTTTGGCCCCAGGGCTCCACTTTTGGCACTTCAGTTCTAGACAAATACTTTGGTTAAACTTCCTTCTTCAACTTTAACAGTGACGTTCACACACACACACACATATATACATAACGGTCTGGTCTGACAGTGACTTGTCCGTGTGCGAGGATCACGGGAGGGGTCACTGCCGGGCTACACACTTCGACGTCTCCGTGTTCGGGCCCGGCCTCCTGATCAATGAGCAGCGGCAAACACACACACACACACACACACACACACACACACACACACACACACACACACACACACACACACAACACCAGCATCTGAAAGGAGTGCAATTTGTAGGAGGGGGCTTCCTAATGACCCCATTAGTAACGTGTAGAGATGCTAATGTGGCTCTTGTGCCACTGTGGTACTGTCATTCAATTCAAAGAAGCCTATTGTTGCATTTATGTATTTAAAAAACAGGAAGACGTTTCAGGGAAAAAATGGATCAAGCCGTTTTAGAAAGACGTGTCTGTGAGGTGATTTGTGAATCTATTGTTTGAGTTTAATTTGGCTTCTTCTCTAATTCGGCCCTCGAGACAGGACAAGTTTGTTGGAAGCTGATAGGACTTGACTATGTTAATGCTGCGAAAGTCAAAAGAAATGTGCAAATGTGCCATCGAAGAGGCTCAGAGAAGGGACTTGTGTTTCTGGCACCGGCCGCAGTTTGGAACCAGTTTGAAGTGGTGAATTTGTAGCAGGCGTTAACGTCAGAGGAGCAAAGTCTAGTGATAATATACCACACAAACATGTTGATCTTAAGTGAGTAAATACTGAATACTGCCACATAACTTATAAAATTATAATGATAACATGTCACAGCACTACTCTCGAAACATGGACCAAAACCTGACAACTCTGCGTATAACCACTTTTAAACCATTCACAACCACATAAATCTGTCTTTAACATCTTTAAACAAGACCAAATCCAGTTCTTACCATGCATATATGCTCATTTTATGTCTCATATAAGGTATAATTCTAATATTGCTATAACTAAGCTGTATTAGAAAGTGTTTCCAAAGCATAAAATTTTAGTATAATTACGGTTTATGTGTTCAATATAAATCTATATAAAGCGTTTGGCCTGGACCCTTGGGGATAATAATGTGTTAAAAACCTAATGCATTATGGTCAGAGAGCTGATGGTGAAGTCTGAGTTAGAGCAGCGCCTGAACTGTGCTGAGCGTCAGTCTTAATGTCATAATGAGTGTTGGAATGAATCCAGTCGCACCAGACGTTTTGAAACACTTCATATTCAATCACTTTAACTCAGTGTTGGTTGTAAAAGTACAGTAACACACACACCGTTTTCAAATCTGTTCCACTATTAAAATGTGACAGGTGTTTTAACAGGTAACATATATATTTGATGGAAAGGTCAATTTGCAAAAGTTTTGACGTTATTGTACCTTACCTTTATTTAGTAAATGGTTGCAAAGCTCAGGTAAGCCATATAAGGAGTGGTCAAGTCATTTATTGAGAAAATCAGTAAAAAAAAATGTTTACATTCATAATCATCAATCTATTATCCTCCATCACTGTGTGGTCTAAGAGCTTCAATAAAATTATAAAAATATAAAAATATAACCAACAGCAGTGTCTCTTTCCTGGAGCACATTTAGCCTTTTTGCGATCGGTCCCGAGGTAGGCTCAAGCAGTAGGCTATACACAGCTTTTACTGTTTCCACAATACGCTGCTGGATCAGAGTAACAACTGTCCTTGTACACCTTGTAATGCACAATGACATAAACAAATACACATTAATACAAAAGGATTTAAAATATTACAGTGCATCAGATGCATTAAATACATTCATTATTATTCATTTAATAATATATGCAATAGAACCAGTCAGGCTATTTCCAGAGTTTAGTGTCCGAATACAAAAAACACATAACCTTTTAGAGCAGTTGTCCTTCAACCGGAAGGTGGCCGGTTCGATTCCCACTCTCCCCACAGTTCATACTGTCGTTGTGTCCTTGGGCAAGACACTTAACCCACCTTGCCTCCAGTGGCTGTAACACTGGTAATTACTGTAGAACAATGTAAGTTGCTTTGGATAAAAGCGTCAGCTAAATGAATAAATGTAAATGTAAGAAAAAATACAGAGGGTGTTTTAATGTTATATGGAGTTAATTTGCAGCTCACTGCTGTTGGACACAAACTAAACTGAACACTTTTTGTATTTGTCTGTCCTTGTATATGAAGTGGCTGCCTCCAGTTCCACGTATGTGTCCAGTGTGTGGGCCCCTGGCCTCCGTCTGCCGGCCGTCTTGTGTTGCTGTGGGAGCGTGTGAAAGCAGCGTGGACCTTGTCTCTCTGCATGCCTTTCTCTTTCTGCGCTGCGCTCTTGACTTGATGCAGCCTCCGGGTCCTAATCCTCTGATCAGCATGCCAGGACCGGCCCCGGGCCCCGAGGTGACACCTGGCTCCAGACACTTTCTCACATTGTTGGGAGCCACTTGTAGCTTTTTTTTGTGGGGGGGGGGGGGGTCTGCCTCCATCTGCTCCTCAGAACATCCAGAAAGTGACACAAGTTACATGTTATTATTAATAGTATAGCCACATTTTTTTCCCATGTAAAAAATGTTTTTTTCATTCTCAAATCATCAAATATTGTGATTTTTTTTATTTGTGATGCAGCCTTACACTGAACAATGTGTCTATTTCTGGAAGCGACTATTGTACTAAAATGAGAAACGGTAAGACTTTCCCATGTCCAATGTGTCAGGTTCAAGTTAAGGCCACACAAAGGCCAAGAGGTGAATGGACCGACTGGAGAGACCCGGGGATTGAGGGGAGCTGCTTGGCACACAAACAATTAACACTCGTCCCTCCATAGCACGCAGTGGCCCCAAATCCCCACATTTGTCCAGACAAATTGACTGGACCCCCAAGTCTTGTTTGTCTTGCTCTGCAGTCCGAGTGGGGAGGGCTCAAGGGCAGGGAACAGTGGTCAGAGGACAGGCCTGTTGAACCTAGTGTTCAAGGTCGACTCATTTTCTCCTTTTAGCAGGATCTCAGATGATGCATTTAAGTTCATATGTGATTTAAAGCAGTCATTCCCATGAAAATCAAAGAAAACATAAGTGGTAGACTTTAAGGCAGACAGGTCCAAAGTCTCACCTTGTGCCCTTATTGGCCATAAGGGCAAAAGGTGAGATTTTATGTGGTCCTCAAATCCAACAAAAACTTGTTCAAATCTATCTAAAACCTGTTCAAATCCATCTTAAACATGTTCAAATCCAACTAAAACCTGTTCCTGGACCTTGGTAATTTTCCTCTCATGAAATGTGGCCCTTTTTGCAAAAGGGTTGGACATAGCTGCTCTCAGGAGACTGTGCCGTGTCCCATTGTGTTCTGTATGGTCTGATGTTGCACAGCATAAGAAGTGTTTTACAAAGACGAGGGGCAGTTTTCCATTTTTTTATGTTCAACCTCCTTTTGGAAAGTAGTGGAGCAAATAGTCCTTTTCTGTGAATGAATTTAAATCCTCATATTATCAATACAGAACTGTGTCTCAGTGGTTTTTGTCTCCATCTAGTAGTATAAAACTATACAGCAGGTCATTTAAAAGCGATCTAATGCAAAGGTACTTTAAATTTCTATTAAGTCTACACATTTATTAAAGGATAATATGCTCACATAATCGACCTGCACATTAGGAGGCAGCCAATGTGTGCCTCAGCGTTTGTATTAGAGCGCCATCTAGTGCTTAAACCATGTGCCTTAATGGAGGTGAAGAACACAAACAGAATATATAAGTATTAGTATTCCCATAAATAAAAAAAGGTAAAAGAACATATGTTGTGAAGACTGCAATATAGCTTTTTTAAATGTAAATTAAGCCATTAAAACAAACTCATTTTGACGATCAGAATATTTTTTAAAACAGGCCACATAAGCTTTTAATTGAATATTTAATATAAAATTATAATCAAGCACTGAATTATATATATATATATATATATATATATATATATATATATATATATATATATATATATATATATATATATATATATATATTATCAATAATACTTTTCTGTTGACTGTCCCCTCAATGAAATTATAGATTATCTGCCTTTGACTCCAGCTCTAAGCATTAATCTTCAGTCCACTTTTCTTTTTTTAGTAAAGAATAAACAGTGTATTGAAAATAATTATTACTAAAGTGGCACAAATAAATAAAATAAAAAAATCACACAAGAATTATACTTCTGTACAAATAAATCTACAGTGGGCTACTTGTCTTCAATAACCGCACCATTGAAATACAAAACATTATCACGTGCTAATAATGTCATGGAATTTGGACATACATTATTTTAGAAACAAAAGGTTATTGTCAGAAGTGGGATTCGAACCCACGCCTCCAATCGGAGACCAGAAGCCCCAATTCAGAGGAAGGAGTAACCTTGAGTCTGGCGCCTTAGACCACTCGGCCATCCTGACAAATCTGACAGAGCTCAGTAACGATGAGGTAATAAAACTAAATAAATCCGATGAAACCTGAAACATTATTATAAAGTCTGTTTGCGTTTAATTTTAATGCCTATGCATGACGCGTATTGTTCAATAAACACAAAATAATCGCTTTTTGCTGCGTTTTACGAGCTTACGGCTATCAACGTCCACAAGAGGCGCTAGTCAAGGCACAGTTTCACTTCCGGTGTTGTTGTACACGTGGTTCTCAAGCCCCGCCCACTTTACTCCATACATAACCCCAACAAGTCATTCTTACGAAACCTAAACATTTCCCCCGCCCTAGTCGCTGCTTTCTTTATTTAAATAGCCTTTCATTTTAGTTTTTATCAACTTAAACGAGGCATAAAGATGTCTTTCTACAGGAACGCGGTTTGGTTTGTAAAAGGAATGCAAGAATACACAAGGTACGTGGAGAAGATGACTTGTTGCTTAGTTATTCCCGTGTTTTAGGTTAGGCTATTAGTCCTCTGTCTTTATTTAAAGGCATAACTGGGGATTGTTCTTAAATGTGTGTAATATAGTCTCTCTGTGGGCTTTACTGATTCGTGATTGAAGAAAGTGGTTGCAGCCTTTTTGGACAAATGTATAGTGTCATATTATTGCAATGTTTTTTTATTATTATTATTTTCTAAATGCCTAAATCCACAATTTGTGATTCATTCAATTAAGTGTTCATTATTATATGAGGTGCATCTTTATTATCTGCTCAACCGTCTGATTTTATAGAAGAAAACATCAGCAACAGTAAAGGTTCAATGTAATCCTGACTGGGGCAAAGAGTAGTAGTAAAGGGACTTTTATCTACTAGGAAACTATAGATGGGGTTTAAAAAACTTTAACACAGACAAAAAAGACACATTACACAACTGCAATAACAATTTTGTCAGACGCTTGAATAATGTGTTTCTTAAGATATCTCGAAAGAACAGTTGCAAAGGTGCTTTGTTGATGTGACAGTAGTAATGCAGTCTGTCTGTGGACATGTCAAGACCACTTTTTACCCTTTGACATTTTAAAAAGACCACAGCTGGTTTATTTGTCCACATCTTAATTGCGATTGAATGAAAACGTCTATAATTCAATGCAATTCCTCCATGAGTTTCAAGCCCTGGACTTGGACTGTCAATTTATAACTGTTTCCAAAAGTACAGTCAATTGGTTCAAGACCAAGACCAAAGGCTTTCACAATAAAGACCAGTGTCTGAGATCCCAGGAAACAGTTATAAAACCTACACGTTATATCTAAACTCACAGAGAGATGAGTGTTAAAAAGTAAAATAGTACATTTTCATCCTAGAACAAGAATCATGTGAACAAATAATCCAGCCTCGATTTAGCCTTGGATTTTAATACTGAGTGATAGTTCCCACTGTCGACTAAAACTAAGCATGCCAGTATCCTCTTGACCTCACTCCTCTCTTTGTGCACACCTCAGTCATTCCTACTGCTGTACTTTAAACTCTCCAGGAGCGGCTACGAAGCTGCAGCAAAGCATTTTAACCCCGGAGACCTGGACGTGAACCTGAGTGGGCGGTCCTTCATGATAAGCGGTGCTAACAGTGGGATTGGAAAAGCCACAGCTCAGGAAATAGCCAGTAGAGGTAAGAGCACAAAACATTCTGACACAATGTGGAAAAGACTGGGGTCTAGGTTAGTGCAGCAGGACAAACACCAGTTATTTATGAACATCCCTAAAAGTTACAGCTTTGTTGTTTCTGGAGAGAAAATACCGGCTTATTTATGTAGCACTTTTAATGCAACTATTTCTGCCCTTTACAGGAACAATAGAGTGGATACAAAAAAAGACAGTTCAGAAATAATAATAATAATAATAATAATAATAATAATAATAATAATAATAATAATAATAATAATAATAAAGGGGCAGTGGTAGAGCGGTTGTTCCTTAAGCGGAAGGTTGGTAGTTCGATTCCCACTCTCCTCACGGTTCTTACTGTCGTCATGTCCTCGGGCAAGACACTTAACCCCCCGTGCCTCCAGGGGTCAGTGGTGTTCCAGCTGTGACACTGTAAGTGTTAAATGTTCCTGTCCTGTTTGACCTTCTTCAGGTGGAACTGTTCACATGGTTTGTCGAAACAAAGGCCGAGCAGACGCCGCCAAAGATGAAATAGTTGAAAAGAGTAAAAATCAGGTGAGATGTAAACCCTGGAAGATGAATGCTTTCATTTTTACACCTGTTTGGGCCCCTCTCTCTTAAAAATGTATAAATCAAGACATTGTATACGTTGTGTGACAAAATTCTTGTGTTCTACTTAATGTTGAACAATAAATCATAAAACACCAGCGTAATGTCTGTATCGCAATAAGATTGTGATTCTCCAGGTGCAAACAGTTTCCCTGGTCAGGTGAAGTCTTAGTTTAGACCTGCTTTAGTTCTAGTTTATTCACTTTTTCTTATTGCGTTTAGCTCAAGCTGGCGACTGAGCAATGTAAGTGAGTCCCTAGTCATTTTATTTATTTTATATATTCTTTTATTTTATTTTTTTAAACCTGTTCTCTGTTGGAAATACATTTAAAAATCCTCAGTCATGTTATTATTTCAATATTCAAAGTAGTTTTCTTATTACATCGCTTTCTAATGTGCATTGCAGCCAATGCCCCGACACTCATAATAATTTTCATAAAAGCTTTTAAAGCTCAGGCCCCACCTCAGTGTACTACCCACTGGAGTCATTAAGTATTGTTTATAATAATGACTCTTTTGTTGGTTCAGGATGTTCACGTTCACATCGTCGACATGTCCAACATGAGGCAGGTTTGGGAGTTTGCCCAAAGCTTCTCCCAAAGCAACACACTCCATGTTTTAGTAAGTGCCTTGTGCATTTAGCCTCACACATCCTTCATTTACAAATGGTTAAATAATATTAATTTAGTATTATTATCTTTTTAACAGATCAACAACGCAGGCTGTATGATCAACCAAAGAGAGCTGACTGAGGAGGGCCTTGAAAAAAACTTTGCAACAAACACACTCGGTAAGAAAATAAAGGGCTTTTACTATTTAAGGTTATGATATACAGGGTTTTAAAATGATTTCTCACACAATGGAAATCACTTTTTTATTACACATCTACTGTATGTGACTCATGAACAAAGCACTGTATTTCACCTTTTATTTTATTTAAATAAAAAAGAGCTTTTAGTGTGTTGCTCTCACTCAGAGTTTACAGACAAAATACAGCACAACCACATGAACGAAAGGTAGAGTAACGTAGAGAGCCAGACTTCCTATTGAAGGACCAAATGACTCAAAATGGGACTTGAATAAGGCTGAAATGTGACAAAAATGAACACGTGTGAACAAGTCTTAACTTCCAATAAACCCATTTTATTCCTCTAGGTTATTTATAGTCATCACTTCAGATGATTTTTCTCTGCTTTGCTTTGACCAAAGTCATCTTTTTAGTTGTTCTAATCAAACAGAAGACATGAGACATAGAGCTGACTTTAGTTTGAATAAGGACTAGAAATCTGTGAAATCAGTTTAGGCATATGACAAACAGTACTGAAACTTAATAAAACCCAGTGGATTTGTAAAGGACTCAAATGTGATGCTGCATTGTTTTTTAAGTTGCCAAGTTTAGTTCAACGTTGAAAAAACCTGAGGGAATAACATACAATTAAACATTTCTCAACACAACGCACATTATTTATAGAAGATTTCAATCATTTTCCATTTTCTGTATCTGAATAAGAACTTTTTTTTTTTAGGTACATATGTTCTCACCACAGCTCTCATCCCTGCACTGAAGAAGGCCTCAGATCCCAGAGTGGTGCGTGTGGTCTTACTAATCATGACAGTGTTAATTTAATCCAAAATCCCCAGCAAGTCCAGTCTGTCTTTGCCTTCTCTCAGGTCACAGTGTCGTCAGGCGGCATGCTCACTCAGAAACTAAACGTAGAAGACCTTCAGTTCGAGAAGGGGACGTTCGATGGCACCATGGCCTACGCTCAGAACAAGGTCAGATTTTATATTTTAGCTCTGTACCACATAACATCACACCTCATTCACCAAACTATTTATGTCCTTGAGCGTATACTTAAAATGTTTTCTGGTATCTCCTAAAATGTTCTTTTTAGAGGAACAAAATATAGGAATAGCTGTAAAAAGTTCATAACGGAAGGACTGAGATGAAGTTTGCAAGACTTTAACTGAGTTGTCACTCTCCTTATGGATTAGAAAACACTGCAGAGTTGTATTTAAGTGTGTTTTAAATCCCACCTGGTCTTGAAAATTGAGAAGTAATTGGTAAAAGAAGCCCATAATTATTTCTATATTGTATTTATTTCTACATATATTGAGTGTTTTGTTTTGACAGAGGCAGCAGGTTATTTTCACAGAGCGATTGGCCGCTCAGCACAAAGAGATCCACTTCTCCTCGATGCACCCGGGCTGGGCAGACACACCAGGTGACTACCTGTCAATGAGCGTTAAACACATAAACATGACCGGTGTTTAAGACGGATATACAAGAAGCTGTAATTTTAGGGATTTTAATGGCATGTTGCACATTTCAGCTTTTATCTGTGTTAATTTTCAGTTGTGTGTGTTATCACCTGTATTTCATCCACAGTTGTTACCTGACATGTTTATACTTTAGTCTTAGGCCTCTCTTCAATCACAGTAATGTGGCTAAATATTTGCATGATTCATTAAATTTAAAATACTCAGTATCGACAAGTACTTAAGTATCTGTACTATTTTATCATCCATATTTTACTTCTGTAACATGTTGTCTTACTCTCCTACAGCTGTCCAGACCTCAATGCCCTCCTTCCACGCCAAGATGCAGTCTCGGCTCCGCTCAGAGGCCATGGGCGCCGACACCGTCGTGTGGTTGGCCGTGTCTGCAGCGGCCCCCGAGCAGCCGAGCGGACAGTTTTTCCAGGGTTAGAAATGAGGCTCCATTGTTTTATTTGATTGTGTTGGATTTAATTTCCCTAAAACAAATGGCTTAAGGTTTTGCCTTTTCTTTCCAGATCGTAAAGCAGTAGCGACACATTTGCCGCTGGCTGCTTCCAGGTCTACTCCTCAGGAAGAAGAGAAGCTGATGATGGCTTTGGAGGAGTTTGCTCTGAAATTCAAACCTTAAGATATTTGCCAAAGTCACTCATCATTATATTAAACGCACTACTTCATGTTTACACTTTTTTATTAATGTGGATGTTTTTGACATTTAAAGCTGACCTCAAGGAAAAGATGAAGTGTGAAGCATTAAACCTATTGAAATGCTTATGTTATATTAAATGTAATTATAAATGCAGAATACATTTTTCATTATGAATCATCTATATACAGTTATTAATAAATCAGTTTGACTTAAATGTATTTTTGAACAAAGTAATCTATAATAAATAAAAAATAATTGTAGTATTTTGTCAAATAGTTTGACAAAGTAATAAAATTGTGAATTAAAATAATTGAGTGGAATTTTTCTGTGGGTTTTTAAAGAAAAAAATTTGTACTAAAAATTGGGGATCTGTATGTATGTATTTGAACTCAAAGCATGTGAACACAACCAGTGTTCAATGTTAATTGATTTTGAGTAAGGTAAATAGATATTAAAGAGAAAAGAGATTTATAATCTTAATGGGACCTTCTGGGTTAAAGGTTAAATAGCAATTTAAAAAAAAGATTTCTTTGACAAATGGGATTCAAATCAAATCAGTTTTGCAATATTCAACAGTAATTACTGATTAATTGCATAAGTAATTAGACGTTTTTGTAAAAGTCCTGTTATTTTTCTGATAAAATTTAAAATAAGTGTTTTGTTCTGTTTCGCCACTAGAGGTCACTGTGCGTCGCTAAAAGACACCACAGGCGATATAACTTTTATGGACATTTACATCCACAGACTGTATTACTGTTACATGTCCGTATTTACATTTACATTTATTCATTTAGCTGACGCTTTTATCCAAAGCGACTTACATTGTTCTACAGTAATTACCAGTGTTACAGTCACTGGAAGCAAGGTGGGTTAAGTGTCTTGCCCAAGGACACAACGACAGTATGAACTGTGGGGAGAGTGGGAATCGAACCGCCTACCTTCCGGTTGAAAGACGACTGCTCTACCCACTGAGCTACTGCCGCCCCACTACTGCCGTATTATCAGTCATATGATGTTTCAATGTTTCATTAAGAAGTTGATAAATAAAATTACAAAACAAAGTAAAATAAATAATTTAATAATCATTTTCATCGGTGACAGAAAAGACGACACAATAAACAAGTAAAAAAGACTGATTAGAGAGTCACAGACCTTGATCACTGTATCATAGATATAGATTATAGAGTTATAATGACTTTCGTGCAGTTTTTCTTTCAGTTATAGTGTTGTATTCAAGACCATATTAACTTAAAGTCCAGTCTTAGACCAAGCCCAAACTCACAGGGGAGTGAACCTAACAGAAGCTGAGTAAGAGAGACTACAATAAACAGGGCTGCACAATATAAAAACATGCAATATATGATATCCATGTTGAATATTGTGATAATGATAAATCTTTTGATATTTATATCCACTTACAAGAAATACAAAGCTCTACACTTGCTTCTACTAAACAGAAAACTGCTTTATCTAACTGCTTTTTACTCATTTAGTTAGTGCCACCATATGATTTAAAGCTCTGAACACATAACATGCCTTAATGTTTTTGTGTTACAAGCAGTTCTCCAGGATATTGCAATAATTATACATTTGCAATATATTGTGCAGCCTTATTAGAAATAATTTGATCTTGGGGGTCTTGGCTGGTCTTGTTGTAAAATCCTGAGATGTCTTTCTCTGAGACTAAGTCAAGGTTGAGTAAAACAGTCTTAAGTACAACAGTAATCAATGCTGCATGATTTGTACAATTGCACATTAGGGCTCTTCAAATTTATAGTCAACAGTAAACATACACTTTTGGTCTACTTTTTTACAGATATGTACAGAAAGCAATGTAATGTTAATCAACTGTAACAAAGTCACATGATGTAAAATGGTTTAGGTCCTTTAATGCCTACTTAGACCAGGGTTCCCACTTGTTTTTCTCATTTTTCTCAAAAGTATTTTCTCATTAACGGTCACATAATTATAAACATGACTACAGCTGCATCAGAGGGTCAACAATCAAACTACGGCTGCATCAGAGGGTCAACACTCAAACTACAGCTGCATCAGAGGGTCAACAATCAAACTACAGCTGCATCAGAGGGTCAACAATCAAACTACGGCTGCATCAGAGGGTCAACAATCAAACTACAGCTGCATCGGAGGGTCAAAATTCAAACTACAGCTGCATAAGAGCGTCAACACTCAAACTACAGCTGCATCAGAGGGTCAACACTCAAACTACAGCTGCATCAGAGGGTCAACACTCAAACTACAGCTGCATCAGAGGGTCAACAATCAAACTACAGCTGCATCAGAGGGTCAACACTCAAACTACAGCTGCATCAGAGCGTCAACACTCAAACTACAGCTGCATCAGAGGGTCAACAATCAAACTACAGCTGCATCAGAGGGTCAACAATCAAACTACGGCTGCATCAGAGGGTCAACACTCAAACTACAGCTGCATCAGAGGGTCAACAATCAAACTACAGCTGCATCAGAGGGTCAACAATCAAACTACGGCTGCATCAGAGGGTCAACACTCAAACTACAGCTGCATCAGAGGGTCAACAATCAAACTACAGCTGCATCAGAGGGTCAACAATCAAACTACGGCTGCATCAGAGGGTCAACACTCAAACTACAGCTGCATCAGAGGGTCAACACTCAAACTACAGCTGCATCAGAGGGTCAACAATCAAACTACAGCTGCATCAGAGGGTCAACACTCAAACTACAGCTGCATCAGAGGGTCAACACTCAAACTACAGCTGCATCAGAGGGTCAACAATCAAACTACAGCTGCATCAGAGGGTCAAGACTCAAACTACAGCTGCATCGGAGGGTCAAAATTCAAACTACAGCTGCATAAGAGCGTCAACACTCAAACTACAGCTGCATAAGAGCGTCAACACTCAAACTACAGCTGCATCAGAGCGTCAACACTCAAACTACAGCTGCATCAGAGGGTCAACAATCAAACTACAGCTGCATCAGAGCGTCAACACTCAAACTACAGCTGCATCAGAGGGTCAACACTCAAACTACAGCTGCATAAGAGGGTCAACACTCAAACTACAGCTGCATCAGAGGGTCAACACTCAAACTACAGCTGCATCGGAGGGTCAAAATTCAAACTACAGATACAATCTTGTAAAAAAACATAAATTATAAATTATTTCTAGGAAATTTGTACATTTTAGGGTCATTTCTACAACTGTAGAACTACTGTCTAAATGTCTAAGTTTTTCAAAACGAGTGGGAATCCTATAAGACACTTAGAACAACCGTTTTCTCCCATAATCTCCCATTCACATTCACATAGCAACAATAGGCTGTAAACTAAAGTCCATCACATATGGAAGCGGACAGTAACCGTTTTAGTAAATGTTTGACACTTGCTACACCTTGCAGGTAATGGTTTCTTAGTGAAATATGTCTCATTATTTACAATCTTGAAATAAAAACATGAAATAAAAATGTATAAAGACGAGAATATCAGGAAACTGTCCTGACATTGTTGCAGCAGCAGTTATTTTCTTTGTCTGATAAGAGTGATGCGATGTGATCTTTATTTTTCCAACAGATGGTGCTGTTCAGCAGGTGGGGGACTGCTCAGATTGTTTTAGGACAAATTTTACTTTCTTATAGACAACTTCTGGCCATCTTCAAACATGAGTGACTTAGGGTTGAGAATGAGTCTAGTTTTAAAACCTTCTCAAAACGGGTCAGGTTTTGAGGTTTTCAAAAGTTTTTTTTTATTTTTTACTCCCGAAATGGGCTATGAAGTGAGCCAAACTAGTCAATCTTAGGACAAACCAATGGCTCTTTCAGTGAAGTACAGTTACAAAAAGGTGGAGCTTAACAATGCAGTTTGTTGATTGGACGACAGAGAATCTTCATTACGAAAGTTAGACTTGAAAGATAAACACAAAATGGCCATGTGCTGTTAATGCTTGTCTTGTGATAAATGGTTATATTCAAAGACAAAGGCAACAGCTGTTTCTGGTTTCAGATATAGTCAGTGTCTTGTAACGGGTCTTAGTTTATGAACAAAAAACACTGCTTTTCCATTTTCCATTACCGTGAAGACAAACAGAGTCCCAGAAATATCTCTCTGAATTTAAAGTTCTGAAATCACGGAATAAAGCGGGAAAATCATCTTCTACTGTTTCCTTCAGCAGTACTTAAGTAAATATCCAATTTAATCAGTTGGCCTGATGTTGAACTCAGAGCTAGAAGTTTAAAATAAGCTCTAATCTGTAGTCTGGTGTAATATATTAACATTTTGCTGTGGCAAATTGATTTTTTGGGGGATTATTTATAAAATAAAAGCAGGAAGGGTTACTATGTTGTTGTTGGGGAAAGAAGAACATTTTAAGTAATGCATCGTTCATTTTTTTGAGGTAATGATAATACCTCATACAAATTCAAAGTTTGATTTTTGTCACTGATTATGTTGCACTTGTACGGCTTCAGTGTTTAATTAGCAGACACTTCTCTCCTAAACACAGCACAAGCCTCAAACAAAAGCGTGTTGTACCGACCCGTTAAAATATAGCAAATGAAAATGGTAATGAATTAAACTTGTGTCTGGTCCTCTCTATATTGTAGCCACAAACAGATAATAATAAAAATCCCTTTCTTGGCAGCGCACTACACACACACAAACACACACCCAACCGTCTGTGACCTTGTGCTGGACAAGGTCTGCTCTGTCCCACTGGCCTTCAGTAACCCTCGCTGCTAACGTGCAACAGCAACTGCCTGTAACACATTATCCAGCTGGTCATCAGTAGAGCTGCACATCCTTTTCTTTTCCCTCAGTCTGACAGCGGAGATTGTCACCCGTTTCGATGAATCATCTGCTGCTGAATGTCCACAGAGCTCAGGACACCACAGGATTCATGTCCCATAACTGCCCAACAGAAGAACAGAGACAGCATGCCTAACTAAGGCTGGACAATATTACTGCTTACCCAAGCCTTTGGCACAGGCTATAATGTGTTAATTTAAAAAAATACATTTTTACTTTACAAGGCCGGAACTACTTTAGTGAGAGAAGTTGGTGAGGGCCAAAATATCTGCTCACAAAGTTACTGTATAAAAGTTAAAAAGAAGTATAAGCCCAACCCAAATGACTCTTACAGAATTAAAACCAACCTACCCACAGCATTAGAATAAATACATATCTATAGTGTGCTTTACACATGTGTCTACTGTAGTCTCACTATTAACTGATTTACTAAAACAATACTAAAGTTCAGACTACGTTCACCTCACAGCTGGCTACGGTCATGCTAGGGACTATTCCTTTTAAGAAGCCCTCATCTTTATACTGTTGCTCCTCATTTGTCTGATGAAATTTAAATAAACCCTCAGGTCTCTGGATTTGTCACTTTTTGTGGGAGTGCACTGGGAATCTATTGGTCTATTATACAGTTACATATTTAGCTGTGAGAGTAACTACACAAACACTAGTTAGACACCTCCCTTCACAGACTTTATAGTACATCTTTGTCATAGAGTCTACCTGCATCTAATTAAAAACGTTAACCTTTACCTTTCTGGCTCTTTCCTAATATTCACTGTATAAACTGCATCTTTTAAAATTGTTATTGACAAAATCAGGTAACACTGATTTATTAAACGCTATAAGCAGAAGTAAAGCATTAATACATATACTTAACAATAAATTTGATTTACTAGATACATTTGGTTCATTGACAGTGACAGCTATAATCTCCGGTGTGTGTACATGTTGGTGAAAGTGTACCATGAACAGCTGTATTTGCATTTGTCGAAACACACGGCTGACGTCCACACAGACCTTTATAACCTTGTCGGTGCCGGAGGTGAGCAGACATCCCGTAGTGGGCTCATAGTGCATGTAAACAACGCTGTGCTTGCTGTCGTGAAAAGTGGCTGTAGGCGCTCGGCTGAAAAACACAAAGGGAACAGGTTACTCCCCTGTATGAGTTCAGAAGAGGATCAATATAAAGCCTGAGAATGTGACGGAGACAGAGGCTGGGTGTTCACTCACTCCTCGTCGGTGATGGACTCGTGGCAGCTGTTGCACACACGCACCTCGAACTCGAAGCCCATGAGGGGAATGGTGGAGCGTTTGGACGAACATTTGCCACACACCGCTTGGCCACACTTCCTACAGTGATGCTAGCGTCAAAGATCACAGAGAAAAAGAGATATTTTAATATCTCATCCCTCGCTCTTCCCTTCTCTAGATTAATGTTCAAGACAATCTGAGGCCGTACCTGTCGTAGGCCGATCTTCTTACTGTCCCACATCTGTTTGAAATTCCAGAAGAAAGGCTGCTCACATTTTTGACACGAGTCGCTGTCCAGCCATTCGGGCGTCTGTGAAGCACAACAATGACAAAGCTCCAAGTTTAAGCTGATTTCCAATAAATAATATCTTAGAATAATTCATGATTTAAGAAGCATCAATGAAAACATCCATAAAACAACCTATCTATGCATGTATTCTTTAAATAATGACAGATTTTAAAATGAATAAATATAATCATAATGGTACTGTTTATGGAAAAAGAACAGAAATACCAACGTCTGGGAAAATATGTTGCACATTTCATCATGAAACCAATTAAAATAAACTATTCAAAATGAAAACAGCAATTGACTTATTTCCCATGACAAGGATTTCTTCATAAAACTACAAGAAAGGACTCCTTAACAAATCATTAAGACATGGATACAAGACGAGAAGCTCTTGGGAACTTGTTACTTATTTCTGTGTAAGTGTTTTATGAGACAGAGCTATGAGTAATTGTTTTAGGGGAATAACAGCAGCCTCCTTGAGTTATTTTAAAGCTGCCCTCAAAGGATATCAGCTTCAGTGGAGCAAATGCCACAGAAAATAAAATTGAGAAGAGAATTTGGGCCAAACTGTCAGGGAAAGAAAACAAAAAGGAAATAACTGTGGGTAAATAAATACAAAAGCAATTAGGTTTAATCTGAGTGTGGCAGAAATACAAGTGCCTTTCTTGTTTGTGTGAGAGATATAAACAATTATATTAAATCATCCTAATCTGGTCTTTACTTTGTCTAGTATTTAAAACAATGTTAATGTTCATTTTGGTCTAAGTCTATTGTGTTGTTATTCAAAATTAAAGCGGCATTAAAGATGGATTGTGATATATTTTGCTTTACATTTCAATAATACTATAAGTGCATTATGTTATGACCTCTGTAGGATCAACATATTGAAGTTCTATTCTGTTGCTGCTGGCTATCTTCTCTTTCAGATTTCAGCCAATAAAAACAACAAACTGGAGGATCGGGACACCTGGGTGTGGGCGGAGCCTATCTGTCTAAAAGCAGGACTACAACAATCACAGCTTTTGCTTTGTCCTTTTGTTTAGTTAGTTTTACATTTACATACATGCACTTGCTTACACCACTGACTTACACTTTTTTTGTTTTTTTTAACCTTGACCATGTGTGGTCTCTTGTCTGAACATCAAGCCAGTTTGTGACATAGAGTGTCTTAGGTTTTACAAAACAATTAACACTGTTGCACGTGTCTGTCTTGGCTGTGAGGTTTGGAATTGCAATCTCAAGTTTCACCACCAGGTGGAGCCATAGATTTCACACTGCATCTTTAAACGCAACACTATAGTCTTGTCACACATCCACTGAGAGCCGGCCTGGCCACCTGCACGACCTGAATGCTCTCACCTCTTGTCGAGCCACGTCCATGTTCCAGATGACAATGGATCCGTCCGAGCTGCAGGATATGAGCTGTCGAGTGTGAGAGGCGTAGCACAAGCCCTGAATCTTCTCACTGTGGGACGTTTTGACACAGTTTATATGTATTACAGAGTCACCTGCTGATGGTCAATTACGCAGGATCTGGTGATAAGCAGCACCTGGTTGCAGCATTTCCTCTTAAATCCAATGCATCAATAAAGCTATGGGTGCTTAGTTTTCCCATGTTTTTTTATGTCGTTTTTAGCTTATATTAACCTTAACATATTTGCTTAGATAATTTACCTCTCTAAAGAGAAATAAAGATTTTAGCAACAAAATTTCAAAACTTAAAAATGAAGCTATGGAAAAGTTTCTTGTTACAGCTGCACAATTATTGCTTTACCCGGGTAAAAGTGTGACTGTAAGTGGCTGTTACCTGTGTCCTTGAAGTTCAATAGCTGTGCCTTTACGTCCCCCGATGTCCCACATGATGATTGAATGGTCCGAGCTGCCGGAGAACAGCACCCTCTGGGCCGGGTCCCAACACAGCGCTGTAACGTTCCCTGAGGCACAACAACACACACAGAGATAATAAACATAAACCATGGGTAACCTTACATTTTAATCCTGGTATTTTATTATTTGCCTAGATGACATCTCTTCCTGATGATTGCTTTTGGCCCTTTAAAAGCATTAAGCATTGTATCTTAATGTATATACCGTATCTTAGTATTTACTACATGTACTACAGCTTTCTTTGGATTTTGTTTCAAAATTTTTAAAGCAAACGTGTATCTAATCTACTTCCAATCTAAGGATTTGCTCATAGGTCACAGCGTGTCCCTGTAAGGCTACCATACAGGAGATCACAGGAGTGTAAGGCATTGAATTTTAATCTAAAATGTCAACACTAGATCCTGCCAAAGGGCTGTTAATTTAAAAAGAGTTTTAAAAGACCTGTACAAAAAGATAATAACACAGACTGGTTCAGTTGGCTCTGTTATAAAAATCTGATGTTACAACACTTATGTATGAGACTGATAAGAATGGCGGTTGAATACCTGTGTGTCCCTTGAAGGTGGTGACCAGGCTACAGGTGTCCTGCTCCAGCTTCAGGATGGTCACCTGCCCCGACTGGTCCCCAACAAAGGCATGTCTGGTTTCAACGTCAAACCTAGGTCAAAATTAAGGCTCTTAACTGCATAACAATCATTACTTTTACCTGACCAAAACTAAACTTACTGTGGCAACTAGGTATGGGCAGTATTTTGAGTTGTAAAGAGTTTAAATTCTCTTAATACGAGATATGGGATGAGATAATGTCATGTTCATTGTTCATTCATTCATTCTCACGGGTGACTGGAGCCTATCCCAGCAGCTTTGGGCCTGAGGCAGGGTTCACCCTGGACAGTGGCAAGTTAGTCGCAGGGCTGACACTTAGAGACAGACAGTGACAGACACACATTCTCTCTCACATTCATTCACTAGAGACACTTTAGAGTTGCCGATTAACCTGTACATGCATGTCTTTGGACGGTGGGAGGAACTGGAGTACCTGGAGCAAACCCACAGTAACACATGCAGACTCCTCACAGAAAGACTAGAGTCGGCCAAGAATGTTTTTGGTCGGCCGGGTTTTGAACTCACAACCTTCTTGCTGTAAGGCAGGAGTGCTAACCACTCTGCCACATGCACCCCAATGCTCATTGTGGATCTGCCAAAATGAGCGGTGCTTTTACATAAATCCTTAATGCTTTCAAAACTACCTGCAATAAAGATAACCGTATCCTTCAAGGTTATTTAGGTATTTTTAATGTGGTCATTATGCAGTTTATTGAGCCATTTCAGCTCCATTTAATCCTGTACATATTACTGTTTTGCAGCTATCTGTGAGACATTACGCACATCTATTCATCAGATATATTTGTGTTGTATATTTAGTTAAATATAATCACAATAAACTTTTTTTTCCATGAAGCTCAGCACTAGCACAAACATGTGACCATCGTGCACCACTGCACATGTCCAGCTCCAGGAATTACAACGTGTCACAAGTCTCAGCTCCTCAGGTCCATTGGTCTTTGTCCTGACCTGGTTACGTCACCTCAGACCAAATCATTACAGCGCTGTCCGAGCGAGTGTGTGTGCACGAGAAACACACAAAGCAAGTGTGTGTGCACCAGAAACACACAAAGCCAGTGTGTGTGCACCAGAAACACACAAAGCAAGTGAGTGTGCACCAGAAACACACAAAGCGAGTGTGTGTGCACCAGAAACACACAAAGCGAGTGTGTGTGCACCAGAAACACACAAAGCGAGTGTGTGTGCACCAGAAACACACAAAGCGAGTGTGTGTGCACCAGAAACACACAAAGCCAGTGTGTGTGCACCAGAAACACACAAAGCAAGTGAGTGTGCACGAGAAACACACAAAGCAAGTGAGTGTGCACCAGAAACACACAAAGCCAGTGTGTGTGCACCAGAAACACACAAAGCGAGTGTGTGTGCACCAGAAACACACAAAGCGAGTGTGTGTGCACCAGAAACACACAAAGCGAGTGTGTGTGCACCAGAAACACACAAAGCCAGTGTGTGTGCACCAGAAACACACAAAGCGAGTGTGTGTGCACCAGAAACACACAAAGCGAGTGTGTGTGCACCAGAAACACACAAAGCGAGTGTGTGTGCACCAGAAACACACAAAGCAGGTGTGTAACCTAATAATACTACCTATTTCCTCTTTGTTCAAACTCATTGTTTTATGACTCAAACTTACAGTCACTTTGTACCTACTCTTACATTTTTGCCATTTTAGTTATAGTTATTGTCATCTGGCTCTTAAACATGTCTCTTTTCATCTAGTACGGGCATGTTGTTGTGACTGATGTGATGAAGCTCCATGTGCCCAAGACAAATTTCTTTAAGTGAGACAATAAAGTATACCTTGCCTATTAATGTCAAAACACAATGACAAGTGGAGTTTGTTAAAAAGACTAAAGACTGCGGAGAAAAACAAAACACAAGAAAGAAATGAAAATAGACTAACAGTCTTTCTTTAAATTCATTAATCAACTGCCTATACAGTGGAGTTATCACTTTTCATAAGCTGGATATGTAAACATGGGAGAACATGCCTCTGATTCTCTGTGCAACACACAGTAGGTGTTCTAGGATTGTCAAACCTTTAGCCTTTATTCTTCTGGTAGATCTGTGTTTGGCCTTTCATACTAAATGTGTGACAATTACAGGAATTCAGAGTATTGTTCAATATGACCACATTATCTGTGTTTTTTTTTCATTTGAGGCTGAGTTTTGAACTTTTGACATTACTATGCTGGAGACTGCACGTTATTATATTCCTCAAGTGAATAAAAAGCTAAAGCAAAGGGACCTGGACTTTGTTTTCAAGGTAAAGATGTTTTGTCTTTAATTCCAAGAGACTTTTCACTTCTAAGTTCAACTGATACGCAAGCTGAGTTTTATCTCCAGAGTTAGTTTGAGGTCAAACCCCTTCCTCTAAAGATAAAAGCTCTGCTCTTGTATCAGTTGATCTCAGAATTAAAGAGATGAAATGTCTTCACTTTGAAAAATAAGTCCAGATGCCTTTCCTTAACCTTCACAGACACTTAAAGTGACAGAAAGTGACATTTTATGATGATTTAACTTGACTTGACTGCTATTGTGGTGCATTAGTGTTGAACCAGAGACCAGAGGCAAGGTTTTTAAAGGCATTTGGGGCAAATAGTCTATAAAAGACTTTTGTAGGCAAAGAACTTTTAGCTCTGATAAGAAGCTTCCACCTTAACTAACACATTTCTTGTGGGAAACACTGCACACACTACATACAGTCTTTTTGTGTGTATTGTGTGTGTAGATGGTTGTGTGAGTGTGGGTCATTTGTTATTGTTCTGCTTAATCAGAAAAGCATGTAGTGGACATCAAAGGGCATTATAGGAAAAGCAACCAGGGTCTACTTTGTTTTTATATCCTTTTTCCATAAAAAAACTAATGTTAAGTACTCATCTCCTCTGGACTCTTGAACACATACAGTCTACCACCTGCTACTTACTCGGCAGAATATAAACTAAACTAAACTAAACTAAGTAAATTGCTGACTGTCAAACCCGTTCTGTTCCTCTGGCATTACAACAATTCCATATTTCCTTCTAGTAGCTGTTTTTAGCTTTTCGGCTCATAACGTAAATAGAAGCATGTAACTTCCTTTAAAGAACAACAGGAAGCTTTATTATATACCGTTTTAGTCAGGTGTCTGTTTTGAGTTGCTTTCTAATTTTGATTTATGAAAAAAATGAGTAAAATAAACCTAGTAATAGTACTGTATTTTGTGTGTTGACCTCTTTGACCTTTATCCTCTGTGTCCTAGTACAAAACATGTGTGAAGCATGTGGGTAGTTAGCATGTAGTTGCTAACTGGATCCCTCTGGTCCGATGACCTCATGACAGGTTCATTCGTATGGATCAGTGTCTGTGCAGAGCACTCGCAGCCTTTCATCTCCTCATTACAGAAACCTACTCTGACCGTTTCCTTGACGACAGCATGACTGATACCTATTGTTAGTGCGTCCTATTAGTGCAAACTCGAGGCTAATCTCAGGCGCCCTGCTTTAGGCCTCTGTGGTCACACGTTGGGTTGATGATAACCACAAGTGTAATAAAGAGCAGTAGTTCATTTACTTTAAATAATAAAATCAACCAGTGACAACAAACCTAACCCACTGAGATAACAAACTTCCACTCGGCTACTGTACAATCATATACTGTTGTGTATCTGTTTGTAGTTCTCACCTGCTCCAACAATTTTGTAGTACACAGTTGGAAAACTAGAGCTCAGTAGACCCAGTGGAAGTTACAGTACTTCTTGTTCCTGTTCCTACAGCTGCACACAGAGAACAAGCTACTCCTAAAGCACATGAACTGGGCTCTGCTGAAAGAGATGCACATTTAGCATAAAGCTTTACAGCATTTATGAGATACAATTATTTTGTTTTGTGATCTTTTCTATGGTTTGCCTTTATTGTGTAGACGAGAGACGAGCTCATTAGTGCTGGGCAAAGAATGAGAAGATAACAAAAGAGAAAACAGACAAAAGCCAGGAGTCAAACCCGGGCGAGATGATCCAGCAAGGTGAAACACTTTGTTTATTTTTTTTATAAGTTAACTCATTATCTAACCCAGATGTTTTAGAGACAACAGGGAGTCTATGTATTTACTGTAGGTGATTAAAGGCTGTAGAAAGGAGGGTTGAGAAATACGGAATTTCAATCTGCACTCCTAAAAATTGCCTCTATGAGATAAGATAACAAGCAAGTTATTATATTTATGAATTCTAATTTCTGCCTGAAAAAGTGGACGTGACAAAAAGTTAATTCTTTGAGATCCCAGGACATCCATGTTACTGACGTATGTCTGTTTGACAAACTTTAAACCTACTGCGCACATGAACAACCAGACAAAAGCGCAGCCGTAAGACGCAGAGTATGATTTATAAAGGATACTGTAGTCCAGACACCCAGGTGGAGGTGCGGTGTGTCCCCAGCTGTTGACCACTTTCGGAGCAGTGCCAGGTGAAGCTCTTGTCCTGCGCGGTGCTTAGGAGCCACTCCATCTCCAGCACAAACAGCACCACAGTCACTCTGCCCTGGTGAGCTGCAGACACACAAAAGTACAGGGTTCATATTCACACTGACACAGCAGGTGTTTATGAATATAAATAATACTGCTGCTACTGTTTTAGAAAATACATGTGACCAAGTAGCACAAGATAAAAGTCGTACAGTAGGTCGAGCTGATATTGCTTTGAGATCAGAGCCTGCATTAAAACAGACAATATATTTTATATATTTACACATTCGCTGATTCAAATTAAGTCCTCATCAGAAACAACAGTCTTATGTTACTTCTAGGTCCTGTTTGTCCTTTATTACAATGTGTTTGTTCAGTTGATTCAATTTATCGACTCAAAATAGGATTTGAATACAGAAATAAACAAAGCCACACTACGCACAGAAACAATAAAACCCTCTAAAATGTACACACAATAAAGAAGGCTGTGCAGAAACAAGTGCCTGGCCATATCTGAGTCTCATCCTCTGAAACTACCTCATGAGTGCTTGGAGTTTCCATGCCTCTTATTAAAACAGGACTGTGTAGAAAATACTGTATTTTAAATCAAATGGAAATGTACTCCACACTTAGTTAGTATCAAAGCCATTGGACCTCGTCTGATACAGCTACAGTTGTGCTCATAAGTTTACACTTAGGAAGGGTGTACCTTTCATCAAAGGCCTTGTTGGCTCCTCTACAAATGTAATGTTCAAATTTGGTGTCATCACTTCAAATGACGTTTTGAGGCTTGTCTCTGTGCTGTTTGGCTGTTTATTGCAAGTGGGATGTTTTTTTAGCAAAGGTGTTATCATTCACAATCTCTGAAAAATGGCCGAAAATGTATCTACAAAACTTTTATGCATTGCAGAGTCATTTCTTCCTTCTCATTTTCTCTACAGTTGTTTGGGCATATTTTACTGTGAATAAAGATGGTCTGTTATTGCCCAGTGGCTCAAAAAATGTCTCCTTCTAAACATATCATTATTTTCCTTCCTTTTTTTGGCCTTTACTCTTATCTTTACTTGCTTACTCAATTTTAATTTATTTTTCTCATAATGTTTCTCAGACTTTTTCTGTTCGGGGACTGCGGATAGAAAATGGCCTGTTTTTTGGAAAGCGCAGGTGCATTTACAGAAACATTGATAATTGGGCAAATGCCGTATACATATATTTTTTAATCTAATCTTCAGTATCAGAGAGCTGCAGAGACAATACTGATCGGAAAAGGAAGAGCTGAATGATAACACACATCCCTTGGGCTCAGCTGCAGTGTGCTTTCAAAGCCTCAAGTACACAACGCAGCTGGACAAACTTTATTGGCAGAGCTGCACTAAACTTGAGTACTATATTCTCAGAGCAATAATAAATCCACTGCAGAGATGTCAGTGTCAGAAGGTGACTGTGCAAATGATGTCAAGTTCCCAGCTCATGCAAATCAATGCCACGCAGTATCTTATCTGAAATGTTGAATGTGTTAATGGTGAATAAGAAAAGCATGTTCTTCATTTTGTCAACATTTTAATAGTTTTTTTTAAAAAGGACAAACGACAACTGGTGTTCTTTAAATAATCTTGATCATCTAATCTCTGATGCTCAGTACATTTACATTAGTTTTTCTTGTTCGCTAATCTGCTGCTTATCTTAGTAGTGAGAAGATATGAGACTAACTGGTTTTGAAAAACAAGCTGATGCTCAAACTATTTTTAATATTGCGATAAAGACATTAAGATAAACAAATTGTAAATTAAACTGATTTAGGATATATGATGAAATACAATGCTCTGGACTAACCTCTACCTCTTCAAAGCAAAAGACTAAACTAGAACTAAACAGGAATAAACCAGAACTAAACAGGTCTAAATGTTATTTTTCCTCTGGGTTATCATCTGTCAGAATCTCATACTGTCCAATGCCGAGCAGCGAGTTACTTTTATTTATTGGATCATTTATTTGAATAAAAAATACTACAATTAAGTGTAAATTTGTGAACTTCTTGCTGTGTGGTGGCAGTGCTAACCATCATTATACTCACTAAAAACTAGTTACTACCACTCTCTGTACAGGCTTCAACTTTAACATTTAACTTGTGTGTTGCTCTTTTACTGGTTTTGGTTTGAGCCACTGTGGCGGCCACTTCCTCGTTTTATTACTAAACACTTCAAAAGTATATTTGTTGTTCCCTGCCCTTTACCCATGAGGCAAATTGTGTGGTTCAGAGGTATTGAGCGCTGCAGCATCATGCATCAATGTAAAACCTAATGCTCTGTTAGAAGTCTGTTGAGAAGAAGCAGCAGCAGACTAAACAGAGTTTAAAAAGACCAGCTGCTCACACGGCTCACAGTCACTGCTGTATACTGTTTTATGACTTGAATACAATTCACCAACCGACTCATTTTACAGAAAAGTTGCTCCTGATCTGAGCTCTAACACCACAGTGTAATTACAAAATGTTACATGTAAGGACTGTAGGATATTCTGATCTGATAGAGGACCTGCCACAGACAAAGATTTAATTTTAAGAATTGTGTTGTGTATTTTAAAACAGACACTCTGGTGTATAATACTAAATGTTATTTTAAAGAAAAGATTGTCATTGTCAGACACTGCATCACACACACACATGTTTTCTCTCTCACCCTGGTAGGTGTTGCTCGGGGTCATCTTGTTGTAGTCTTCTGACAAGATGAACTCCTAAAAAACAGGAAGTGGAGAAAAACCTCAGGCTGGTAAATAATAAATATATTAGCCTAAATCTGGCCGGAATACAAATTTCCATCACAATTTAAGATAGTAATTGAAAAAAGAACACTCCCATGAGTGAGTTTGCAGCATTATTTGTCTCTTCTCGTCCTTTAATGGGTTAATGCCCAGAAAAGTTAAATTGTGCTGCTTTAAATAGAAATAAGCAGTATCTTTGGATCAAGCATTGCAACAGAGAAGAAATAATATCATTTACCATTTCATTTTCATAAATATTGATTTTTTTATTATGATACAAGAATTATTGCAATATATTCAGCTGTGTTTGTGCCAAATCCACGAGTAAGCCTGGGCGCAGACTGGGTTTTGGGACTATTATACATGGTCATATGGTCATTTATAAACTTTGTACCAAAGGTAGCACCAGTGTACCTGTGACAAGTGTAATAACGTGTGGCTGATGTAATGTTCATGAGACTACTCCTTCAAAATGCTGACTTCATGTTTTATATCAGTGTAAATGCTCAGGGTGCTGTGTGGACTTACACAAATGTTCCCAGTGTCCATCCCAATAGACAGCCTCCTGGTTTCTGGATTAAAGGACATGCAGGTGCAAGATGCTAGTGAAGAAAAAAAATATCTAATAAACTCATTTGAGAAATTTTAAAAGGCAGCACTTCTGTTCTGTTCCGTATTAACAGCAGCTACAGTAATTATTCACAGTTCACAATTTTAATGATTAAAGCCAAGTATTTTTAGCCCACAGGAAAAAGGCTAAAATAAAATATCCACAGTCAGAGAAGATTTAGTTTGTTTTCACTTGATAAATGATAAACAGCACTAATAAAAAATACACATTACGAATTATAATACATTTTCCTGTGTTTGTTCATGTGTTTCCTGGGAGTAAGAAGACCTCTCTGAATTGATCTTACCTCAAATCTAAAAGGATAAGAAGCTACTTAAAAACGTTTCTGTGATCTACAGATCTTGCCGACGACTGCACAAAATTTCCTTTAGTTGCAAAATGAAAAGGAAACAAGGACATGTTAAAAAAAAAGGGAAGAATAGAAGAAAGATCTGACACACAGCTGCAGTAATTTTAAGTGTATGTCTCTATCTGTATCCACCCTTTTAAATTTAGATAGTTACAGTCTTCAACATATTCATATTTAACAAAATGAGTTATTTTGCAAAAAACAATCGAAAGGGCAGGTAAACAAAAAGACTAAAATACTTACATGGCAATGTGTGGTAGACACTGGGCCAGTACTGACCACTGTCTCTCTTCATCCAAACTCGAATTGTTCTGTAACACAGTACCAAAGTGAAGGGGACATAAGAAATATCCCAAAGAGGTTTTATTTCTTAATTACTGTTTGCTTAAATAGTTTATTCACAATAACAAATAATATGTGTCACTAAGCTTCGTAACGTAGAGTATTACTGAGCAAATTATTCATACAGCAATATTGTGTAAGTCATGGAGAGCCATACTTCTCTGTGAACTACCTGTTCTGTAAAATAAGTCCAACACAAAATGCCAAAAATACTAACAAATGCTATTTTTTTACTGGAACCAGAAACTCCATGCAATTAAGAGCTCTGTCTATGTGCATTTTTACACATTCATAGCTTTTACTGGAAATGTGCATGTGTTTTTGTCACAAGTTACAACTTAGATGATAATAAGGATTTATTGGAAGGCCAGCACGTAGGAGTTTAAACATGTGGCTGTCACATATAATAACACCACTATTACTTACTTTGCATCTCATCTTGAGCAAATATAGATATATAATGTGGTAAATGTAAAAGCCACTGTTCAAAGGTTAACTGTAGAGCAGAGGTTAGTCTTCACATTGAAGCTTTAAAACATTTCCTTGAATTGTATTATACTGTATACTCTCAGATCCACATTTAAAAGCATTAACTCAGCGTGCAGCTTACTGTTTGCACTTTAACAATCTGCATGGCAAAGATGAAAAGCCATTTTTAATGTTGAAGGCTATTATTCTAAAGCCAACACATGTGCAACATAGACTCACATTGCCAGAGGTGGTTCTAGTGATAATGGTGGCATTGGGGCAAGTGTTACCTGTGGGCCCCCAACACCCACTGGAATAAGTACAAAAGCCAGGCCATCTATGTTACTACTTTCAATTGTTATTGTTTATTCCAAATTAAACTTAATTTGGCAATTGTCCAGTATACTTACCATCTGGCAATGCTCCTGTTTATTTATACGCATCATTCTTGCGATTGGATAAAAAATATAATTTTATCTTAATTTTAAAAACCATCTTTGCCTCCAAAAATACTCAGATATGTTGAGTTAATCTAACCTTACAGCCATATAAGTCAACAAATAAAATTGCCCAGTATATCTTGCAACTCCCATGATTATTGCACAACTGGGACAGAAAGCATTTTTCTTTCCCAAAACAAGCACGCATATTTATTGCCTTATCTGCTGACAACAGCTTTTCTTTAGTGCTAATGCTAACCATGAAGCGTACAAGATGTAAATAGCCGTTAGCGCCAAAGGAAGCTCAACAAGAATGCATTTGTAAGTAAAAAGGCGAGGTTGTGTCATAAATCAGTAAAACGTTGACTGGTTTGGTAAAGTATGACATGAGTGCTGAGGGCTACCTGTCCTCGGACACACTGATAACCCCGTCCTCTCTGGGAATGATGACCGCGGAGCTGACCACATCTTGAAAAGCCTCGATTTTGCTCAGCAGACATGGCTTCCGGTCCTGTGGCTCTCGCTGGATTTCTGCCGCCATGTGTTAACGCTGCACCGGGGTTCCGTGTGCGCTCAGAGGCCTTGGAAACATAACCCAGACCGCAGGCAGAGGTCCTGGAGAGGGGCTGTCAGAGAAGGAGCACCGGTGTTGTGACGGCTGATGCTGCTGCTGCTGCTGAACCACTCGGTCAGCTGACAACACTACACCGCCCCTAACTGTCAGAGGAGTCCTTTAAAAGTAAGACTTCCGGTTTGTTCTGTAAAGAAAACCAATAAAGTCTGAAAATTGTTTTAATTTCTGTTTTTTTATATTATTTACCTGGATATCCCATTTTTTATTGAGGACTATGCAGTGTACGTTTCCGTTAACGTTGTTATGTTGCGGGACCTTTCACAATAATTAGCTAGATATCCGTTTACTAATTTCAGAATAAAATAATTATGTGGCATAAATAATTGCTTTACACATTTTAATATCTATTAAATCAGATATTAATATATAATAGTATAAATTAATGATTTATAAATTAAAAACACAATATACAGGATTTTTACGTTTTTTATTTATTTGTTTATTTTTGCTTACTAAAACCTTGGCCCCATGTCCTTTCTCTCTTTTAGTGCCAATTAGTGAGCAAAAGTCAAAGGTTTACTCAGGCTTTTCAATAAACACTAGTCTATTTTGAGTTTTGCTGTATTTCTTTTAATGAAACAAACCGGGACTAGTCCAGGTTTTGAATATAGCCCTGTAATCACTGTTCAATGCGTTTAATGAAGGTTAACTTGTTTGTTTTCTTTGGATCGGACCAATGTTTTTAAGTGTTTACCTTAACATGTTTTGACTGCTAAACTTCCTGCAGTCTTCCTCAGAAGGTGTACAGTGACACCTACACTGCATGATGTTCTTGTTGCATACATTTGTGTTTGTGTACTACATACATTATGGGGCGTAGTGGCTCAGTGGTAGAGTGGTCATCTTTCAACTGGAAGGTAGGCGGTTCGATTCCCACTCTCCCCACAGTTCATATTGTCATTGTGTCCTTGGGCAAGACACTTAAGCTTAATATAAGTCGCTTAGGATAAAAAGCGTCTGCTAAATTAATAAATGTAAATAATAATAATAATAATAATAATAATAATAATAATAATAATAATAATAATAATAATAATAATAAATAAGGCATGGGATGGTTTGTGCTTTATGTCATGATAATCTTAAGTAAGAGTATTGCAGATTCTGTTTTTCTCAGTAAAAGGACCAATAGCTATGCTTCTGTGGTAAAATAAATAAATAAAAAAGGTAAATATAAATAGGATTATTCCAAATACTATATATGAAACCAGTACATGCTTTTAAAGCATCACATTTGCAGCACTCGTCACATTTGTTTGAATCTACAGCCTCTGTCTGAAAAGTCTCCTCAGTCTACTTTCAAACTTCATATAATTGCAACACCCAATGTGCAATTTAATTTAATATTTTAACCATACATATCATGATTATCTGTACATGACAAAAGTACATTAGGACATTGTCACAACTCATTTAAGTCTTTGTTGTTATACAATAGGCCTAAGCAGCAGTGGGATTTCGGTGTATCGTAAATAATCTCTGCATAGGTCTCACATAAACTGATTGCATGACTTTATTTTGAAAACCATTGAGCCTTAAGACGGAAAGAGGAGCACTGAGCGCTTCTCGTTGCTCCAAAGAAGTCTCTCAAACAAGAGACAAAAGACGGTCCTCCTCTTCGCTGTCACCAGCCTCCGGATGGCTTCCTATTATTTTTTACGGAAGTGAAAATATTTTCCGAGGAATGTTTATGTAAATTGTGTTACACAATTGCCTGTTTGGTAATTGATTTCCTAAGTCTGCCCTGATTATGTGAATAGCTTGTTGACGGTCTTTAAGATGATGAAGGGCATAATTAACAGAGATGACAGATCCCATGGCCTTCTGTTGTGTGTTGGCTCTCAAAACCCTCTCACAGGGGGCGTCCTATAGTTGTTAACCTAATGGGGCTTGTGCAAGAGAAAGTATCGAGCTGCAGGGTGTATAGTGAGCGCATTTCAATCCTTTGCAGCGAGTATTCAACAAAACCTGTTTTCTTTCTGGATGTCTCGCACTAATAGACATCTTGGCCTATTTACATTATATCTTTATCGCCAAATAGGAGAATCTATGTGTATGGGAACAACAGTTTTTAAATTTTGGATATCTTTGACTTCAGTTTCCTATTCCTCAAGGACTGTCTTTCACAGTAGCCCACGCCCGAGCAGACATGAAGTACAAGCTGATTGTGTAATCGCTTCCCACAAAGAACAAATGTCCTTTTATATCAGATATCTTCTCAGAAAGCTGTCGTTACGCTGTAAACATAATGCGTCGCCACATTTACTGTATTCTTTATCACATAATGTATGTAAAGAATATTTTCCTTGCATTCCTGCCTCTTAGGCAGAGCGCGCATGCGCATGAGGTACTTGGCTTTTGCCTTATTTGGATATGGTAATGAGAGGCTTCAAATAGCCAATAAGAAACAGGCATTTCTGCATGTGACACTAAAAGCCCGCTTTGGAGGCGGGGCCAGCAGCAGATCCTGGGTTAAAACCAGCGACAAGGCACAGCGCATTCAGTGCAGGGACTAGCAGGGACTCACTGTGAGGGGAACTTTGTTACTATGAAACTTAGAAATATTTACAATATATTGTAAAAATTATCAAAATCCCTCGTAAATCAATAACCTGCCCCCAGGGTTTGAGTTTTTTAGTTTAGTTTGCCCGGAAAGGGCTTCTACACTCACTATTCTTACACTTTTTTGAAAGAATGTGTGAGACAGACAGTTAGCCAGCTAGCTCGTTAGCTAGCTAGTTGAGAGGTGATACAGGCGGCAGGGAGAACAAAAGATTTTTTGCATTTTGGCCGGTTGTACTGACACCAAGTCCATGCAGAACGTGTCATTACCATCACAATGCCCGTGTTACTTTTTCTGATAGACACGTCCGCTTCAATGAACCAGCGCACCCATCTGGGCACTACCTTTCTGGACATAGCAAAAGGCGCTGTTGAGACTTTTATGAAGGTACTGTAACCGCGGGACACATTGTATTGGGAGATCCCGAGCGGGACTGCGGTTTAGGACATCTGTTTACTGTAGCAGTCTTGGCTGTCAGAGCTGTCGATAACCGTGAATAATTCTCTTAATATTTCCACAGCTCAGAGGCAGAGATCCGGCGAGCCGAGGGGACCGGTATATGTTGGTAAATTTTGAAGAGGTTCCGTTCGGGATTAAGGTAGAGTTTGTTTTCGGGTCATGTCCAGAGTGATTGTCCTTTCCCAGTGCTCCACCACGTTGTGATAACTACATCAATTGTGTTAGAGAAAATCTTCAGGAGGAGCTTTCATACCCCTTTTAAAACATGGCCGACATTTTGTTTCAATGTGTGCAGCAAGGAACTCTGGGTGTTATTTATACAGAGAGGTGATATGGGGGGCGGGCTGGGGGTGACAGACTAGCCTACTTTAGTTGTTTAGACTTCAATTTCCACTTTATTATCGGAATACAAGAGACGCTAACAGATTATATTAAAGAAACACTAGGTGACTTTTAACCTAAAAATATGCATCTTAAAAATCATCTCCATAACAGATTATATTAAAACAAAACAGTATCTAAATTAAGAAATAGAGGGACAGATATTTTAAAAGTAGTGGATTATTACAGTGACATCTGTTAAAAGGTAATAGAACAATTAAGTGTAGCTTTTATAAAACTAAGGATATAATGATATTGTAAAAGATGATGCTAATAAAAGCAAAGAGAAAAAAGAAAATTGTAATAATGAATAAACTGAAATAAAAGCAATCCAATCAAAGCACTTAAATGAAAGCATTTGAATAAATAAATACATAAGTAAGCCAGATGAAGCTTGACAGAAGACCTAAACTAAAATAATGTCTTGACATTGATTTTGACAGACGGAAAACCAACCCCTGTATTAAAAAACAAAGGTTGCAGCACTCCACATATAAGTCTGAGTTACATGCGCGTTTTACCATTTCATCATCTTCTTTTTCCCTTTTGGCTGCTCCCTTCAGGGGGCGCCACAGCAAATTATTAATAATGATTTGCATATTTAATTCCACAAAGCTTTTACACCGGATGTCCTTCTTCACACAAACTGCTCTATTTATCCGGGCTGGAGACTGGCACAAAAGTACTTTCTTGTGACCCCTTGTGGCTGAGATTGCTGCTTAGATTGTGTGATCTTTCTTTTACTTTTTGCACTTAACCTGTCTAAGAGCTGCTGTACAAATGAATTTCTCCACTGTGGGATCAATAAAGTCCTTTCTTATCTCATTACACTACCATGTCATGAGAACACCAATTTAGAGTATTAAATTTAACATTTATTGACGGGTAACAGTATTTTTCTTTGTAGATATACATTATAAAGAAAAAAAAACAAAAAAGAACCTAAAAATTACAACTTATTTACAAATAACTTGTAACAACACATGTTTTACCTCAATTTGTTTTAGTTTGTGTGAAATATTACCATATGTTTTAATAAGCCCTCACTTCCAAATACCAAAAAAAAGTTACTATTGTCCCAAAATAAATCCGAAGACTCCAGCTTTGGGCAGCACAAAATCTAGTTTTTGCATGTTTGTCTTTTTCCAGTCTGTTAGTTTAGTAGATGATTATCAACTATTATTTAAGAGTTTCCTTTCCCTGTAAATATTATTAACGCTACTTTTTGTTTTGTTCAAGGCTGGATGGAAAGAGAGCCATGCCACTTTCATGACGGAGCTGAGGAACCTCCAAGCTTCTGGACTCACATCTATTGGCCATTCCTTGAGGACCTCTTTTGATTTACTCAATCTCAATAGATTAGTGACTGGGATAGACAACTATGGACAGGTATGTAGCCCTAACCCAGAGGCAGATAGGTTTATAAAGTGCTGTGATAAAGTGCTATATGCCCCCATACTGTGCCCCAGCCACCCACTTACCTGCCCTTTCCACAGTCTTACAAGCATCAACCACCCACATACTGTGGCCCACACTCAAGAGACACAAGCATAAACAAAGGAGCAGGAATAAGAATGGCTTATGAACCAGTAATAATGAGTCTGTTATTACGCCATAAATCTATGAGTGCCTAGATTATCATTAAGCAGGTTGCTGTACTTTTTGCAATTGTAATAGATTTAGTTTTTGTAGCTTCTGTTTCCTTAATATCCACTTATTTGAAAAAATAAAACGACAGGTTATTCGTTTTTAATACTGTCCTTTTTAGAAGGTAACATATTCTTTCTAGCTGCAAATTTAATAATTAAACTCTTGAAGGCTTTAAAATAACTTTCGGCTTGTATTTCCATGATTTAAAACTTTCACATGTAGAGAGAAATTTGGAAATATAAGCTGAATGTATCATTTTTATAATGAATAATTGAACTTGAAGGGTTCTCTTTGAACTGAAAGCTGCTTGTTAAGTCTGATTCATGACTGCTCTAAAGTTGAGACTTTTATTTAAAACTATACACTATCAAAGGCGAGGGATACATTTGGAAAGTGATGACAATTTAACAAATACCTTCTCATGAAAATAATAAGACTATGATGATTTTTATGTTATCTGTTGCCTTCAAACAGGCAGGATAATACTTTTATTACTGTTCAACACTATATCTGGTGCGAAAACAGGAAGAAATTGTTCTTTAGAGCAGGAATTGGATTACTTTATTCATTTGTAATCTCTAGTTTGCAATATAGACACAACTATCTAAACCACTATTATTGCCTTTTATATACACTCTAGGTTTAGCTTGAGCAGTGCTAGAAGTCTGGGCTTTTACAGTGACTTGACTTACTGGAGGTAAATTAAGTCCAAACTGGATACTCGACTAGATTTCTTCTTGTCAGTTGTGTCTTTGCAGATATACAGCATTATATAATATATCGAACAGCCATGTGGATTATAATAACCTTTTCCATCTGTCATTGTTGGTCAGATATCAGCCAGCACATATTTCTTTAAAACAAAAGTTGTAACAAGGTCATGGTCACTTTGTTCTGCACTGGTCACAACATACAGCACCTGCCTTTTTACCTGATTTAGTTTTAAACCAAAATCACTCAATTCAAAGACTGTACTGTGCGTTTTCTGCTTTGCTTTTTGGGAAATGTTCAGAACTTTTGGCAAGGATAAGGTTTCTATAATTTTTGTAAAGCTGTATCTATTGGAGGCTTTTTAGAATTTGTTTATTTGTATAAACAGCGTGATTTTAATGACTACACATGACCACTCGGGCTTTACTTTACACAACATTTATCTCTCAGGTCTACATATGATAACAGCTACAGGTCACAGGTCAAACATTTACAACTTTCAGCCAACGTAGGTCGACAAGTAATGGTTATAACATGTTGAAGAATTTTTACAATAATTTTAATTGCTGCACTAAAAAAAGCAACATTCATGAATAAATATAATGTTGTGACTAGTTAGCGTTTGTACATATTGTAAATATATTTCATACATATAATTCAGCTTTGTTGGGTTAGCCATGTAGCAACTTTAGCACAAACATTGGCCATTTTTGGTTTTATTTACCACTATAGTAATTTAAACTCTAAATGAAAGTGATAACCTAAATGTACTTGTTAATTCACATAAAAACATTTTTATGGGATAATTTATGTAGGACACACCTCGTCACTTTTCTAATCTTGTTGTTCCCATAATAGAACATTTACATTTCAAATTTATTTTCTCAAGGGAAAATTCAGTTGGTTGTTGAGTTTTATTACAGTCTGGAAGAAGGAGTTCTTGTGTCGTTCTGTCCTGCAGCTCACTGATCTCAGACGTCCACTGGCTGCTCTCTGTTCTTCAAAAACCCAATGCAGGGAATGGTCCATGTTGTTCAGAATAAAATCTGTCCTGTTGTGCGTTTCCACATTAGAGTCTCCAAACTGATACCTATAGTTAAACAAGTTGTATTTCCTCTGTAGTGTTTTTTTACATTGAGGACTTGTGAACAATGTAGCTCTAAGATCTGTGTTTATGGAGTGTTTGGCGTTGTTTTCTGAATTTGCTGCAGACAAAGTGGCAGGTTGTGTTTGTTTGTCTTCATGTGCAAAGGGGCCCCTGATGATGGCTCCATAATGCCAGATTTTCTTAGAGTTTAATTTCCCGGGAAGTGTCAGGATTGATTTGTCGTTCCCTGCCGGTCCCAAAGTGCTCGAGCGAGAGAAGACAAAAGGGAGAGTAGCTGTGGGGGAGTTAATATTGCCCCATTGCCCCGGAGTGCTTCTCTCTACAGAAACAAAAGAGCCGTCTAGGTTGCCAGGCATCTGAGACGTCTCTTCCCCAGGGAAACGAAGATGGGTATGAAGGTAGAGGGAGCGCTCGCTGGCGGGTTATCCTGACTCTCTTACTGACTTCTCCCTGTTTCATTAGAGAAAAATGAGGGAAGAGGATAAAGGTGCAGCACTAGTAACATTTGCTGTTGAATATCATGCCATCTAGAGAATAAACAGGCTTCATTATCTTTCTGGCATCATGACACTAACCCAGACTGAAGATGTTGCTGTGAACGGACTCCGTGGAGCTGTGCAAACAGGTCATGACGGTGTACAAAGGGAATCATAATAGTTCTTTAGTTGGAAGAAAGCCCGAAACGTTTATATGATGTTATTTTTTTCAGGTACTTATCAAGTGGCTTGTTTAAAAGGAGCCTTGTACTTTGTGACACTTAACCTGAGCATCATTTACAGTTTGCTCTACTTTTATCATCTTTATTTGCAGTGAAATATTTCTAGACATTACTGTAATGAGTAAAAAAGAGAATGAAAACTAGTATGGTAGTATTAGAGGAGATTAAAGTATAAGAAGCTTTGATACCAAGTACTAGTATTGGTATTTGAGTAATTTTAATTTACACTGCTGGCAGATTATGAATCGAAGAAACACAGTTACTTCCTGACAGTCCCATTGTCAGTCTGGCCTAAATATGTTTTTTTAAATCTTTTTTTAGCCTTCCTTTGATCAAGAGATAATTACATAGCAACACTAACACTTTCATAGTCATTACTCATCTTTCAACAGCTACCTTATAATCATGGAGAGTGTTTTAAGTGTTTGGACTAGATATGCCAATACCACTTTTTTCAGTTTCCTCTCTTCAGTACTGGTGTCTAAGTGCTTTTGTGAAACCAGATTTTAGAACCATGTTTATTTTATTTAGATGATTTTTCAGTTACTTGTTTTTGTTTCTTGGCTGTTAACACATCCCCTTTTGCCCTTTGCTCTTAGGTTTTTATCCTTTAAACATATTTCCAAATGTTACTCTATAGTGAAAAAAGAAAACAAAATACTCACAAGGCAGTATCGGAGGAGGTAAAACGAATACAATCAGGTGAATTACAGTTAATGGCTTTGATTTCTTGTCTTTTTGCAGCTCAAACACAAAAATCAAATCCACTCTTACAATAGACTTTGAATGTCACATAGACCTTTGCTAAAAACCAGACTGCTACAAGAAAAGAAACTCCCTATCAAATTTCCAGCTATAATGTTCCCCAAAATTCACTCACCAAATTATCTCTGGGAACCTGGCATTTTAGAAGCATCCCACTCTGTACGTAGGTTTTTTTTTGTAAATAGCTGTAACATTAAGCCAATAGTAGACTTGCTAATGGCCAATAATAACTGCTGTCAGAAAAGGAGCTCCTAATGAAATCTCCGGCATAAAATCCCAGGTGATTTACCCACATTTTTTGCATTATAGCTCGCCAAATGTCACTCACCAAATTATCTCCTGGCCTCAGAGAGGTTCCCAGGAGGGGCCTGATGCACACCGATAAAAGCATTGCTGCTCCCGTTTCATTTTATCGGTGCGGACTGCTGATGTCATTAAATATTGTAGAGAGTGGCAGAACAGAGTAACATCTTGAGGTAATGTACTCTCTGCCATTGTAGGAGCCGCACAGATGTGTTTACACATGAATAACAAGGCATGCACTCGCTGTTAAATATTGTTTTCATATCCTTTCTATTTATTATCTTCTCCAGTGAAGCACCCCTGTTCCTACACCCACTCACTTTAAATAGAGCTCCTAAATTATATAAGAATGTTACATAGATATCTATATATATCCTGGTCCTATGGGGATTATACACTTGCCTCCCTTGAGTAGTGCACACTGCAAAGGGTCTGAGACTAATGATATTGATCTGATTCTGATATTAGTCTTTACGTTTATTTTGTAAAAACTTTGTGAGCATCTGCAGTCACAAGGTCACTTTGTCCTGCACTAGATTTAACTTATTTAGTTTGTGGCCATAATGAGTCACTGCAATATAGATAATCTGCATTTACTCCTTTGCTTGTGTAAAACCTAAATATTTGTATAATTATTATCATTATTATCATTATTATTATTATTATTACTATTTTTATTATTATTTTATTTATTTATTTTGTATAATACAGTAATATTTTTGGTTAGTTATTTCTGCTTTGATTATGAATGACTTCAGCAAAAAGCTTGCAGGGCTCAGCTAGACTAGGACAGGACCTTTTTTAGGTGTTTCCTCCACTATTGTGCACTGAACAAAACACTTTTGTTTTTGCCTCTTTTTTTATGAGCTAAAACTTTTTCTATGTACACAAAAAAAAGAATCTTCACCAATCTGTTCAAATCTATGTTTGTGAGCACTCGAGATATTGGCAGGAACTGGAACATGCTGTCATACTCTGATCCAGAGCATCCCAAACATGCTCAATGGGTGACATGTCTGGTGAGCTTTTTCTGGCCATGCAAGAACTTGGATGTTTTCAGCTTCCAGGAAGTGTGTACAGATGAAAAATGGGGTCAAAACCAAAAGTGTTGCATTTAAAAAAAATTGTTCAGTATATATGTATATATATATGTATATGTATAGGTACAATGTAGGATCTTAAAATGGACACTATCACCTATATTGGTTCATAACTGTTACAACATGATGACTTGATTCCTCAATTTATTCAAGAATACAATTTCAAAACAAAATGAACAAGTACAAGAAACGGCAAAGAAGCAATTGTGAATTTCCCTTCTGCCCCTTTTTAATGTGTTGGATATTTGTGTCTTTAAAGGGCAGGAACCCCTTTTATCTCGAACCCGCCATCATCATCGCCATCACCGACGGCAACAAACTGACCAGCACTGGTGGAGTCCAAGACGAGGTCAGCAATGATTTGTGCAGAAACAGAGGGCCACAGCCTGGAAACCTATCTGACCTATACAGTGTCCAAGCACTCACACATTACACTCGCATTGTTTCCATTTAGACCCAAATAATTAAGATATTAGTCATTTTTTTCCTTTTTGCAAAACAAGCATTAGCTCTTCTTTCTAACATATAACAAAAATAAGATTTAAAAGTCAAAGTTTCCTGGAATCTCGTATGACAATCCTGTGTTGACCAATGGAAGAGCTTCTTTTTCTAGCTTGGGATTTTTGAGAGCATTTACTGGCCAAGGTTTCCTGTGGCATCTATTTGAAAACTTCCTAAAATAAACAGTAGATGGCAACATGAAGCCTATTTTTTCACAAATTATTGCTTTTACAATATACACTTCATCGGAATAGAAGGTTAAAAATATCAAGTACAGTCTGTTTAAGAAAAAAGCCCTTCTTTTTATGTAGAAGGAAATGTAATACTTTATTCTTCTCTCATATGGTTTAGTTGACACTCTGCATTAATATTGCATTATGAATTAGATTTCACTAAATAGACTCAACATAACTAGGTCCTTTTTTACATTTTGTCATCTTGCATAAAATAAGAGAATGGTTAAAAATGTATGATCTTTGGAGAAATCGAGTCACTAAAGTGTAATATTTAAGGTTGTCCTGATACTGCTAACATTACTTGCTTTGATTGTGGATGAAGATGTTAAAGGTTAGAGCCAACTATATATAATTCTGTGTTGACGATAAAAAGCAGAAAAGCTATCTCCTTCAAAACAAGTCACTGCAAAAGCTTCAGATAAATCCTCACACTCATGTCCCGTCTTCTCTCGCAGCTCCACTTGCCCCTGACCACTCCGCTGCCCGGCAGTGAGCTGACCAAGGAGCCCTTTCGTTGGGACCAGCGTCTGTTCGCACTGGTGCTGCGGATCCCCGGCATTGCTTCAGTCGACCCTGAACCCCTTGGAGGCGTCCCGTCTGATGATTCGCCCATCACCCCCATGTGTGAAGTCACAGGAGGTAAGAAAACCCTGCACAAACTGCTGTTTAGGGCAGATTAAATCCTCCTTGTTGCTTTGTTTTTTATTGATGTGTTATATTTGTGTTACTGATTTAGTGCATATTTTATTTATAGTCTAGGGTCTCTGTTTTTTTTAATAAGGTACAATGTAGCGTATGGCTTTGGTTGAACAGATACAAGCATCCTGCCAATGTCTGAGCGTCTTGAACTTGTTTGACTTCCTTTGAAACATATATTTACTTTATTCAATGTGAGTTTTAAGTTTGTACAGTCATGAAAAACCTGGAAAAGTAAGAGAAGTTTTCATTGTTGGGTCAAAGATGTCATTACTGCTCTTGGAGGTTTTGGTGAAAGCTTTTGAAGAAGTCATGGAAAATTCTTTGGAACAGTTTATGAACTTTTGAGTTTCTGATTCTTGTTTTCTTAGTTTAGTACTTTAGTATTTCACTGTCGTGGAAGATGATGAAAGTAAACCAAATGTTTTATCTGTAATAATACTCTGTGTTAGGTCTGGGGAAAAAATGTCACAAAACAAGTCACTGACACAACACTTGAGACGACGTTGCTCTGAAATCTGTGTAAAGTTTATAATTATGATTCATACTATGTTCTGGAAAAAGGGCTTATTGGGAAATCATTAACATATATTTCTCATATTCCATATTTATTGCTAATTCTAACTTATTGTGACTTTTATTGGAAAGTCTGTCCACTTTATGTTGATTGAATCTTTCTTTAAACTGAAAAAAAAAATACAATTATTGTCAGTTTTTAGACAGTGCCAAATGAATGTGCTTTGTCTTTGTGTGGCATATTTCCTTTTATCTGTGTGTTTGTATCATTATACTATTTATAGCTGGTCTTTTTGTCTTTATTTGAGGTGAAGAGAGTAGATAAACAGAAAATCAGGGGGAGACGAGAACACATAGCGCCACAGAGTGTGTGATGTGTGTTTTTTAAGAGAGAGATACAGGGAATGACAAGGAGCGAACAGGCCTCAGCTTTGATTCAAACCATGAGCCTCTTTGTGTCATTATAGTCTTTTTTGGACAGGCTCTAACCTCTGCCTCTGAGGAGTGACACCTAATTTTTGCAGCACAGCTCTGCGGAAACAGGCCGTGACAGGCTCAAAGTATTTATAACAGATCAAACTAGATATTTGTTCAATGTATTCTTGAGTTGAGCTGATGAATCATCCGCTGACACAAAGAAGGAAGTCTCCAGCTGAAGTTAAGGTGGAGTGTTTTTCACTTGAGTGAGGGATGTCTCTCTTGGCAGTTCTTATTTATAGTGAGGTGAATTCACAGGTTTGGCCTGTGGGAGCTGAACTCCAAACACAGCATGCTGTTGTTTTTCCCACCGAGCTGCTCCTCTGCAGCCGCTTTGTGGAGGGTTAAAGGCTCAAGTGCAATTCAGCGTTGGTTCATTGAAGAGTTTACCCCCTGGACTCGAGCAGTGAATGTCCTGTTTGGTTTTGTGTCCTACCAAACTCAGCTGTTAAGTCACCACTTTAATAGGTTTGTAGATTTTGGAAACACTCCTGATTGCAATTCTATCATCACATTCGTGTTCATACACAGTAGGGCTCCATTTACAGTTTGACATGTAATATTTGAATGCTCTTTTACCCAAAAATAAATATAATTCTCTGGAGAGTCTGGACTAACCTCCACTCGTCAAAGAAGGAGCTAAATCAGTATCAAAGATAATACTAGGTCTAAACCAGGTCTAAACACGGTCTAAACTGGGTCAAAACCAGGACTAAACGAGTCTAAACCAGGACTAACCCTGTTATAGACCTTTAAGAACTGGGTTGTTGTTGTTTGTGATATGAATAGATAATATCTAATCGGAGCTGAAGCAGTGAGTGGAGCTCAGAGCAGAACATGACACAGCTCCTCTGTGATTGGTGGGACACACCCGTCGCTCTCAGCTGATGACACACCTGACACAAAGCGGTGGCCTTTTGTACAAAACAGTCAATGGGTGCATCACAAGGTCACTGGAGGTGAAGCTCTGTGGCCTGCGTCAAACTATAATCAGTTACAGCTGGAGTGGCTCTGAATCATTCTTTTGTGACGTTTGTGCAGAAAAGTTAACTATTTTAGCAACTGTAGAGGTTTATTATTGTAATCTTGTTTGCCTTCATGGTGTGTTCAGCTTTTACAATGTGCTTTGGTCATACAGTTATTCACAGTATCCCGAGGCCTTTTTATTTTAATTTGATTCAGCCCAGTCTCAAGGTGGATGTTTCTTGTGTATTGAACATTACTTTAGCGCCATTACCCTCGCTCCGCCCAGGCCCCACCGCTCATTAAAACCAAAAGCAAATCATGCAGAATCTCTCAAGACCTTTTGTTCCTGATCACTGATCAGCAGGCATTTTCTCTGACATCCTCTGAAAGACATGATAGACGTGTTTTAAAGTATAAAAGCTGCACATCTATTTCTCGAGACATGTGGGTACGAGGAGGAAGCAGCCCAGAATTGTCATGTCAGAACACAATGTGTGAGCACGTGACTATTTTACATATTCTGTGTACATTTGCTATTACACAGGCACAGCGTCTCACTGTTGCACACCGGGAATTCAGAGATTACCAGCAAAAGCACAGCAGAACAGTGGCTACTGAATTCCCATTGATTCGAATGACCAATGTAACCCCAGCTTAAACTTTAGTTAAAGCAGGCATGACTAAAACACTGCTAGATTTGTCACTTTTTAATCATGTTTGAATCTGATTTGCTTTATTATTTCTGATTCTTCTGTAAATATACAACACAGCGTGATGTGTGATGTCCCAGTGCCACTTTTTCAAGACAAATATGAGTAATTATAAATACACTTTACTTGCAAAGCGGTATCGAAGAAAGTTAAATAAGTACAAGAAGCTGCAACACCCCTGAGTACTTGCATCTAAAAAGACACACTTAAAGCACCATGTTGTTTGTGCTGCTGCCCTCAGCTGGACAGAAAAAACACAAGCGCTCAGCCCGTATTATTTAATGTGATGGATGCTTTGTTTCTGTCAAAAGAGCTTTTACTAAAACCTTCTGTGTCTGTTTTTCAGGACGATCCTACAGCGTGTTTTCTCAGCGCATGTTGAACCAGTGTCTGGAGTCTCTGGTTCAGAAAATCCAAAGCGGAGTGGTGATAAACTTTGAGAAAACTGGACCTGACCCTCCTCCACTCGAGGGTAAGGAGGAACCGCTGCTTGTTTTACTGAAATAATCGCTGACCTTTTTGTTTTTCAAGTGAGTCAGCTTTAAGAGACAAGCTTCAGCTTATCTTTTATCCAAATAATTCCTCCGCTTGTTCTCCCTACTTTTCACGAACAGCTGCTGGATATCACACTAAACATTCTAAATATATCTTCACAAAGGGCAGCTTGATTATGGACTAAATTTAATGAATATTTCCATTTACCACAGTGACTATGTGCATAATATACAGATGATTTTTGTTAATTTTTTTACATTTTCATAAAAGCCTAGTGTGACATAGAGAACGTCATACAGAACTCTACAAATGTACAGAACTCTACAAATGTACTTAATGATGTGAAAGAAGTGATACTAAAACAAAAACATGGCTCACTTGGGTAAATTAAACACCTGCTATTCATGGTTTTGTGCAGTAGTACAGTATCTACTCATATCCTGTAAACCTGAGCTGTCTGTTATTAATCCATATTTAATATAAACTGAAAGGATAAAGGAGACAGGAATGAATTACAATATGATATTTTTATTTATTTTTTAGCTTTAAGGAGGTCTGGGAGCCCTCCAAGATAATCACTGTAATAGAAAAATAATAAAGTACGCCACAAGAAAACCGAACAAAGACCACTCAGTTAAACCTTGAGGCCCTGGAGCATTATTCAGTCAGATAAATGGTTAAATAAAAGTATTGTGCTCGGGATTAAAAATAGGTCAACTACCCATCCCTATATTCATATTTAATATTTCTACTGTTTTATTAATCTCATGTTTCTCTTCACATTTGTCTCCAGATACTGCCGCGGAGCCGGTGAAGCCTGGTCCACAGCCTTGGCACTGCTGTCACAAACTCATCTACGTGCGACCTAATCCTAAAACCGGTGTTCCCATCGGCCACTGGCCCATCCCAGAGGCCTTTTGGCCCGACCAGAACTCCCCCACTTTAGTGAGAACATCTTTTTTTAATGAAATACTAGAAGCTAAGGTATTGCTATGCCATTGTCACATTTCCAGACTGAGTTGTATAAACCAGAAGATTTCAAATGACTAAATCTAAACAATAAACAAGTCAGGTTTTTAGACATTTTTAAAAGCCTACAACACATGGGTCAAACTCGAGGCCCAGGGGCTAAACGTTTGCAGTGTTTTATGTGGCCCCCCAAAAGTTTAGTCTGCAAAGTTTTAATTAGATTTTAACAGGTTTTAGATGGATTTGAATCATATTTATTTTGTTTGATTATAAAATCCTATAGGTTAATAAGTCAGTTTTTCCTACAAAGACAAAAAAATATATTTTTAATTGAACTATAACCTGTTCAAAAACAAAGATGAAACCTAACACAAGTGTCACAGTCTTTGGCCCCTGACAGGATTCTTATTTACTATTGGCCCCTCACCAGTTTGAGTTGGACACCACTGGGCTAGAAAGAGTTGTTTTCTGGTCTTGGGAAATAACTTGGAAATTGACTAAATAAATGTAATTTTTTTTGAAGATTTGGTGTGTGTTTTAAAATCACATGTTGTGCTTCTGTAGTCCTATTGGGATTTATAGGTTTGAGTATTGTTGTTGTAGTTTGGGTGGATGAGATTTTACCCAAGCAGAACTGCAGAAACAGAAAAAATACGCATGATGGAGACGCAAAAGTGAGAGTTAAAGAGTGGTAACCATGTGCCAAGTACTTTTTTACTGAGGTAACACCAGAAAGGATTGTCATTAGCTTATCTACATTTCTAATTGGCTCCATGAAGTGTTTACAGAAATACTTTTTCAATCTCTCTTTTGAGCTTTGACTCCGGTGACTGTATCTAAAACAGACTGCTCACTACAAACTCCCAAACACCAGTAGATAAATTAGACAAACTATTGTTCATTAATGAGCTATGGGACTAGCTGTGATCATTTAGCCCTTTAACTGTTCATTGAAGTCTGTGTTGACCTCTGCCCTCTGCTCCCTGCAGCCTCCCCGCACAGCTCACCCACATGTCCGCTTCTCGTGTCTGGACTCCGAGCCCATGGTCATAGACAAGGTGCCCTTTGACAAATACGAGCTGGAGCCCTCGCCCCTCACTCAGTACATTCTGGAGAGGAAGTCCCCACACACCTGCTGGCAGGTACCGCACTATCACTCAGATAAAAACAGCCTTGGCTACACTACGCAGACTGGAGGGATTAAAGTTTAGTCCAGCTTTGATTTGGCTCCAAAGTGCACTGATAATCGATGTTTTGTTTTTTTTCCTCCAGGTGTTTGTTTGTAACAGTGCCAAGTACAGCGACCTGGGCCAACCCTTCGGTTACCTAAAAGCCAGCACAGCTTTAAACTGTGTCAATCTGTTTGTGATGCCCTACAACTACCCTGTGCTGCTGCCACTGCTGGGTAATGGATTTTTGTCTGTTTGACCTATTCTCCTACTTCTTTTTATTTTAGAAATTGGTCATTAGAAGCGTTTCCATAAATAGATTTAACTTCCATTCTGAAATATTGCATCAAAGGTTGCATATCTCTGGAAACAGGAAAATGCACAAAAATCAACAAATAAAAAAAAAGATAACACTTTGTTTTGTGTCCCTTTTCAAAAAGATTCATAAAGAATGACTGATTGTGGTTTGACTTTTTGTTTCTCTCCACAGACGACCTAATCAAAGTGCACAAGTTCAAGCCCACGCTCAAATGGCGGCAGTCCTTTGAGAACTACTTGAAGACTATGCCTCCTTATTATATCGGGGTCAGTGGACTTTACAACAATTACATTAATGTTTAAAGCTTTGGCACTTGTCTCACCGCTCTGATCTTTTGACAGTCTCTGAAAAAAGCCCTGAGGATCATGGGAGCACCAAATCTTCTGGCGGACAACATGGAGTACGGGCTCAGCTACAGCGTGGTCTCGTATCTGAAAAAGCTCAGTCAACAGGTCAGCTTTAAAGTCATATTTGTATGTATTCTTACCTTTTATAAAATATCACATACTTGGACTTATTTGACGTTTTTGTTCCAGACCAAAATTGAGTACGACAGGTTGATAGCGTCCATCGGTAAGAAGGCTCTTCCTGAAGCGGGGATGAAGGTGCGGTGGCGAGGCGGAGGGATTTCTTTGGCCCAGCGCAGGGACTTTATCCAGCAGCTACAGAGTCTCACAGGAGAGACCCCGTCGCTGCCAATGGAGCTCAACCCCAAAGAGTTTCAGGGCTTTCAGCTGGCACTTCTCAACAAGGTACAGTGGAGACGCCTGAGCTGAGCTGAATAACAGGTTTAGTTTGGTCCATGTACGACCACCTGTTAATAAGACTAAAGATCAAGCAGTTTGGTCCAGTTCAAATGGAAAATCTGGACCAACAGTGCAGGTGTGAAAGTCTTATTGAAATGTACTGTTATCAATCCTGCTAATGTGGGATGTTGAGGTACATTTCATTTACCTCCTAGTCTCGGAAAATTACACTACACACCTCATCCATCAGGAGATAAAATAAACATTTTTTATTAAGAAATCCATTATGTACTTTAGAATATGGTACATAAAACAGGAAGAACATCCTTTTTAAAGAGTATCGGAGTAAATCAAAAGGACAAAGCCACTCCTTTTCCTTGTGCTTGGACCGTAGCTGCACATCAACACTCCTCTCAGGTGTTAGAACATGTTTTTGTAGTTTGTTTCAGAGCTGCTTGTTACCATTGCTTTTTTTTATTTTTTATTATTATTTTTTTTAATGGCTTTTGTGAACACTTGATCGACTGTGTCCATTCAGTTTCAGAACAGTATTTCAACAGAAAATGGACTGCCTGAAGGACAACCATATTTAAACCCCCACTGGTCATTAAAATTGTATTGTAAAATAATATTTCTCTGTCCTCCTTAGGGTCTGAAGCCACAGAGTTTCAGAAACCCCTACGACATCCCTCGCAGCCATTTGTTGGACCAGCTCAGTCGAATGAGGAGGAACCTGCTCAACACCAGCGTCTGTACTCTCCGAGGGCAGGACTCGGGTATGAAAGACTAATAAAAGAATTACAAGACACTATTTTCTATCGACTGATATTCTTCTTAATAATATTGTATTGTTGTATCTCCAGACCAGTTCCACAGCGTGCCAATAGCCCAGATGGGAAACTACCAAGACTTCCTCAAAGCCGCTCCCCAGCCTCTGCGAGACGCTGACCCTGAACAGCCCAAACGTCTGCATACATTCGGTAACCCCTTCAAACTGGACAAGAAGGTAAGACCCACCTGTTCAGACCACTTTCTATATTTTTCTTATAGTGAAATCTGAAGCGATATATTGTGGACCAACATTTCTCTTTGACTTGCTTCTCTCCAGGGCATGATGATCGACGAGGCGGATGAGTTTGTAACGGGGCCTCAGAACAAGACAAAAAGACCGGGAGATAACAATAACCTTCAGGGAGGAGGGCCCAAAAGACGGCGCTGCATGTCTCCACTGCTGCGACTGGGCAGAGCATACACCCCCCCTGTGACCCCTCCCGCCAGCCCCCGATCCTCCGCAGGTAACGTCTGGGATTGTGTTTAATGTACTGCTGTAGTTGCCGTAAAAACTGGTGTTGTATTTAAATTTAGGTTGAGCCGATATGAATTTGATTTCTGTCGATACCGATATTTATCTGGTTGTTGTGGCCGATATCCGACCAAGGGAAGTGTATGATACGTTAGAAGAGATTTCAGTGAAATAAACTGGACAAATCCAGCAGCAGTTACCTTCTAATAAAGGATAACAAGCAGTTAGTAGGCCAAGACCAACAAGCAACTGTCGTATGGGGTTGCAATCTATTAACCTTGGGCTATAAAGGTAACATATTTGGACTTGACTGAAGGGTTGGGTGTTTTTTTTTTCATAGCATATTTTAGAATGTTTTATGCCTGGTTCCATTAATAAAGTTTGTTTAAGAAGGATCTGCTCTCCTGGGAGAATCTTATCTAATCTTACTAAGACTATCACTGTCAAATGAATTTCTGCAGATTCAGAGATGAACGATGACGTGTCTGAACCAGAACTGATCATAAACCACCTGAACGAGAACCACTGCGGCCCAGAAGACCAGTGTTCGGACTCGGAGCCGGACCACCCTTTGGGACCAGACCTCCAGGAGAACCACCACACGGCTGTCGTCTCGCACGGTGTCCAGCACCGAGAGGAGGAGGAGGAGGAGGAGGAGGAGGAAGAGGAGAACGGACAGCACCTGATTGCAGAGGTGGGGTTAGCGGACGGCGAGGCAAGAGCGGAGATGGTGCTGTCAGACGAGCAGCCGCCTCGATATCTTTCGCCTCAAGCACTAAAGAAACACATTCACAGCGAGACGGCAAAGATCAACAACGAGCTGAGGACCCTCATCACCAAGGAGATCAGAAAACCTGGCAGACGTACGTACGATTGTCTACAGTCACATAATGGGAGGTGTTGTTACCTGGATAACTCAAGATTTCATAGACGAGAGGTTCTTGAGCAAACCCTGAGTACAATGAGTATTTTATATGAAGCTTTTTAGGGAGACCCCACTACCACCTTTTGCTGAAAAAGCATATGCACTAAAAGGTAGTACTTTTTGATTTTTTACTAATGAGGCATACACAGATTTCAGAGCCATGCTGATTTTCCAAATGTTTTATTAGGGACTTGATTTGACTTGACAGTTTTTGGTTCTTAAACTGAACTCGAGTGAGACATTTTTCTGGGTAAATAGCAGGTCAACAAGACTGGATATAGTTGTGAATTTGAACTTTAATGCTACAAAATCTTTGACATTTACATTGAAACCAGTGCTTTAGTGTCAGACTCTTTCCTTTTGGTTCTAAATGATTCACCGTTGAGGTTCTTTGTAAAGTATTGTGTGAACAAATATGTCCGCTCTGTCTCTGAACTCGTGTTGTCTCTCTCTTTTAGACTACGAAAAGATTTTCCACTTCCTAAAACAGATTCAAGGCACTCTGGACACACGGTTAATCTTTCTCCAAAACATCATCAAAGAAGCCGCGAGGTACAGAACTCGTCTCTTATTAACCATTCTCTAATTCACGTCACTCTCATCTGTTTCAAATAATGGGGATTTATTTTCTAGTAAATGATCTGAAAATGTATTCAGTTTGACCAAGTTTTGTTTTGTTTTTTCAGAAAAGTCTTTGTAACGTTTTTTTTAAACTATTGTGTGCATTTTTTTATTTGATTTCAAATGTTTTAAATAATATTATAAAGTATATGCCCCCTGTGAACACAATGGGGAAGTTATGGCCCTCTGAGGCTGCTGCAGTTTCTGAAGCAAGGTTTAAACCAAATGAGAAAGGAAAATGTGACACATGAACCACATACAGGAAGTCACGGCCGATTAAACACAAGAGCAAAGAGAAAACAGATATTCATTTAAAAACATAGTTTTATGTTTTGAATGGCTCCATTTTTCTTACTACTCTTCAACAGATGCCTCCTAATGGGCTTTTAACAATTTAAATATACTGTAAAGTTGTATTAACACTATATTAATAATAATAATATGTCTCTATAGGCTCTACTTTAGTCTAATATTGTATTCCTCCAGTTCAACCGTAAAGTTAGACTCAGCAGAGACAACACCGTGAACACAGCGTCAGGGAAAGTCCGATAGGTTGCTTTTAAAAACTGTTGAGTAAACCAAACTGATGAAAATACTACGTAATTATTTGTGAGTTTTTAGTGCAGACTTTCAGGTGAGAAAATACCCTTAAGACCAGTTTAGGATGCATTTGAAGAATGTTAAAAAGCCAAACTATTGGACCTGTTTTAATTCAAACTCATGGAAAGGTTAGTGTTCGGGGAAGAAAATGATAGGTTTCAATCAAATCAAATGAATGATGTGGACGAATGAAGCAGCTCTGTTCTTGGCCAGTCTGGAGTTGAAATCCTTAGGCCTTTTTGTCCAAGACCAAGACAAGACTGTGTAAAAATTAAGAGTATTACAACAGTATGTACTGTATGTTATATGGCCTTATTGAGAAAGTTTTCTGACAAACCAAAAATAGAGTGTGAACCCTGAATAATACATTTACTTTTCTTTCTGTCGGAACAGGTTTAAGAAGCGCGTCCTGATCGAGCAGCTGGAAAACTTCTTGGAGGAAATCCACACCAGATCCAACAACATGAATCACGTGGACACATTTTGAGACCGGCTTTCACCTCAAAATAAAAACTCTTTCTGCCCTTGGCTCTGTGAGCGGACAAGACCACATCCAGCCCTCGGACTCTCACTTCTTTCTGCTCGGTCTCAGTTTGGAGCACTTTGTTGCTTACAGGTAAAACGTTGCCTATGCAAGAGAGCCTGGTCTGTAGAGCACTTACTTTTGTGGTCAGATAATAAATGAACAATAAACATTTTGTAACAGGAAGCTGAGGGCGTACAGGGAAACAAAATGGCAGCCGTTTGACTGCACCTAATGGGACGTTCAGCAGTGTTAGTCGTCGTTGGTTTGTGTTTTCGGTCAAACTCAGGGTCAAGGGGGATCCAGTGGACACACGTCATACACTTCCTCTTCATGTTTGGTCTTAAATAACCCTCTCTGCGTTTGGTTTTGTCAGAGAAAGATGCACTTTTTAGTGTTGTTCTGTCGAATGCACTCCTTGAACCGAAGCACTCCACTGACTGCTGGGATCTCGAAAGAACGGACCACTTGGCTCTAATACTGAGTGTAATCTGTCACAAAATCAAACTGAGGAACTGAGGCCAAGTTTCCACAGAGTGGTAAAATACAGGTCGGATTGGTACGGCACAGTTTGGTTTGGTTCAGGTAATAATCCATGAAAAGGCTTCTACTTGAGCAGCAGGAGACGCCACACAAGTCACTTAAAATTGAATTCTGTTTAAGAAATGAATTATGTGTGAAGTATTCTTATGTGTGTTGCCAATAATAAAATAAAGAAACGAGTAAATCCGGCTGAAGGCATAAGCATATTCTGCAGAAATAAACAGTAGCACAGAACAGCAGGTTTTTAAATTTATTCTCATCTTTCTAAAACTGAACTGAGAACTGCTGCTTTCAACATTTCAAGGTCTTGCTATTTATGCCCCCTCCAATAATATCTTTTAAACGTTTAAGTTTTTATATAGAAAAATGTTATATTTTACCACAAAATAAGCCCTTGCATCAAACCAAACTTTAGAGCTTGCCTTAAACATCTAGCTCTGAGTTCAGCATTAGACCAAACCAAACCTGCAATAAATCTTTCTGTAATGTACCGATTCTCTTTGTAAGCAAATGTATCCAGTCACTTCCTCTTTATTTTCAGCAACAGATATTGACGAGCTGTGTCGCCCCACAGCCAAAGACCGCATCCCTTATTCAAATGGGACCAGTCCTCTCTGTATGAGACTGTGATTGGCCTGTTCTTGCTGACAGACCTTTAGATGACGTTTTAAGCTCACATTCATTTTTTTCACAGATGATTCCTACTGTACTATATTTTACTAAGTGATTAAACATAATACAAGGTGTTTGGTTTAATGTTACTGTAAGTTAGGGTTGTGTTTAATCCATTGTAGACAACAGCTAATTCACACAAGAGTCCAATCAAAAGACTGCAAAGTGTAATCATATGTTACTGCGTTGTACGACTTTTGACGTTATAAAAAAAAAAGCATGCTGTACTGAACTGACCTGTCTTATACTGCTCTAGTGGAAATGTGCTTTACTGTCACTGAATATACATTATTTTAGTTCACAAGTCCAGCCAACTTAACCCATTTGAGTTGTGTGAATGTCTGGCAGTGCGAGCCTTTGACAAAGATCAATACAAAGTGGGCTATTGTGAACGATACAATGCCATTGATGACAGATGTTGAAAACGCTCAGGAACAGACCCCAATGCATCACAATCAGCAATAACATCAGAGCAACAGCAACCCCTTATTTCTGTTCTTAAAAACCTGAACCCACCTGGAGCCGTGACTGAATCGAGGTTTGGGACCCTGTGCTGGTCGCTGCCAAATACTTACCCCAACCCTTCAACCCCTTTTCCATGAATCTGAAACCAACTCCGTTAACGCACGTGTGTACATTTAAGAACTCGTATTTAAAATTAAAACCAGTTTTCTCAAATCTACACAAACTTGACTTTAAAGGTCCCGAGTTGGTTTCTGATTCCTGGGGGGTAGTAGCCCTCTTCCGCTCCCTCCTCCTCGTCCTGGGACAGGGGCCAAAATCTGCCATAAACGTGTTTGTTTGTGAAGAGGCTGCTACCAAAAGAGTATTTTGAATACACTGTAAAGATGTAAATAACCCTAGAGTACTATTTAAAGAGAATGTTCAGTGGAAAAAATGGCCTTTTTGTAAGTATTTCCATGAATAAAGTTTCTATTTTACACTGTGAAGGGCCATGTAAATAAAGTGTTATGTAAACATCTGACTCGGACTGCGATTTATTGTCAGCTTTTGCTCAACAATAATGTGGGTTTTCTGTTTGTGAGCCTAAGGTGTAATACCTATAATCAAATTTATATTACAGCTAGGATATTTATAAAAAGTTAGCACTCCCATGTGAGATGTGTAGCAGCTTTTTATGTCCTTTAGTCCTAGATTAGTTCAGCTTGAAAAGGTAAAGGTGGTTTATGTCGACCACTCTTTATCAAGTACAAATGAGAAGGAACTGTATTGATTTCTCAGAAGTTTTTCTTGACCTATAACTTATAAAATTACATTATTTGCAGCCAGTTTATTTCCCAAACTGTAAAGAGAGGGAATGGAAACCCTCAAGTATGAAAAAGTTTAAGTGAGTACAAGTGCCTCCGAAACCACTGAGTATCAAAGGATTATTATCTGGACGGCTCTAACCGAGTGACAAACCGGTGAAAACACGAGACCAAAGAGAGACTGGGTGGAAAAACATGTAGTAAAATTTTATTTACAGATTTGTACAAAAATATTGTTCCTCTTCCTGAAGTCCACAAATAAATACTGGTTGTGTCTGCGGGAGTAAAAAAGACTCAAGACGATTGTTCTTCAGGGTTCATCACTCGACCCATGAACAAGATCAACCCTAAAACAGAGACACATTCATTAGACTGCATTTCATCACCTATTAATTCAGCTGTGTTTATTTTAAACAAGTCTTAATCCGCCTTTATGAACCAAGCATTACATTTAGTGAGTAAAACTTTGTACTTTTTAACTCAGAAGTCAAACCTTACAAGACAATTTAATGTAAGAAGCCTGTGCGTTCTCAGTAAAATACTGTGTCAAACGTAGACATGGTACTGTGCAGATATTTCAAGATGCCAAGATGATGTTATAATTGTAATCCTAGACTGAAAATGCAAAGGAGAGTGAAGTGTTACCTGTTTTAATTTGCCGTAGAAGAAACAGAAACGGTCGGTCTGCTTTAAAAACCGGAGCTCGGGATCGTTTCAGTAGCACCATCGCTGTGAGAGGAAGAGGCCTGTTAGGATTCAGCTGCATAATAAACCTAACATTACTGTAATAAATACTTTATATTGTCGCACATTAAAATGAAATGCCTCACCTGTAGCAGCGGCTGCTTTGGTCCCGTCTTCTGTGACTTCTATCCTCACGTCATGAAAGGCATCGGAAACATATAAACCCTCCTCTACAGCCGAAAAAAAATAAAGACTTAGCAAGGACTTTGATCTGCCCTGGTGTGATCACGATGTGTACGCTACCAGATAAATGGTCACCTGATATCCTCGTGAAGTCAGCTGTAGTTGGGTTAAAGGCGTCACTGATGCCCATCGCAGGAAGCACTGACCTCAGGTTGAACCGGTTCTGCATTTTAAACCTGGCAACAACAAATATCTGTGTCTTAGGCTATGTTCACACAGCAGAGGAAATAGGTCATAATCTTACTTTTTTTAGATTACTTTTTTTGTCTCGCACATTCTAATGTCAGTAAATGATGGGAGAAGTCACTTTTTATCATATTTAGACTTTTCTGAACCTGATTTGGAGAATAATCTGTAGAAGTTAAGGCTAAAAACAAAACAGTGTTCAGAATCAGGAAGCTTGGCCTGTGCATAATGAACCTGTGAACATCTGATTTGCTTTTGGCAGCTTTTGTGAGCAGTGTGAACGTAGCCCCAGTGTAAGTACATGATCATGTTGTCACTAACACTAGAGTTGGAAGTATGTAAGACTTGGGATTTAAATTGATTGGTTAAGATCATTTCAGAATCGGTTTATGTATCATTGTTTGGTTGGAGAACATTTAATACTTCTCTTTTCTAACCCTTCTTTCTCGACTTCAGTGTTGTTAGACTGGACCCATAATGTTTGACTGATTCTGTTCTAGTTTTTGTTTGTGCTCAGACTAAAAATGTTTTGTACTTTTTAAAAACCAATGTAACCAAATGTAAGTTTTGGTGTTTGTTTTTTTTTTTTTTTTTACATAATGTCCACACTATTTCACCAATTAAGAAATGTTAAAAATGCTCCAGGTGGGCCACATTTTAGTTTTTGTTTGACAACTACAATGTGTTTAGTGTTAATGGAGAAAAACAATAATAGAAATAAACAGCCAATTTAAAATAGAACGTCTCCTGTTTTCGGTTTCATTTTGGTGATTATCTTACTCCGAATCTTATACCTGGGTAGAAAAATGTCCATCTTCACCCGGCGCAGGCCCATGTCCCAGGAGCTGAGGTGTTGTGGGGTGAGCTGAGACTCGAGGGACGACAGTGGGGTCTTCCTGTCGCTGGGCAGCACCACCTGAAGACTGAGGGAGCGGCCCAGGTACGGCAGCTCCAACACTGTGTAGCGCTGGTCCGACCCTGTCCTGAACTGACCTGGACAGAGACCCCAGACACTTTTTATGAGGTAAAAAAACAAATCTGAAGCAAAACATAATTGTAATACAAAATGTCGGCCTTATTGTCATACATTTGTGCTTGAATACATACATTTAGTTTTTTTTTTTTGCTGGATTAGTCTTTTTTTTGTGTTCTCTGCAGATTTAGTTTATGTAAAAACTGTCGTCTGTTGTGTCTTACCAAAGCTGACCTCTGTGGCCTGGTACATCATGGGCACTTTGACAGCCGTCCCGTCGCAGAGCACAAAGGGCAGGTTTTGGGTGTTGGTGAAAAGGAACCGTTTCTGCCACACTCCTCTGAAGGCCACAGTGTTCACCAGCGCCATCTGCTGACGATGGCTCCACCAGAAAGCCTCGCTCTGGGGGTCACCTGATCCAGAGAGCTCCCCACTGCTGCTTCCTGCCAGTGGCCACTCATCTGGAGGAAGAGGAAAAGGTTCAACTCTACCTCTGTACGGTTAGTTGTTTTCCTGTAGACTGCCGCAGACGTACCATGACTGTGTCCCGGCCGCTCCTGCTGGCTCCGTGCGCTGAGGTTGGTTCGGATCACGCTGGCGTTGGCCCAGGCCACTGCTCGTTGTATGAACTCTGTCAGGAGCTGGACTGCACTCTGGATGAATAACGTACAGGTTTGTTGTAGCCACGTGCCCTGAGACGTGCTGTTCATGCTGCTCTGGGCCTGTGAGAGGAAATCCTTCACTTTGGCGTCTGAGGAGAGACAAGGAAAGAGACAGAAGTGAAATCTACAGGGAACAGAAAACAGCAGCATTGTTAACAAACTCACTTTTCCTTAGGGTGAGATGGGTTATTAATTCCCAACATTGTAAATAATAAGTCTGATTTAAGCTTACTTACAGCCACATTCCTGAAGACTGCTCACAAACAAACACATATTGAACTACAGCATTGTGCCACACTGGTCAGTCTGGTAAACCTTAAAAAGTCTGCGATCACAATTATCCACACTGAAGGCAAACACAGATTCTGTCAGAACTACGAGGAGTTGAAGATTCTTTGGTGTTGGTTGCTATCTAGTAACTTGGTCACATCAGAAGAAAAATACACTATAGATAAACTGTCAAAATCCATCTTGTCATCCAGTAATAAAACGCATCACACGGACTGATGTTGAAACCTGATCAGCACGTGAGCCCTCATCGTGTTTGTAAAAAAAAAACAAAACCTGTTGTGATTTATTGGTCTTTAACCCGAGGACCTCTGGCCCCGAGGCCGCGCTGCAGAAGTGGTTAATGAGATTAAAGTTGGTTGGAGGCAGGTATTATGGCTCCAGACACCACTGTGCTCTGCGAGGCCACAGCCGCAGAAACGACTCCAAAACCTCCAAAACCTCCTGGTACCAAGCGCACTGAGAACCAGCACCACCGCTCGACTCTGCTCTGTCGGACTGAGGAGCTCCTACTGTGGAGCTTTCCCTGAGCAGAACCACCGTTAAGTAACATATTCGATTTCTCCACGTCACACCTCAGCTTTTATTCGATAAGGGACTACTTAGACAACACAGCCAGCAGGTTTTCAAGAGGAACCATGTGCCCCATCGTCTCTTTTAGGTCTCCTCTGTGATTAGTTGAGAGCTAAACACTTAAAGACTTCCTTTTTATTTTAATAAAAGTGTAGCAAAAGCTCCACATTTTTGTAGAAACACAGAAATAGTGTTGTATGGTCAAGACTGCAACATTTTGGATAATTCTAAAAAGAATCCTGCTACTTTTTAAATATCTGTAATATAATTTGTGTTTAGTGGGATGATTGATTAGAGTCTCTGTCACAAACAAACTGAACACTGTCATGTAACATCACCTCTGACGCTGTATCCCAGCGTCTCCTGGAGCTGAGTGAGCGTGTTCCCTCTGGCCCCGAGCTGCAGCAGTCCCAGCGACAGAGAGACACTCACCGGGGACAGGATGAGGTTGGAGCGGTTCTCGGTGGAGGTGAGAGTGTGGTACAGACTGACGGCGAAGCGAGTGTGCAGCTCCCTCATGCTGTCCTGAAGACTGCTGCTGCCATTACACTGGCCTCTCTCCAACAAACACAGACAACAGACGAAGAGGGAGACCACTGACAGACGACACATGTCCTCAGAGCGCTGAGACGAGGTCCTCTGAGGGCGGGCGCGACAGGGGCCTGGAGGGACAAAACCACAGATACCTCGATTGATATGGTTGCCTGTAACAATCATCAGAGTTGTAATGCCTTTTTGTGGATGTATTTGACTCTATCTTTGTGAACATTGCAACACATTGGCACTTGACTGTAGATGTAGACATTTCTCATAACCCTCCTGGCACCTGGACATTGTTTATATGTGTTGATACAAATTTATCCACGTTGTGGATTTTTGGGTTAATTAAAATTTTTCATTAACCTTTTAAATCCTAACTTTGCCTTTGGCATTTTTGTGCCATTGCAACTTGATTTCTGTTCAAAAGAAAATCATTGGTGTTGAACATTTAAAATAGATTTTTGTGTCCTTGGGACCCAGGTGGGACAATTTATTCACAAACAAATTTGTACAAATTTAATTGAGCAGAATTAATGTTGTTTGATACTTACCACCCAAAAAAAATCAAATTTGCAAATATGGGATTAAATTTTTTGGGGGTTGGGACTTTAATCACTACTGGCATTTAGGGGTTAAAAATTTAGAAAGCGTATAAATATTTGTTTGTACTAAAGTTGATAAAAATACTGACACAAAATATTCCTATGACAATCTTTAAAACAGCCTTTCTTAAGGGACTCAGGGAACCCCCAAGAGTTAAATAAATGTGTTTGTAATTGAATATATCATATAACCATAGTTTAAAAAACAAACAAACCATATGTGTATCTCTAAAGTGCCTGGTTCAACAAAATAAATCCAACAATATATTATTATATTATTATAGAGCCTTAGCTTATTCTCTTTAACACATGACACTTTTCAATATCACAATCGAATATCTATCTAGAATCACAATAATAAAAACATTATCACATTAAAACCTAATATTTTAACCTATATCCATCAGTGTTTAAGAAATATCTATACAGTAGGCTCTAATAATGTGCCTACTTTGAAATGGAAACTTGGTTCAGTGCTCGAGCTACATTTAAATGAACACCTAGTATATTTACCTTTGTGGTGTTGATGCAGACGTGGTGATGAGAGTCCTGTGCTTGTCCTGTTGGTGCAGAGCTGTGACAGTTCAAATCCAGCTGCTGACTCGGCCTGGAGCCTCCTTCAGTCTGTGCGGGGAGCTGTGTGCTGTGTGTCCCGGCTCTGGCTCACTGTCTCTGGGGTGAGAGGGCGCTCCGGTCCGTTGGCCACTGAAACAGCCCTCGAGTCATGAGACGTGTTTAAAGGGATCTCTGTCGGCGATGTCCGTACCACTGCTGCTCGGGGCGATAAGGAGCCAGGCGGAGTGAGGCATGTCACTGACCAACAAATCCCAAACCGGGCACGGGAGCGAGACACCCCCCGACCGGGAGCACGGCTGCGCACTGCACAGGGGCGCACAGCAGGGTCCCACAGACGCACGGCACTGTTCTCACAGTTTGAGGACACACAGAGGCACGTTTGGAGAAAAGATCGATGCATTCTTTTTAGGTTTAACAAATGTGACATATTAGACACCGAAGTCTGTCCAGTCCATTTTAGGTCAAAAACCTCTTTCTTAATTTTGTAAAGAATTAGAAATAAGCTTATAGGCAGAGCAGGTACTTGGATTTAAATGATGTGAGTAAAAAATAAATGTTAATGAAAAACAGTGTGTGGAGCTCAGTCACTCAGAGTAGCTCGAAGTAGAGCTGCTGCTCCTCCACATCGAGAGGTGCAGCTGAGGCTTTCTGGAGGCCTTCCTGGGAAGGTGTTCCAGGTGAAGTGTCTGACCCGGCCTGTGAACACTGCTGTATTCTGACGTCTCTGCTTAGACTGCTGCCCCCACAACAATTTAAAACTAACCAAAAGAGAGCAGCTGCTTATTTAAAGAAGCCACGAACAACAAACCTAACCTACTGAGCTAATACACTCAATTAGTGGCTTCACTGAATGACATTTTTCCAAATCTGAGGAATGTGGTCTTTTAATCCATCAATAAATCAACCCAGATGTCAGTTAAAGTGCATCATAAACCAATCACAGTCTTGAGTCGGGAGTGATTTAAGTGCATTGATGCACATGGTACAAAAGAAAGCTTACAGCTTTGGTTTTTGATCGCTTTCTGGAAGGAAGAAGAGCTCATTTTTGCAGCAGAGGAGGGTCAGAACTCAATAGAATAGACTGAGACTTATTTAAATCGTGTCTTTTATAAATGTTTGTCAGACAGGACTGATGTTTTTCAGTTATTTTACTCAGTCACTGGTATTATCAGAGGTTAAAAACCTTCCTCTTTAGCTCCGCCTACACTTCAACTTTAAGTGTTTTTTATCTGCACTCTTCTTTTAAAATGTTTAAATGTTTCCTATGTTTCCAAATCTAAATCTTGTAAATTGTCTTGTATTCCTGTAAAGCACGTTTGAGTTACCCAGTCTATGAATTGTGCTGTAGAAATAAAAATGCCTTTCCTACATAATTATAAAATGAGTTCAATAATAGACGTGTCTTATCCACATTTATTTTTTTCACTCTCTGTCTCTGCGACCAGCTTTAAAACCCCACAATCACACTAACTCATTCATACACCAGTGCTTCGGACACTAGAGGCAAGGTGGGCCCAAGGACATTAAATGTGAGACAAGATTTATTCCAGTTTAGTTCTATTAACCTGACACTGTTTTTATTCACACTTGGCAATGGTTTCAAGATGAACAGAGTCACTAAATGTGTCGCAGTCAGAGCCAATCAGGAAGGAGTATTCAGCCAGACGATGGTATATTACAGAACAGCCCACAGTGCTTCATTGGACACTAACTGCTGGGCTTCTTTCCTAAACATATTCATTCTCAATCATCCAGGGCATAGTTGAGGCCATAAAACATTCTTGTTGTTGCAATGCCACACACCTTGTTATATTTAGCCCAGTCGTGACCATGTGGCAGTGAAACAAACTTTGGTTCAACCTGGCAGCTTAAGAGGCACCAGAGGAGACTTTCTAATAAAACAATTCCAAGTAGATACATTTTTCTCAACACTTTACTGAATAAATAAACAGCAGCATCTTTCTTTTGCAGTGAATCATAAACAAAAAGCACAAATCAATGAAGCTACTTCATGAATACGACCCACAGCGTTGGCCTTTTGAGTTGCCAAAATAAAAGCAGAATCCATTGTTTACTGTGACTACTCATCTTTAACTATTTAATCATGGAACGTTTATTTATTTATTTATACTGGTCCTCTTCTTTTTCAGGTTGTATCATGTTATCTTTGTATTGTGTTTTAATTGTGTCTGTGCCGCCATCTGCAAACCAAAAATCTCGCTTTAGGACAATGAAGATGAACGGAACTGGAAGCATGTTGTGCAGTAAATAGAGATGTGTTTTATAAGTGCCCTTTGCCTTGGGTCTGCGTCAGCCAGAAGAAGTATCAGAAGGTAAAATACATGGTTAAAAGGCCTATTTAGATGGTAATGCTGGATCAAGAGCTACATGGTCAACCAAAACAAAATATTATGTTTTACTTCTTATTAAATCCTTTTATTTCTGAAACATAACCGGTTTCTTCTTTTTTTCTCCGAGCTTTTTTGTTTTTACACAGCTTTTAATTGATCTCAAAACTTACTGGAGACTGTGTTGAATCATACGCTCAAAGTCATAAGGCCAAGCTGTCAGTGTCCACATTAGCCTCACTCAAAGTATCATCCTTTAGCCTCTGTGTCATTACTCCTGTCCGTTGTTTCAAACCTTCATTCATATGCTCAATATTTAACCACATCACAAAAAACAAAAACACATTTTGTTTGTTCCCTGTGGTTTTCTTGTTATTGTCAAACGCAGTAAACACAAACACAGCCCTGGATGCCCTTCTCCACTCGCTGACCTCTGACCCCACAGGACGAGTCATTTTGTCTCAGGGAGGAAGGAGCAGAGACAGAAAACCAGCAGAATCCACAAACCAGATTCACTGTGGTTTGTCTGGTGTTTTTAGCTCAGTCCAAGTGCAACAAATGAGAAGCTATAGGACGAAGACGAGAAATGCTGAGAAAGAGAATGAAAGTGATCAAAGAATAAAACGAAGGAATGTACATTTAAACTTTATAAATGGATTTGTGATCATTTCTAAAACACAACAGAGGACAGGAAGGATGTTTTATTTGACTAAAACCTTTTTCTTTTTTACACTTCTCACTCAATACCTTCATTTAATTTAAACTTTATTTAAGCAGGAAAGTCACATTGAGATTACAAATCTCTTTTGCAGGAGAGTCCTGGCTCCATTAGGGAACCATGTACCATAGGTTATAATGTTCTTAGCGGTGGGGGAAACCGGAGTACCCAGATAACATACAGGCAAAGAGCCAACTTCAGACGGAAAGGCCCGGGATCTTGTTGTGAGGCAGGAGTGCTCTTTCTGCGTGTTTTGCCTTGTTTGCCTTTTGTTTGTTTGCCTTGCTCCTACCAGGGTCGTCACTGATAATGTCCTGGGAACATTCAAGTCTTCTGAAAAGAATAGGAACCTGGACAGTATATTCTCATCAGTCTCTGCTTCTTCTCAGATGCACCACTGTATGTGCACTAGAATCTCTCCCACCTCTGGTCTTTAGGTCAGCGTGGAGTCACACAGCCCTGAGAGATCCTGCTGCTGGTTGTGGCCTACTTCCTCAGGGGGTCCCGGGCCTTGGGCAGGCAGCAGCGTGAAGGGATTAGAGGCGACTGGGGGCCGGGACTGCAGCGCTGTGAGCCGGTGTCGCCAGAACGATCTGCCAGGTACAACACGGCGGATTAGAGCCACTAGAGCTGGCACTGGGAGAGGGGCGACGTGAGGGTACGAGCCGCCGGGGAGGACCATGGGAAAAATGTCAGCGCTGGACCTGGGGGAGTGTGGGAGCATACCTTAAATGTTTGTGAAGCAATGTAAGATGTACTGGGAATGTTTTAATGCTATTTACAAAAACACCTACTGAAGATGGAGGGGAAGGAATTTGAAAAGAGAACAAATATTCGACAAACTCTTTTAAACTATAAACATATCCTGACGAAACAAGTGTGCACTGCAGCCGCTCTCTATAAAACAGACAAAAACTTAACAAAAATAAAGTCTTGTTTAACAGATGTGTATGGGGTGGTCAAAATCTGTGTGTCTATAGGATAAAGAGTCCATCTGTTTTTAATTTATGTTTCAGGTGTGTATTCAGCCCTGAACATAACATAATTTAAACAGGACTTATGTTATAGTCATCAATGTGGATGAACCTATAATTAATAACATCTTTTCTTTATGACAATAGTGTTTATTATTTTTATTTTTAAGCTTTTTAACTAGAATATGTCAGAACTCTTTAAATGAAAGTCTAAAACACTAACTGTATGAAGGGGTTTAATTGGATATTCCTGGTCTTACGGGAAAGATATGATAATAAATGTGTTATGAATGCATGAGAATGGTACAACACTGATGCACTGCCTTTACGTTCTGAGGAGACCTTTTGTCATTCATTCTGCCAACATTGCGTTATTTTGCAGGGATTGAGGGGGATCTGGGCCTCCACTGTAATGGCTTTTCCAGACTTCTCCATGTTTAACCTCTTCACTCTAAGACCCCGAAATTAAAGGCAGGCTGTGATGTGATTGGTCCAAGATGACATCACCGCTGCAGGACTCATGGAGACTTTAGTGGAGTTTCCCTTTTGTGGACCGAGTGGACTAAATACAGTAACAATAAGATATAATCGTCTATTATTTGATAAAAATGTGGACTGGTGGAGTCTAAAGCCGAGAGTGTTTTTTTTTTTTACTGCAACAAAGACTGACCTGAAATCCTGATTCTGTTTCTTCTGCTTTAACTGCACAAGAGGGCAGCATTGCATCAAACTGACTGTAAACTGTGAACATGAGCCTGTGTTGATCAGTGCTGTGTTTAGGTGCTTTATATCAGTGTTTCACAAATCTTTTTTCCTATCGAACCCATATTTCAACTTCCTGGTCTGTTTATTTAAATATATATATATATATATATATATATATATATATATATATATATATATATATATATATATATATATATATATATATATAAATATATATAAATCTTTCTCTAAATATGTTTTAGCATGATATTATGTATTTAATTACTGATACTTTGCACCTTTACTTCATTATTTTGTAGCTGTTAGTGTTTTTTCTGTTTTCTGTTCTTGTCCTAACACAGTGTTTATGAACCACTCTCCATAAACATTAAATGTGTGCATTAGCATAAAACCAAGGATCAACATTTTTCTGAAACAGGTCTGTGACTGATTTTGTATAAATAAGACTCTGTAGGGTCCAGTGTATCCGCCTGTTTTTTTTAGTATACACGTCGTATGCCACCGTCCCGGGACAGGAACGTTAGAGGAGGTTTCTGTGCAGCTGAGGGGACTTATTCTACTGATCACGGTCTAAGAACCATTAATAATGACTTTGAGAATTTATATTTTTGAGCTAAAAGTTATGCAGTACTCCTTTTATAAAAAGGGTCTTTTACAAAATGCTTTTGTTTAAAGAAGCATTTATTACATGTTTATAAAAAAGATATATATTGGTATTGGTGGTTTGTCCTTAAAAAAAGGCCTTTGTGCTTAATGTAAATAGATTATGTAATACAAATTTGTATTTTTTATTATAAATGATATATTTGTATAATACTGTTTTTTCTTTACCTACATAATGTTTCATGTTTCAGAATGTGTGCATACATTTTTGGAGTTTGAACTGAAATTAGTCAAAATTATTTATTCAAAAATTAATTTTATATTTTCAAAACTTTATTTTAAAAAAGTTGAAAAAGCTAAACTCAAAGTGAAGCAGCAAAAACCTTATGAAGTTATGCGTCTCGTTGAGCCACATAAGCATCTAGTTTTTCATTTTCTAAGTCCAGATCTAAGTTGTTGTTTGAATAAATCAAAGTCTCTTGTAATTAAAGAAAACCACTGCGTTCCTGCTTTGATTCGTGGCCACACTGCCCTTGCATCATGTTTTACTGCTCTTTCATTGACTACAGACAAAAACAGAAGTAAACACAGTTAAACCAGAGACAAAGCTGGTTTTAAATGGCAGTGTGACAAATAAAGGATATTTATTAAGGTAGGCCATCTGTACAAAGCGTAGACACTAGGTGGTGTTGTGAGGGCAGCTCGTTGATTTATCCAAAACTTGAAGGTTGTTAACATTTTCTTCCTGATGTGTTTTCAATGCAGTAAAAACTATAAATAAAGTGAAAAACACATATGTACTACTACCTACTGTGTAACATACGTTTGTGGAGATAAAAAGGGCCAATGCAACTAAAAGTATAGTTCTTATGAAGCCCAGTATCCTGACATTTACCTCCACCGAGTCAATAAATCCACTTTTATTACAGACCCAGTTATGAATAAACTAAACGGGAATGACTATAAGAAGCACTATGTAACTTTTCAGACTGTATACCCACTACGAGACTGACGAGACACATAGAGGAGAATCCTCGTTTTGTGTCAAGAAACCAGAAGAATTTATGTAAATGCTTTTGTTGCAATGATTTTCAGGATCTTTATTTTGAGGTAAAAAGTTACATAGTGTTGCTTTAAGATGCTCCAAAGCAGGAAAACAGCAAAGGGAAAGTAAAAGCAGGGATGCACCAATATTGTTGTTTAAATTAAGAAACTAATATTAAGAATATCTTTCCTTTGGGAAACAAAAAATCTTAATAAAAAATGACAGCTTTAAAGCAATTTATTTAATAAGGCCAGTAGCAGATTGACTAAATAATTATGGACTGAATGTAGTAAAACAATGTCCTACATAATAACTTCAGACTGGCTCCTTGTCTGTTCTAATCTGCAAATGGCCTGCGAGTAAACGCACGTATAGCGCTGCTTAATCTCAGTGCAACATGATCACTGTAGAAACAGACGTCTGCTCATTAACGAGGCTAGTGTCATTAAACAGTTCATCTGCAGCTGGAGCAGATAAAAGCAGAAAGGCGACAAATATACAGCGCATATACTTCACGTGACAACACAATAATATCGGTAGGCTTGTGTAGGTGCATTTGCCGATGTCAGTTAACCTTTTTAATATCGGCCGATACCAATGATAAGCCGATGTATCGGTGCATCCCTACTGGAAAGTTGGTTTATGAAGGTAGATCACACAACAGCTACAGATCTGGAAGCTTAGACACAAAGATAACGTACTGATGATTGCATTTCCCGTTGAAAGTGAAACAGAAGAGGAAGCTAGACAGAACAAACAAAGCTTGAACACTCAAATATAAAACTCTTGGTCTTCATCTTCCTCTTCTATCTTGTCCTCTTCCTCGAGGCTGCAGCTGTCCGACTGGTTTATGGAGACACTGCTCACAGAAGGAGTCGTACTCGTGTCGAGGCAGGGACTTCGGGCGTAAGCAGCCAGTAAACCAGAGCTGGTACTGTTCACGTACAGACTGTTCGCTCTGGTAACCCCTGACCTCCGTCCCAGCGTGGCTGCTTTGTGCGTATTTACATCTGAGATACTGGGAGAGCGGGACGGGGCGATGTCTTCAGGCGGCGCCGACACAGGCCTCGGGCTCAGCGCTAGTCCGGCTTTGATGTACGCAGACACCACGGTTAGGTCTACGCTCTCCGCTACTTTGTCCCCAGTGTCTACGTCTGTCTCCTCGGCCCCAATCAGAGCGTCCACATTGAGGCGGAAAGGCGGGACGAGTGAGGACGTCCTGTTTAAAGACTGGCTCCTATGATGGTGGCTGTGGGAGTGGGCGGAGCCGATGTTTGTGAGGGAGAAGAGGGAACTGGACCGATGGCTTTTCCACTGATGCTTCCATTGCTCTGCGAGAATCTGGTCGGGCCATTGATCCGGATCGTCAGGGTCTTCGCAGGCCAAAGGGAGGGAGAGCTGGGAGGTCTGGACTCTGTGACGGGACGCAGAGCGATGGGGGCAGCGGCGGTTCCTGTTGGGGGCGCCGTTGCGAGTGAATGTGGACGGAGCTGAGGCGGGTTCAGTGGGAGACAGGAAGGAAGAGTCGGGTCTGTGCCTGAAGTGACCTGTTTGAACCTGTGGAAGACAAAAACAAAGGAAACATGATGAGTATGTGTTTATCTCAAAGGTTTTGTGGTTTATATTTGAATTAAATGTACAAACTGAGCACTGCAGAAGGAGAAGATCATTTTGTATTCTTGCACTAAGGGTTACAACATTTATAAAAGACTTATCGTAGATGTTTAAAGGTAGGAAGTGAAATCTAAAATTGCACTGTCAATGTCAGATTCCACCAGAACTACTCAAAAAAGCAGAAAAAAATAGTTAATATACTGTATGTTTGTCAGCTCATGTGGAAAAAAAAATGTTAGTAAGTCACGTTCAGTTTTTGCAAGGTTTTATAAAAAACAAAATAAGCTCAAACTCATTCTTCAGCTTTACTTTTTTATTAATTTTTTATTACCTGTCATTACCTGTCATTACCTGTCATTAGCTGTCATTACCTGTCATTACCTGTCATTACCTGTCAGTACCTGTCATTACCTGTCATTACCTGTCATTACCTGTCATTACCTGTCATTACCTGTCATTACCTGTCATTACCTGTCATTACCTGTCATTACCTGTCAGTACCTGTCATTACCTGTCATTACCTGTCAGTACCTGTCATTACCTGCTGCAAAAGAGTATCTTCTATGTTACAATGTGGGCCTTGTGTTAGAAGTGATTGAACTGTAGAGAATCCTATTACATAAAAAACAAAAATCATATAAATCATATTCTATATATTCTTACATTATTGAAAGTGTAAACACTGAACTTCACAGTCTGCGGTCTTCAGTTTAATCTTCTCATTCTTAACTTGACTGTGAATAATGTCCTTTTCCTCCGCTCTCATGCCTGAAGTGGTTGTGCGGCTGCATATATAACCCTCCCACACAAGAAAAGAGCAGACTCCGAGTGTTGTCGCCTCCTTTTGAGTCTGTAATTTACAACATAATCACAGCGCTGCTTTGTAAAGGAAGCCAGCGCTGGAACGATTTACCAAGTGTCGCTGCATTAAACATACCACAGGTCCACGACACAGGGTTAGGTATTTCTACTGCTCTCTCTCGGTGCTAAGAGGATCTGTGTGGTTTTCTGTGAGGACTGCAGCATTGTGGAGCCACAGCGGGGGCTGATGGGTAATGAGATTGTTGACGTGGGGATGATCAGACCCCTACTCTTGTTAAGCAGGTCTGAGATAATCCGGGTCAAAACCAAGCCTTGACCCTGGACAGTCAAACACGAAACAGTCCTCATCCTCTTAATGCTACACTAACAACATGAACGTCCACTTGAACCAGTCACTGGGCTTTGGCTGTAGTTTTTAAATATAATGTTCTGCTCCATACACAGTCAGTATTAGCTTTGAACAGTCAAACCTCAAAGCAAATCACAATCCCATTTCCAGTTTTATCTTTTCCTTAAATCTAGAAAATTTGCAAGTATATGACGTCCCTGTACCACTTTAAACGCACATCATTTGCAGTTAGCTCTAGGGCTGCACAATATATAACAAATGTATATATTCAAACAATGACATTATCAAAACATTATGGCATTCTTTTGTGTGCCAAAATGTATTCTGTACATCAGGAAGCCCTACAATATACTATTAAGTCCCAGCTCGGTTTGGATTATTCTTGGATTAAGTGAATTTATAAAATGCTGTTAAATATTATTACTGCAGGGCTAATGTGTTCAATTGCAGCACTTGTCTGCCTCCAGAAATATAGTATAGCCTCCTGTGAGCGCTAACAGTTTTTGGCTAAATTGCCTTGTTTTAAAAAAGCTGGAGCACTATCTTCAGGCAGGTGGTAATAAAGCATCATGCATATGGCCTATTGTCATCATACATCAGCTTATTGGTTCTCTCTGCGCCGTTTCAATCCCAGTAATGGATTGCAGCTTAATCGGCTTGAACTTTCAAAGGGCCTTGTGTCACAGCGGCTGGACACATAACCTCCATGAAACTGATCCACCAAACAAGTGCTATTGTGTCTGCTTATGCAACTGCTTATGCAACTGTGGACAGACAGCAAGAGAAAATGTAAGTCTGACTCTGAGCTGACAGACTTTTGTAGGCAATGAATTTATGAATATGTCTTTCATCTTTTATCTTTATTATTATGTCTGATGGGTGTGTATAGCGGGTCTGACTTCACTCTCACCTGTAGCAGGAGCTTATTTCCGTCGTAGTCCTCTGTTTGCCAGCGGAGCTCACTGATGGGGCTGCAGGTGTGTGGCAGCAGCGGCACCAGCGCCCCCACGTCCCGGACCCTCACCTCCACCACGGCCGAATCCAGCACCAGCGGACTCTGGCCTCGCGGGAGCCTCTTAAAGGACAGCTGGATCTCCATGTCCGGGTTGGAGTACACCACAAAGAAGCAGAAGTCCTCCTTTTTCTGCGCGACTCTCCTCTGAAGCAGGAGTTTATACAGCCGCACCATGTCCATGTAGTTCTCATAACGGCAGTAAATGGTGAACCGGACTATTTCTTTTCCGTAATGCACTTGTCGGACGGCCCACAAAGGCGTCCCGGGCGTCAGAGTGAAAAAGTCCTGGCTGCAGGGAGTCAGTGGGAGCATCCGTTTGCCGTTGCTGACCTTCTCCGTGTGGTGGTAGCGCCAGGGCGGTCTCTGCAGAGCGCGGTGCAGCGTCAGGATGTGCTCCTCGCCGCCATACGCCTCCTGGAGAAATAGGATCACAGCGAGGGTCGGTTGGGAGGCTGCGGCCGGGACGTGAGGGCGCCGTTTGGGCCGGTGGGACACAGAGGCGCGCTCAGACACCCGGAACAGCTGAAGGTCAGGGTGGATCCAAGACAGAACAGCGTCCGTGGCATGTTGCAGGAACTTCCCCTGGCCCGGGTCGGCGATGAGGTGCACACTGACCAGGTAGGGGTCCTGCAGCTCACCCATGGACAAGTCGCCTCCACAAACAACAGGACACAAGATGAGACAAAATTGAGAAAAAAGTTAAATATTCAAATATACATCAGTGATATTGAGAGGGTTAGTTTAGAAACAGTTCCTGTAGCTCCTCTGCTTTCGAAAAAACATTACATTTCCTGGTATCTCTTCCCCTTTCGTCCAATTAGAAGCAAGAAAAGAGCTGGATTGGACTCTACAAAAGCCTTTAGGTGGTTATTTAGCTCAGTAGCTTAGCGTTGTTGACAGTAGCTGGTTTTATTGTGTTAAAGTCTTTAAAACTGCTTTAAAGTCACTTAAGCCTCCATTAAGTAAAAGTAAAATGAGAATCAAAAGGATCTGTGTTTATATTAATGCGGTATTACTTTGAACTATTATGTAATTAAAGGCAAAACCTGTTCAAATACAACTAAAACCTGTTCAAATCCATCTAAAACCTGTTCCGCTCCATATGAAACATATTAATCTAAAACATGTTCAAATCCAAGCAAAACCTGTTTAAATCCATCTAAAACATGTTTAAATCCAAACAAAAAAAATGTTCAAATCCAAGTAAAACCTGTTCAAATACATCTAAAACATGTTCCAATCAATCTTAAACATGTTCAAAATCCATATATAACCTGTTCAAATATCACTAAAACCTGTTCAAATCCATTTAAAACAAATCTATCTAAAAAAAAGTTCAAATCCATGAAATTCATGTAAAAGATAAACTAACAAAGACTCAGATGAAGATGAAACCTCACATAATTAAATCACATTGCTAACTTTCTCTTCACTTTGTAGGAATTCAACCACATTATTTTACATCTACGGGTCATAGTCTGGGGTGCACGTGGCAGAGTGGACTCAAACATTCTCGGCCGACTCTGGTCTTTCTGTGAGGAGTCTGCATGTCCTCCACGTGTTACCGTGGGTTTGCTCCGGGTACTCCAGCTTCCTCCCACTGTCCAAACACATACATGTACAGGTTAACTGGCAACTCCAAAGTGTCCTTAGTGACTGAATGTGAGAGTGAATGGTTGTCTGTCTCTATATGTCAGCCCTGTGACTAACTGGCCACTGTCCAGGGTGTACCCCGCCTCAGGCTCAAAGCTGCTGGGATAGGCTCCAGTCACCCGCAACCCCTAACGGGACAAAGCGGTAGAAAATGAATGAATGAATGGTCCTAGTCTCTATCTCTTGCATTCTTCCAGGGTCTCTCCACAGACCTCAGTGCTGTCTCCATTTCACTCACGTCTAACTCCATCTCTGGTGACTCCTCTGTTTACCTTCCTCTCCCTCAGCCCTCCCTCCTCTGCACACATTTTCATGTTCATGGGGCTCCTCGGCGGCGGCTCATTAGTGCCATTAGGCGCTCGTTACTGAAGCCCAGAGGAATGTTTTGGCGACGTGCTTAGGTGTGTAGCATGACCCTGAACCCGTGACCTGGAAAAGACTGGCCCCCCTGGAGCAGGTACAGCCAAAACCACAAGATAGATAGATATGTTCTGCCAGTTACACTACTCTCTCACATAAACACAAGCACAAATGTAATCTAATATCATGTGGTGAGCCAAAGCTGGATTCAATAATAAAAGGTATTGTCTCTAAACGACTGTCGCTGCCAAAAAGAGAGCGAGAAAGATCTTATGCAGCCAGAGAGTCTTTTTAAAAAGGCTGTGTCTATAATGCATCAAGACTGATTATGTTGATATTAGTTAGAGGTGGTTTTAAATCCACATACTGTACGTTTGGGCTTTTAGCTTTAGCTCGTCCAAATGTGAGTAACATGTGAGTAACATGTATTATTAGATAAACTGCAATAGAGTTTTATTCAGTGGGTAGAGTGGTTCAACCGGACGGTTGGCGGTTCGATTCCCACTCTCCCCACAGGTCATACTGCCGTTGTGTCCTTGGGCAAGACACTTAACCCACCTCCAGTGGCTGTAACACTGATTATTAGAAGCTCAATGTAAGTCGCTTTGGATTCACCTAAATGTAAAATGTAAACTTTTTATAAGTCCATCTGTAAATGACGTCTATAGTTCTGTCCAATACTGTACATCCAAGGGTCACATTTAATGAGTACAATAACCAGGGGCCAACGGTTTCTACAGGTACAGGTTTAAAATGGATTTTAACAGGTTTTAATTGGATTTGGACAAGTGGCTAAAAGTTACACAATGCTCTTTTAAATGATTGTAAAACCTGGTACTGTGCATTTATTTAATTGGTACTGTTCCTTTAAATAAATCAAATTAAACTCTTTTCTTGCCAATGTTCCTATAATTCTCATCCATATATTTATTTTACCTGCAACTGCACCTTAGAGACATCGTTTTAGAAATTGCATTATTTATTTTGTTTATGTACAATATTTATTTAAAGAATGCATTAATCCAGTCTCTCCAAAGGACACCTTTACCTGGGGCTGGATTTAAAAAGCTGGCTGTAAATAGTAGAATCCTTGGTATAAATAGTTCCTCTTTTCTTTGCCATTGTTTACATTTGTATGTGTCTTACGTCACTCTCGGTGTCTCTTCATCTGCCTCATATCGACTACTCTCTGTGGGCCTTATCGGACTTCTCCTGTTGCTCGTCTCATTTCGTTGTGCTCAGTGAGGCCCGGAGGACACACGGCCTTTTGTCTCGGACACAGGGGACTGTTTGCTTGTTGCCAAAATGCGTCCGTGAAACAGAGAGGCCAGACCGGTCCTGTCTCATGAGTCCTGCTGCCCTTTTCGCAAAAGGACAAGTTTTATAGTTGACCAAAGAGGTGACATTTTGGGAATGTTAAGCTCAGGTTGCACTGAAACATGGCTAAAAGGATCCCATTAGACGTGTCACTCAGAGAGGCTGCAGTGTTCTCATAATGTGCTTTTACTCATTCGATCAAACTCAAGCTTTTCCTCTTGGTTTATTTTTGTTGCGAGATATTGCAGTGTCAGCATTAAAGGTGAAGGAGCTAAGCAGAAACTAAAGGTACACGACATTAAAAAAGCAAATATAAACTTACAACACAATGAAATAGCAGCACTGTCAAGACCCTAGTGGCCTGGAGCATTACTGTTCTGTTGTGAGCTTATGTTTTTGTAATGTTGTTGTGTTGTGCACTACTCGGCCACCGTAACAAGGAGATAAAACTCTGATGTAACTGGGAAAAGAGTTAATTACAGCAGGATTAAGAAAGAGCCGCTGAAGATTTACAGTCAATGCCAGAACACAGACGTCTGACACTCTCAGAGGGCCGCAGGTATTCCAGAGCACCTGATCCCATTAGAAACAGTGTCTGCCTTTGTGACAATGCACCAAAAAAAAAAAAAAAAAAAACAATAATTGCCTTAAGGGAAAACTAACATTAAAAACTTTCAGTCTAAGAACATATCCATTTTCTAATGTTGTGTTTTCTAGGTTTAAAAAGTGACTTTTTAGTAAACCTTTTGTGAGCTATAAGCCTGGTACCAATGTTAATATGTAAACATCACAACTATAGGCTGCTGGAAAAGTGTACAGAAATAATACAATGTGTGTTTATATTGAAAATAAAGTAATATTTGGTGACTTTAGAGGACTTGATACCACTAAAGACTGAGTGAAAATCAGTGCTACAAACAGAAATGGGGTGTTTCATCCTAATGTATATCCTATAAGAGGAGTATTGGCCTGTGCTGTTTGACCTGTTTCATGCAAAAAATTAGATCAAAATAATTTCTTTTGTATACACTCTTAGTTCAAAGTTATGTAATGTTATATAGTACATATAAAGTACAAAGCCAAAAGCTATGTGACTCTGTTTGTCCAGGTCACCGCGCTACAATGATGTCCGTTCTTTGGCTCTATTGTGAAAAAAACTAAACAAACCCTGATCAAATTTTTTTTAAGTTGCATCTTTATCATTTTCTATTAAACAAGTGCAATTAAACACAACTGTCAGTGCATCCCCAGTTTATAAATGGACACAGATTTCAAGTTATTTAAAAAAATAGAATCAGCATATAACTGCCTATCCAATTCTACATTACTACATTAATTGGGAATTGTCCAAGAATCCTCGTGCCTCACACTGAAAGCAGCTGAAAAATAAAATCTGTGTCTTTTTTGATTTAAGACTGAAAGTTGACTAATTTAATGACTTCTATTACATGCGTAATCTGAATAAAAGGTCACATTGGGGGCTTATGACTGGTCCATTTACTGTGAGCAGCAGTTTAATAGCTTTTTCTGACCACCATCTTTCCTGCCACCTGTTCACCTTGTCCAAACTTCTTTCTTCAATAAGAGCTAATGGAGAGCTGGCACTGAGAAATGTGAATTAGAGATTAAGTCATAGACATAGAGCTTTGGAGGAGCGTGTCTCTAAGCCTTTAATCCACTCTTTAAACTCGATGTGCTGACTTTACCGACCGAGGCAGGTTCAGACAAAAGGGCTTTCACATATTCATTTTTTTTTTTTTCTCGTATGAGCGCTAACAGGGAACATATGCAGCTCAATGATGACGTGAGATAAACCAACACGACGCCTCCCACTGGCCTCTGCACATCTGAAAGTGATTACAGTGTGTGAGAGCGAGCGAGTGTGTGTTGGTTTGCAGATTTAGTCAGAGCTGCCCTCGGTGTGAGTCTAAACAACAGAGAGAGGAAATCCAAAACGGGGCCTCATTTTGTCGTCTGGTTTGACAAAAAAAAAAATCAACCCAAATCCTGGTCTGAGTGTTGCCAAGTGGATTATAATGTAAGACTGGAGCGGTGTTTCCTCAGTGTTTACATTGCTGTGGTTTAGAAAGTGATGCCAAAATGCAATTCCACGGATTTTTGTTGTGACAATCTGGATCTTCTTCTTTTTTGCTCCTAGGAAAAGTTGTTTTTTATTACGTTTATCCTGTCAGATTGAAACTTACATGAGGGTTTGTGTAGTAGAAGGCAAGGCTGTTTGATTATGACCAAAGATTAGGACTATTACAAGTTTTCCCCAAAAAATCCTTCACACAGCTGCTCTTTACTCAAGCGTCCACCGGTCTCACTGTCTATTGTATCCACACAACCTAATTGTATGAACAAACCCCCCAAACATCTTAAATCTCGAACTCTCTTGACCGAAACTCTTCACTATCCTGCGGAGTGGCTCATTTGCCGGTCAAGCTAATTAAGCAACCCCTTCCCCCGCTTCTCCGTAAAGCCACTGAACTATTCATGAGATGTATATATGACTTCATCTGCCTGTGCGCAGTAAAAATAAAAAAAGATTACATCCAGACTGAATGTGTGAAAGTGAGAGACAGATAAAAAAAATGATCATGATGATTTGAACAGGATCACAGAAACATGTTCCTTTTGCAGAATTAAAAAAATGTGAATTGGAAGCTCATTTTTGGCCATGTTGCGTTCACAGTCAAGAGTTCATATTATTTGGTCAAGGTACTTTTTCACTTTGTGACCTCTTTGAACGGTGCGAGAGGTTATGACAGTTAAATCGTCAGAATAGCTCAATTGCCAGTTTCTTGATGACTATAATCATGTACTGTATATGTATATATTACTGCAACAATATCTGCTGATGCTCAGTTTGACCTCGTTGTTAATTAGAGAAATTAAAATAAAGGATGCTTTCCACTGATGTGTTGCTTAAACGCTTAGACGCTCTGGACTAACTTCAAAGCAAAATCTAAATCAGTTTTAAAGATGATACCAGGACTAAACCAAGACTAATACAAGATTAAACTAGGACTAAACCAGGACTCTTTCATGGACAATTGTGGATGATTTTGACAAAAAGAAAAAAGTTTATAAAATGGAAAAGTATAGCGTTATTTTGTGATACAGATATTGTAATCAATAATATCACAGCCCTACCTTCAACGTGAAAATAAAGAGGAACAGGGCAAAAATAAATCAAATCAAAACCTTATAGTTTTTATCTAATGGCACATGTCCAAAGAAAATTCGGGAGAGTAAACTATTGCTCCCAAAGTGAACAGATATCACCCAAACTGGAGCAGTGTGTGACGTATGAACAAACACAGCACAGATCTGGTGTAAAGACCGGAATGTTTAACCTGGCAGTCGGAATAACAGCGCTGTAAAAATGTCCATGCCCAGCTGTTTCTTTTATAAACACAAGAGTATATTCAGACATGGCAGGTGAGTGTCGACAGAATAACACAGACTCTCCTCGGGGCAGTTTTCACACAGGACTTTGAACAAATGTCTGAACTGAAGCTCTGCTGTGTTTTTTGAGAAGACGACCCAAAAGTCTCACTGTCACTGCAGCTGACGCAGAGAAAATGTGCAACTCTGGAGAAGATTAGAGAATATTACATGTGTCGACCAAGTGAAAGTCATAATGAGTGTTAATGCTGCCAAATAAACCGAAGTAACTAGATACATTACAGATATACATTGAGTTTATGAGGCCTTTTAGGGGTAAAGTCCAAAAACAGTTTAAAATTTGGTTTAATCCCTAAATAGTTTATTATAAAAGCAATCATTTGTGGTAAAAAAAACCCTTCTGCAAACACTTGTCTTTTCTTTTAGCTGATATAGCCCTTAAAGTGCAACATAAGCGAGGCCTGCAAATAAAGGCGTACTGGCTTCCTTCTGCAGAGCGACGTGAACAAAGGGAGCTGTCTGTGAAAGCTGCCAACTGTAACGTTTCACACGCGATCAGAGACATTTCTCCAAACGTGGAGCCACGGCACAAAACGGCCCCTCGTTTGGGTCTGAAGAGTTCGTTAGATTAGATTGGTTACAACAGGCTCCTGTAGACGCAGATTAGAGGAGGAGGCTTAGTGAGGAAAACCGAAGCCTGTCCAAGTTCTAACCTGTCACATGACCTTCGTCGTCTCAGCAGACCTATATCAAGTGGATTCAGTCAAACAGCCTCTGCTTTAATAAACTAATGACAGTGAAAAGGAGTGGAGGGTAAACAGAGCTCATTTTCTGAAGATACGTATTGGGGCTTCTTTGCTTTTAACGGACTTAGTGGCAACAGGAAACAAAGTGTAGAGAAAAAGGGAATAAGACAAAGAAAACACACCCAATCCAGTAGTTCTCTGTTTTATCAGGTGACCAACAAATACCCCCTGTTTTTCATTTTAACACCATGTTCAAAGTTCAAGTTCACACAGCCAGAGGTCAGAGAAAGGTCAGCGTTTCAGACGCACAAACAACCCTGTGTTATTTGTTTTTTATAAATCTTCTAAAAGTGGGGCCTTATTGTGTTGATGGACGTTCACAAGGATCCAGACAACGATGGGACATGGTACTTCATCGGTGTCCATGTCGTCAGGAGGAAACATTATCAGCACTGTTATCAGGTTGGGTTATTTTGGCTTGACTTTTAAATGTTTCGAGATAACATCTGAGAGAAGATTTATTAAAAACAACAAAAAATCATTTACCGTTTGACCTTATAAACGCACAATATTTATCAAACATAGACAAGGCTTCCATTACCCTTTGAACTGAAGCACATGAAGCTGCGATCACTGCCTTTTGTTCCAGGAAACACACTTGGACTGAGCTCAGGTCCGTGTAACGCTGGACAAATGTGTGATGAGCCGTTACAGATGGTCCTTGACCCTTAAGGAGCTGCTCAGAGTGGGACTGAATGTGTTTAGTGTCTTTGTGGACCGTACTGTAAAATGATCCATTAAACAGATGCTATAAACTGTACATGGGGTTCGACTGATGTAAGGTAAGATAAAAGGACATGTTTTCATTATTTTTTTTACTAAACACATTAAAAATGATGAGAACAGATCATGTTGTAATTTGTAAAATACTTCAATCAACAAATCTAATTGTAGCTGCTAAGATGAGTTACTTTTTTTTTTTTTTAGAAAATGTGATGTCCTGAAACAAAACTTTACTTTTGGATTTAGTAAAGGCAGCTAAATGGCACAAGGCAATTGATAAAGAATATAGTAATCTAATATTAACTAAATATCTCGCCTAAAAAATCCAGTTTAGATACAACATTTTGAAAATATGATACTTCCGTTCAAGGCAGAGAAATGTAAAAACACTTGATCGCTCTGTATTGGATCTTAATGTTGTGTTCAATAGAGACAGTTTTTTTTCAATTTTCAATTCTATTTTGCGGCTCCCAACGATCACAAAACCTATGTAAACGAGAAAAAAATAACTACTATTATTTGGTCACGTTCTGTTTTCAACAAGACTGTGAATGTGCAATGTTGATCTTGTCTATTTATCCAAATTATTATTTCTGTTTATTTAAACTATTTATATATATATATATATATATATATATATATATATATATATATATATATATATATATATATATATATATATATATATATATATATATATATATATATATATATATATATAATTATAATTATAATCATTTATTTATTTTAAGGCTAATTTAGTGTTTTATTAAATAAATCAAACATATTTCCAAAGTAAATGAGTAATTGTATAAAATGATTTTAATAATGACCAAAATAATGATTATATTGTTTTCCATAATTGAGCAGCCCTTATGTTGACAAAACATTTACTCTGTAAATTAAATCGTGTGTATCACTGGCTTGTTTGAAATTTCTAGGTTAAATGAAATCTTGTACGTGTGCCATTAACTCTAAACAACCCATGTTAGACATGTTATACACACTTTCACTGCATGTTTTCTGTTCTATTATAAAAACCTCGGTCTGTGTTGTTACAGTGTGACCTCTTTCTGGTCCTGGTCTGGACACATTAGTGCTCAGTCAGGCCCACACACACACGATCACACACACAATACCAGTTGGGGGCAGGGTCACAGGTCACACGACTGAAGAGACCAACAGAGTGGTCTGGGGTGATTAAGTATCTGGACTGGGACTGAGTTAGAGGCCTCCTCAGTCAGAAGCCATTATTAACCATGTTTGGCAGAGAATGAAGCACAGAGGAACTGCACACAACAATCACACAATAACACATCTTATTTCTAACGTAAAAGTCTCTGCTGCTACATTAAACTCTCTTTTAGCATTTCTGAGGTACTCTCCAGGTCCTCCACAAGTTTCTTCTCTAGTAATTGTCTTTTTTGTCTGTCAAATAAAAGCTATAAAATGGCTGGAGAATTTAAAACAAAAGACTCTACACATGAGGTTAACCCTGATGAGCTTTACTTTGCAAACATTTTAAGTCAGTCAGAAGAATTAAATATAAAAATCATTGCTCTGACTGTAATATAGTTGCTAACGTGACAATAATTTCTTTTAATAATAAATCACAGCTCACTTCCGTAAAAAGGAGCACTCCCATTGGTCAACACTGATGTCAATCAGGAAGTAATGGCTGCTGATAAAACAGAGAAAGTGTATATTCAGGCCTGGATATGTTTTTTTTTACAGAGGAACAAAAAAGAAAAACATAAACAAAGAAGTTTCAGTTTGCTAAAATTCAGATGCTAGGTTATTTACATCCTCATGCTAAAGCCCCAGTCTCCTTCTTTAACCTCTCTGTGTCGGGTCATCATAACATCGAGCGCCTCTGAAGGGCTAATGGCAAACTGAGCTGAGGTCAGAGGTCGAGGGTTAATACCACCTGTATAAATATGAAAACGCTGTCTACTGGAACCTAAATATACCATATCTGACCACGCTAATGGACGAGGAGCCGGTCGCTGCGCACACTTTTGCCCCTGAACGCATCACTGCTCACAGACACAAACTGAGAACAAAGACAGGACACCCTCAGAGAACCTCGAGACCATCTGTCCCTGGTCTGTCTCTGTGGACCAGCCTTTGACTTTAGACAAATACTTGACAAAATACCATGACCCTGAACCTGGTCTGTTGGAACGACGAGTGTCTAAGAGCCTCCAGCTGAATCGTAACCATAAACTAAATAAAAAATTATTACACTATTTGTTTGATGGAAAACAGCATTACTACAGCTCATAATTTATCTTTGGAGATATACGTATACAGAGTGATGACACAGTGTAGATTAGCTTCGGTTGAAAATGGTTAATGAGTCTGTGTCGCTGCAGGATCCAGTTTCTATACCTTAAGAGGGCAGCTGCTGTTGTCCTTGGGCAAACTAAAAGTCCACACTATTTTGACTTAAGGCTTGTTAAACTGTGGTGATGATGTGAAATAAAAGTCTGAGTGATCTCTATGGTCATGTCCACTGGAGGAGGGTTCATAATACCGACGAAGAGGGTTAGGGTTAAGTCTTCTCTAAATCCTTTTATTAAATAACAACAGTACAATAACGCCAGACAATAAAGTGATATGAAGTCATTATACACCATATTAACACTGGAATAGGGTGGCCGCCCTGACGCTACGATTCAGAGACAGACAATGGTTATAAACACATTAAATATAACAGCGAGACACCAGAGTGAGTTTGTCTGGCGCTCACTTCCTGTTATGGGTGTGGTTTGTGATAATGCTGCTTCCTCTGGACCAGATTAATGGGCTAATATCGGATATAATTGGGCTAATATCGGATATGATCTTCCCATTGTGAAAGTCCTGGAAAACCTGGCAACCAGACCGTAGAGGGGTCATGACCTCTGGGACACACTCCTCACACAAACAAAGACGCACACTTGGACTCTGTGTTTACAACATGATGAGAAATGATCAGAGTCGACTACCATCTGCTCAGAAGTGTTAATACTCAGTTAGAGCTGGGACATCTTCTAAAAAGATCCAATGATGATCATTTGTGTGACATTTACTGAACTGACCCATGCAGCCTGATGTTGACCTCCTGGCAGTGTCTGAGTTTACTTCAGAATAAATTGTGTCGATAATGCAATTTCCTCTGAAAGTGCTGATGATTGATATAATCCATCCAGAAACACAGATGTGTCTTTTCACTTCTGCCAAAGAGTGGATGTGATTAACTGTATTTGTCCGTCTAATGGCTGCAGAGACTTTCCATGGGAGTTGTTGAAGAGATAAAGGAGAAAAGATTTAGCTGGTTTATAGTTAAATGCTGGTTATTGTGTAAAAACTGAACATCCGCTTCCTTTCTGTCACTCTGTTTTGGAGATAAGGTTGTGAACTGCGCTGTGTCCGAGTGGCTGTTATAATACTTACTGCTCGTCGACGACAGGGGACTGTAATCAGACCTGCAGCAGACAAGACAGAAGAGAAAATATGAGTTTGAGATATATGAGGAGTTTAGATTACACAGTACATTCAGGGAGATTTACAGGAGCTCATCTGGCAACATGAATAAAGAAGTCACCTAAATTCAGTAACACTACATCTGCAGGGGTTTGCATTAAGGATAAAGGACAGGGACAATAGAAGGCTCTATATGTACATTGTTACTGTAAAATATTTGTATTTATGAGTATAGTTGCAGGTGTTACAGTGTGTATCCAGTACTTGGGAAAGTTGTAAAATCTGGTCCAAAATTCACTGAATTGAGAGTAAAATAACTGGAACAAAGCTGTTGCAGAGGAAACATATTTAAGTGCTGAGGATCATGTTTCATCTGTAAAACACACAAGGGATCTAGATATATGTGTATAATACAATGTTAAACTGAGAAATAGTCTTTACAGATGCTCAGGTCTTTTTCCATTGAAGCACATGTAACTATAGGAAAGACATAAAGCTTACAAAGAGGAAATCTATAGTTTCATAAGGGCTCTGTATCTGCAACACACTGCATTCTGCCTTTTTTACGTTTTTCTTCTTTTTAGTTATGTTTGATTTTTGAAGACTTCACGGATTAATACAAAAAGGATTTAATATGAAAGTGGATATTCTTCCCACATGTGTTTATATTATATACCATAACAGACATTTATGACTAGCATTACTTAAAAAAACACAAATAACATTGCTTTAATCGCAAACTGCAGTTAAATATTGCACATCTTAATCTCATCATTCACAAGATACACTTTTTGCTCCTGCCCTCAAAAGAGGTTTGTTTGAGTCGAGGCCAAAACGATGGAGGCAAATATTTTAGTTTCATGATTGACAGCTGTAAAATTGTATTTCTGTCACCAGTGTTTAACGTGTATAGACTCTACATCTAAACACAGAGGTCAACAGTTTAATGGTCAATAGTCATTTGCCATCTGAATATTAACATTACTGTTCACAGACCGACTCAGTGATTAGTAAACTTAATTAAAACAGTGTTACCGTTCTTGTTAATAAATCATTTAATCTTTGATTCGGTCTGTGAACAGTAATGGCTGTAAAAAGTAATGCTAATATTCCATAACAACAAAGTCAGAGAAACAGCTTCTTAACTTAGAGGATCACATGACAGCATCATTTCATTTAGTTCTTTTTTCGACTTGGACAGGTGTTCATGTGCAATTCTCAGATTCACACATGTTTCTTTCGGGTTCATGAGGACCACATGGATGCAGCAACTGACTTTAGAAAGAATGTTAAACAGCACATACCTAAACTCTAACTCAATTATTTGTCTGTTTAATGGAAAACTTTGAGGTAAAATTAGATTTGGACCAATTAGACGTCTAAAATATTCTTCCACAAGTCCAGCTGATGAAACCTACTAAAATTGAGGAAATGACCAACAGCACATAATATTTCCCCACACTGCACAGGTACGGAGCAGATTATTAGTCCCAGAGGAGTCATCTGACGACTGGACACACTGCTGCTCGCTGTGATTCTGTGTCAAAACTAATAAGGCCTAAGGGAGAAACAGGAAAAGCACAGGGACGGGTCTATTTCCTGCAGCAGGACGTTATCAATCTAACTCTGCGGCACGAGGACAGACAGAGACAGCCGTGTGGGGAGAGGACAGTGACGGGAAGAGGTGCAGAGGGAAGAAAACTTGGCAAAGGGAGCGGAAAGATGTAAAGACAAATATATGGAGGTGATTACAAACGAGCGGAAGACTCCAGAACAAACGGAAGACAATGTATGGCTTTGTCCGAAAGAAAAGAGAAATGAAATGTGGAGTCTACTGTTGTCTGGTGTTTATATACACTCAGACTCAGATAATATAGTTATATCATAGTTTTATTACATTAAACCATATAATTTAATTTAAAATATCTGTAAATACTTTTTGTATTTGTGGCCATTAAAAGTGGCCTAAAACGTTTGCACAGAACAGGATTATATGTACTCAAAGAACTGTGTTGCTTTCCTTCAAGACTTTCCTCAAATGATCTTAGTAGTATGAGATTTTCTTTTATGCATGTGAGAAAATTTTTATAGTGTGACTATAGGAATCATCTGTGGAAAAAAAACAATACTAATAATAGATGATTATTTTTAGACTGGCTTTGGCCAATCACAGCTCACGTCTGAAAAAGGAGCGCTCTCATTGGTCGACACTGAAGTCAGTAAGGATGTAATGGCTGGCGATAAAACAGAGAAAGTGTTTTTACAGTGAAACACGACAAAATAGAAAATCATACACAGAGAAAAGGGAGGCAACGTGAAACAGAAATAAATATTGGCTTCAATCACGAAATGTTTGACGAGGAGGAGATAATTGTTGTTCTGACGCTGACTTAAGTTTGGTGTAATGTATTTTGTTCGGTTTTACTGCTGTTGGGGGAGAGTCAGAGACAAAGACGACAAAAAGAAAGTCAGTTAGTGGAGCATCAAGTTAAGGAACCAAAGGAAAAGTATTAACAAACACAGTCTAAAATTTCCCTGTTTTGAAAATAAATCTCTGTTTGCCAAAGTGTTGATGACTATTTCAACGAGAATCCCAGTAACATGTCATAATACAATGAACCAGAAGGAGCAGCCTTGAGCTATCGAGACAATCCTTTTAGGACATCCTGTTGTTGGTGTAAAAGAAAATACAATTCATAAATGGCTGTAGCTTTTGCAAAATTCTGGTATTCTGGCAAATTCCCACAGCTTCAGCTTATTGATGTTAAATATAATTACTTTTGAAATATTACAATAGCACATATACTGTATAAGCCCTATAAAGGTTTTTGTGGCAGAAGGGTTTTTCCGCTCTGTAGTATTTAGCAGCAGTAGTGCATGTGTCGGTGCAGATGATTGCTCTCCTGGGTTTGTGTTTGTGAGTTTGGCAGGAGCTTTCTCTTTACTGCCATTTAGCTTCTCGCCTCTCGAGCCCAGACGAGTGCCGCAGTCTTTCTTCATCTCTTTCCAAAGACTATAAACTTGAGGAGAAGACAGAGGAAGACAAACAAAAACGTCTCTACATCGCAGACCGGCAGCTCAGGTGTGTCCCACGAGTTTAGGAGGGCAGCCCGCTCTTTGAGACTTTACTGTTTTATGTATCTCACAGGACGTACGGAAGCATAGTTTCCAGTTCAAACTTACAGAAAATGTGTAAATTTAAAAATACAAGACACCCCAATTTTTTCTTCCAGTGGGAGACTTGGGTTTAAGTCTTAAAACCAAGTTGACATTTGAGTTACTTTTATCACAAGTAAAAAAGCAGTAGCTGGTTATACAAGCATTTAGCCAACACTAGCTCAAGCCTAAACTAATCATGCTTTGGACTATGTTGTGACTGACGGCCCTCAGGAACTCTCTTATTTTGACATGCTTTGTTCTGGTAATTATTTGCCTGGATCCGGGAACGTTGGGTAAAACCCCGGTCCCTAACTGCGCCTAGTCTTCCTTTAGTCTCCTGCGGATTCAGCGATAAATGCCATGGAAAATTGTAGTTTTTTAATTAAAAAGTTAATTAGCCAGGTTTTCCCCGTATTTCCAAAGCTGCCTTAAATTCTGGATGTATGAGTTTGTTTCTGCTGTTGAAGAGTGGGTTTTCTTAAGTTTAACAAGATCTTTGTTGCGATTGTCAACTCCGTTGTTGATTTACAATTTAAGCACTGGATGGACCCAGAGTTGTACAGGACCAGTGCTTCCTCAAAGACCCAATATAAAAAGGGTAAAGTAACACATACCACATCAGAGGTATTTAAATAACGTAAAGGCTACAGATTAGCGTTGTTGCTCCATCTGCTAATGTTAAAACAACACAAAAGCAAGATACTGGTGTAGAACTGAAGTCTGTCAGTTCATTATTAACTCTGTTAAACATGAGATAACCATTTTTATTTGGCTTTTTCTGTCCAAAGGGTCTTAATTTCTTATTTTTTAACTTGCACTTTATCATGCAAAAATGTGAAACAGCTCTGCTTTTTGTTTCTGCTGTGGACATGTATCTTCTTTATGACATCACCTGTAAAAGGCTCTATATGGAATATGACCAGAAATTAAATAAATCATTGTAAAACAAGCAAAAGACCTACATACTAAGTGTGCTTTATTATTTTCTTGTCTTGGATGCTCTACTAAATAAGGTATATTTGGGAAGTAGATTTGCAAAATAAGGGATGAGCTCCAACTCAGAGAAAAAGAATAGAAAGATAACTTAAAGGAGTATAGCTTGATTTAAATCGAAGGGAAACACAAGGGCTCTATTTTGGAAAGTTAAATGAAGACAGCAAGAACAGCTCTATCAATGTCAGCTGATTATCTTTGTGTTTCCTTCAACATCAACATTTTCCACCACAGACATTTTTCATTTTCCTGCACAACCCTCTCCACATGAGTTTAGTTACAGTGGAGGCATAATGGAGCTGCATGGTCCAGGTGACTGTGACAGCAGAGCTATTCATGCAGACGTCAGCTCGCTCTGCCATGAAAGAAGCCTGTCTCTGGACTGAGCACAAATCTAACAAAGTCCAGTGGCTCTAAAGGCACTAACACAAACACAAGGGTCTGATCTACAGCAGTGACGTACCATCGGCAGCAAAGACAGAGGCACGTCGTTGTCTAGCAGCTGGGAACAGAGTGAATGACACGCACACATTAGAAAAGACATGCTCAGGTCTGACACAGAAGAGCAGCAGAGCGTGGGATCCACTGCTGACTAAGAGGCTCGTGTGGAAATAAATGTGAAGCCAAACTTTCACTGACTCAATTCAAAAACATCACAAGTAAGTATTCTGTGTTCATAAATAATTCTGTTTTAACTTATTCAATAGATTGGGTGGCCCATTCGTTATTGCATAGTTTCAGAAGATTTAAAGTTGAAAAGCAAAAAAAGACAAAGCTGCCCTTTTAGTCTCTTTTTACGTTCTAGTCTACTGAGAACTTTTTTGTCTGGATGTCTTGTTTTAACTGCAATACCTGAAACTGGAAACAGAGCAGAGAGGGTGGCACTGTGTCCAGGTGTTGTAATACCTCCGTTATTGACTGGGCTCATGAAGCAGCATTGTAGCTGTACCCTTTGTCCAGGCTCTTTCTGGTTGAGCGTTCTACCATTTTTTATCAAAAAGTTTACCTACAGAACTGTATGTTGCCCAGTTTTAGACACAAGCATGACCTATCTTTGCTCAGCATGTAACTTTTTTATGTGTTGTTGTTACTGCCATTTTAACCAAAAACCTTGCAGCTATTCAACCTTAACATTATCAGACAACAGTCACAAAGAGGACTTTTCAGAGACCTACACTTTTATCCCAGCTCACTGTTACAGAAGTATATAGTGCAGTTAGTTAATGATATAGCCTACAATATGTTCTTACATGCTTTCGTTTTTATTTATTATAAGTAGAGTAATATTCTCTGACTGATTGGTTAAATATAGTTAACATAGCTGTTGCATATGTACCTGAGACATTAACAGTCAGCACAAGATTAAATCATTCAAAGCATTACCCACTGAATTGTCATGTCCAATCCCAATAACTGGAAGCAAAGTCATATATGTGTGATATTATTTATGACTTCATTAGCAGCAGCAGTGTGAGTAGTCTATAACATAGTCTTTTTATATTCTTAAAGGGGTTTAAAGTTTTAAAGCTTAAGGCTCATTACAAAGATAAACTGGTTGACTTTAGGATTGCATGTGTACACTCAAACATTAACAAGTCAGATTCTCTCTGAGCTACTCTTCTTTCTGCAAAAAATGGCCAAAAGCTACTAAACATAAGTGAAGACTGGTTGAAAACTGTGTGAAAGCTCTCAGAAACATTGGTTTGGACTCACCCTGCAGTTTCAGCTCCGGAATCCACACAGTCATCTTCAGCTGAAGGTTTCTCCATCTCACGGCTCCGTTAAGTCCAGTTCAGCCGCATTTTTCTCCACAGTCCACAGTGAAACATTTAAGTACAGCGGTCCCAAACACGACACGGACAGAGGCAGAGGGGAGTCCCACTGCAGAACGAGCAGTGCCCCTGTGTCCTCTCTCCTCAACAACCAGCCCTGAACCAAACTCAAGAGGCTGCAGAGACACACGACCCCCGTCTGCGTCGGACGCGCACAATGCTGCCTTTAGGAGCTCTGGGGAATCTGGAGACTTCGGGTTTAAATCACCGGTGACTTACTAGAGGGCGCTGTTCTACCGGGGCTCTCTGTCCTAATCCTTTATTGGCTGTTCCCGGTGAGAACCTTAAGAGTAAAAAATAGAGCAGCCTTGTATTTTTTGAAACCCCAAATCTATTTTTATATGAAGCAACATGTCTTTCATTATGTGGTATAGTAAAAGTATTTTTTTTTAGGACAGACATTGTTGATCTACTATTTCTTTAAAAAGAAATGTACTACTTGTAATGTTTTTTGGACTCAATCAGAGCTTTAGTGTCTATATTTTGTGGTTATGTTGTGGATTTGGTTTATTTGAAGTGCATTTTTCTGTGTTCCTGGCGCACAGCTGTTATGAAAAGCTCTATTTGTCCTTCTCGTATTGATTGAGTTATAAAGTGAAGCATGGTAGTAGAGACATTGGTAAAAAAAAACTGGGCGAGATGCAACGCTGTCATTTTAAACAATTAAAAGAGATTTGTTGTTGTCAGTAGGCTACTCCATGGTCAGTTCGAGCTCACAGGAAAAGTGGGATTCAAATATAAGTAGGACTATATTAAGTATGTTTTTGTTCATGTTTCGTGCTCACTATTCTTCGGTTGCAGTAATGTTTTAATCACATAAAGCCTTTACTGCTCTTTTGTTCAGTAATAAAATTTGGTTTAGGAGTTCTAGTGTGAGTTTATAAACTTAAAAGTTTCTCATGGAGTCTATTAAAACCTGAGGGTGCTCTTTTTTAGTGCCCTCGTGAGCTCAGGGGCCCCTGTGGAACTGCAATGCCTGTAGTGTAGCTCCATCTGCAGGTCTCTGCAGGTATGGCACAAACTTAAAACATCTCAGTAAGCAATTTAGAAAAAAAGTTATAATAACAGTTAAAATGTTCCATCCATCCATCTATCTTCTACCGCTTATCTGGGGCCGGGTCGCGGGGACAGCAGTCTAAGCTTCCCCTCTCCTCAAACACTTCCTCCAGCTCTTCCGGGGGGATACCGAGACGTTCCCAGACCAGCCTAAAGACATAGTCCCTCCAGCGTGTCCTACGTCTTCCCCGAGGTCTCCTCCCGGTGGGACATGCCCGGAACACGTCCAGGAGGTGTCCAAAACAGATGCCCGAGCCACCTCAGCTGGTTCCTCTCGATGTGGAGGAGCAGCGGCTCTACTTTGAGCTCCTCCCGAGTGACCGAGCTCCTCACATTATCTCTAAGGGAGCGCCCCGCCACTCTGCGGAGAAAGCTCATTTCGGTCGCTTGTATCCGGGATCTTGTTCTTTCGGTCATGACCCAAAGCTCATGACCATAGGTGAGAGTAGGAACGTAGATTGACCGGTAAATCGAGAGCTTTGCCTTACAGCTCAGCTCCTTCTTTACCACGACAGACTGGTACATTGACCGCATCACTGCAGAAGCTGCACAAATCCGTCTGTCTATGTCACGCTCCCTCCTTCCCTCACTCGTGAACAAGCCCCTAAAAACTCCTCGACTTGAGTCAGGAGCTCCCCACCAACCTAAAGGTTAATGTTTAAATTTTAAATAATAAAACACACAGGACTTTAATAATAATTCTCTTTTTTAAACAGCTCAAAATAAAATGAATAAAACAGAAGACCTACATTAAAGATGAGAAGATTAGTCCAGGATTATACCTAAAATAGAACAGTAAAAATTTTTATTTAATCTCAACATTTGCTCAACAATAAAATTTTAACGAAACATCCGGGATTTATATTTAAAAAAAATAACGGTTATTGACAAAGTAAATACAAAATAAATTAAATAAATAATATAGCACCTCATCTTCCGCGTCGGAACGTGGCGTCATCAGTACGCGTCTGAAGTTAAGGAGGCGGGGCGGAGGGACTGGTCTGTAGCACGTTAATTTTTTTTTTTGAATTAATTCCTCATCATTGGCATCGTGCGGTCAGCTGTAAGCAGAAATGTCTGTCACCGAGATGTTTAGTTATATTCAGGGTTTTTTGATCGCGGACCAGGACGTTAGAGAGGTAAGCCCGCCTCACTGCCGCCCACTTTAGCTCCAGAGACTGTAGCTAGCTTTAGCCTTTAGTTAGCTGCTAAACAAGTCACACAGCATCTCACTCTCACAATGTAACTGCCACCCTGTTAACAACTCTCCATAATATTTTTTAGATTGTTTTGGATGAGGGTGCTTAAAATAATCTCAATGGAAATCCATTAAGAATAAAATTGCGATTTTAAGCAGAAAGGCACAATTGCTGTAGGCTACGTTTATTACAGATTCTGTACAAAACTCAATATTTCGGCCGTGAAATAAAATAACAATTAAAATGATATTTTTTGTAGAAAAACGAACAGAGTCTGCACATGGGTCAAAGTAGTTTGTTAATATGAGAACTGGATAGTTATTTTAAATGTTATTACACTGTAACAAACAAAAACAACTATTGACAGACGAAAAAATATAAGAAAGATGTTAAATTACCAGTAATCTTAAGTATTAGGTATTGTTTTTTCTAATACACATGGTTTCATCTCATGTTGCTGTTATTTGAATTAAATATCAAACATTTTATAAGCAATCATTTTTTTTAAAAAGCACTTGTTTTATTTAAGATTGCAATATAATTGTTGCATTTCTAATTGAAGTGCATCTATAGAAAAAGGCACCATGTCTTAATGATTTAATGCTTCCTCAGGCTACCACGTGAGGGCGCTATTGCCTTCTTCAGATTTAGATTGCTTCAAAAAATATTTATTTCTATTATTTATTTCTGCTGTAGGACATCCGCAAGGTGGTCCAGAACTTGGAGCAGACAGCCAGAGAAATACTGACTATACTTCAGAGCGTCCACCAGCCGACGGGTTTCAAAGAAAGTAAGAGTCTTTACTCAGGGTTTGGTGGATTGTCAGTTTTTCTAGTTTATTTGTCTAAACTGGAGTGGTTCTCTCATTAGTTCCAAGTAAATGTGCAAAGGCCCGGGAGTTGTTCTGCACAGTCAGGACACAGATATCGGAGCTCAAAACTAAATTCCCTGTGGAGCAGTATTACAGGTATGATATATTGGATTACTAAATAGTTATACTGTATAGTATATTAGTGAATGAATGAATTAATGAAATGAGTATTTTAACAAAAGCAGTAATGGATAACTGTATAGACTTTATTGTCACACCAATAATGAAAATCCTTTCTTTATAAAATTATATATCATATTACATAATAAATTGTCATTGTATGCAACAATAATTAAGTCTTACAGTTTCTTCACATTTCTGTCTTGTTTTCAGGTTTCATGAACACTGGCGGTTTGTCCTTCAGCGCCTGACTTTCTTGGCAGCTTTTGTTGTTTACCTGGAGACTGAGTCTCTGGTGACGCGGGAGGAGGCAGCTCAGATACTCGGCAGTGAGTAACAGCTCTTAATAGTTACTGTGTGTAACCATCCTCAGGGCAGCGGCCTAACACTGCTCCTTTCCTCTCTTCAGTCGAGGTGGTGCGAGAGAAGGGCTTTCATCTGGATGTGGAGGACTATTTAGCTGGCGTTCTCATCATGGCCAGTGAACTGGTGAGTTTCTTTCCATTAGTTTTTTTGACATATATCAGTATTTATTTTATGTTGTATTTCTGTTTAATACAATACCAGCAAATGAAACAATTTTCCCAAATTCATGTCATTTTGGTGAAATTTTAGTATTTTGTTGTTTTCTTTTCTTTTTTTTGTATTTTTTTATGGTTTACCCAATGTTTCTTGTGATTATTATAATGCTAGAAAAAACTAACACAAGAAAGAGTTATACAATTTTAGAACAATGTCTGGGTTTGAAAAAGTAAGCTACCAAACCAATGCTTGGATTGGGTTTTGCCATTAATACAGTGGAAATTTAAACTGAAAGCTAGAACTTATCATTGTGGAATATAGGTTCCTCTTCCTGGTGATTACCATTTTAGATCATCTTGTTCCTTGTGTTCCAGGCCCGTCTGGCAGTGAACAGCGTCACAGCAGGAGACTACAACCGTCCAATCCGCATCTCCAACTTTATCAACGAGCTAGACTCTGGCTTTCGTCTTCTCAACCTGAAGAACGACCCGCTGCGAAAGCGCTACGACGGCCTCAAGTACGACGTGAAGAAGATCGAGGAGGTGGTGTACGACCTGTCGATCCGTGGTCTGGCTAAAGACCCAGAGACCGGAGGAGACAAGTAGTGACCGGAGCAGGACATTGGACTTTTCCGTGGCCACTGCAGACCTGACACTAAATAATCTGGAGAAACAGAACCAGGGTTTAGGCCCCAGCAACCGACTGCAATTGTTTTTGTTGAGTTGAGACTGCTAATCCCCGTTCAGATTCATCATCTTAAAGATGGAGTGTGTAATTTTTGGTGGCATCTACTGTAGCCCTCCAGGAACAAGCTGATCTGGAAAATAGGGCTGGGCAATAAATTTTATTAATAATTTGAGTTTTCAATTAAGAACAATGTCTACATTCCTTCTGTTGCAATGTTGTACACTTTTGTGGCTAATGCTGCTGCAATGAGTCTCTGCTGTTGCGCCTTGGTTTAGCAAAGTGTCAGAAAACTAATAAACAGGAGCAACTTAGTGTTTTATGCTAATGCGCGGATAACTTTTTGTGTTTGTGCCTTTTGTGTGGCATGAAAATTCTTCCAAACTGGAAAAAAGGCCTTTCTCAACAGTATCCAACCGTAACAGCTTTATTTTCACTGTGAAGGAAACACTGCTGCTGCTTTTATTCCGTGTTGAATAGAAAAGGAAGAAACATCATTTAAAAAAAATATATATATATATATATATATTTGATTTACACAATGCGCCTTTAGCCACCAGATTCATATATAGCACTAAAAAATGATAAACTTCTATTCTCTTCATTGACAAGGTGAGGTGTTACACCACAATTAAGATGCTTCCAAAAAGTACACACCCCTCATTTCTCTGAGTTGCCCAGCTCTAAATGTGTGTGCTGCATGAAAAGTGCTTCAGGAGGACCACCGTCTGTCCCAAAAGAGGAGCTGGGTTGTTTTTCAGTTACTTGTTAGTGATCTGTGTTTACAGAGTTCAGTCTTATTTGATTAAAGAACAATGTATTGATGTCTGTTCATTTAAAAGATTCTCAGTGTTGAGCCATTCTTGGCTTATTTTATTAGTTTATTTGCAAAAACTGTTTGGGTTCACCTCAAGCTATGCTGCATTTTGTAAAATTACTGTTGAGACTGATGCATCCAAATGGGCTAAAGATCCTGAGGCCTCATTTATAAAAGGAAAAAGTGGCACTAAAACGCAATAAGATTTAAACATTTCTAGGTTGCGTCAATGTCAGAAGTATCATTGGTTTAAACTAAATATGCATCAAACATTTTTCTTTATAAATGAGGCACTTGGACTGTTTTAGCCAAAGAAATGACAAAGGTGCACTTAATTTTTCCTCAGACGTTGCCAATTAAAGATGAACCTTTTTCACTTTGAAGTTATTTCTGTAAATCCTCCGAGTGTCATCAGTGCATGGATTGTGTATTTACTTTAAAATGCATTACATTATGACTTAATGCTATGTTACTCATTTGCAGCTGTTTGTAGTTCCATGGAAAACAATGTATTTTTCTTTTTTTGCGTTTCCCGATCCTTGGAATCCTCCTGAACCCAGTTCCTCTCAGATGGATGAACGGTTCCTGCTGATATTAGCACGGACTATAAACATTTTTAATCATTTCTACTGTAAGATAGTCTGTGAACTGTCCTGAACACATCCCTGCCTCTCGCTGTCTGTCCTGGGAGTGGATCCTTCCCTTGGTTCTCCCTGAGGGTTCTCTTTTTTGTCCTTATCCTGATTGAAGGTCTAAGGACAGGGGTGTTTGGTTGTACAGTCTGTAAAACACTTTGGGCTATAGAAAAACTGGATAAAAACAAGATGAGTTTCCAGAAAATAGAATACTCATTTCTTGCAAAGCAGAGGGAAAGGGACAGTACAACGCTGGGATGCCTGTTTGAATAAACGTAGAGTTAAATGTTAAAATTCACTCGCCTCTTTGACGTAACAAACACATAGGCAGCTTTAAATAGGCCAGATAATTACTGCAGTGAATAAAGTATTCCAGCTCCTTAAACTTAAACACTTCTGTCCATGTTCTGTAGTCAGGCCAATTACAAGATAAGAAGACACAAGAAGCATAACAGCCCAATGTCAAGTTTAAAATCTTTTAATATAATTCACAATATATTACACGGGGAAATAATACAGCAGGTGTGGAAAGTCCACTGCAGTTTTGAAAGGGTTCTCCAACAGCACATAGTGTTAATCTGGAGTTCAGCAGCCCTGCCCGCACAAACACAGTGATCGCTACCTCTTTGAGCAGTGCTACTTCAGAAACCTAAAACAGCATCAGTTTTACTCAGTGCTTTTGGTTCGAGATCAGACATAACAAAAGAAGAATCATATCAACACGATTTATCACTGGATCTATTTCACAATAAAGTGCTTTGGAAGAAATAAAGCCTTCATAAATAAACATAAAACGGAGCAGACAGAGCACGCTAAACAGGGTCATGTGATCAAACAAGGCGTCACAAATCAAGAGTAGGCCTATTGCTGCAAATGGATTCTTTTTTTTTTGACAAATACAGAAATGCAACAAGCTAGAGCCAGTTCAAGAGTGACAAAGCACAAAAGGCACAGCAGCTCATTGCCAGGTCACAGAGTTCACTAAGATAATGTGTCATGGTGGTGTTGTTTTTTTTTCTTTTAAACCTTTAATGAACCAAGATCTCAAGAGATTTTTATGTTTTTGTTTTGTTTTGTTTTCTTAAAGATGTTCTCTGCCGCATTATTAAAGCATATTCCAGATATTTCCGGAATAAAGTCCTAGTTTGTTACGGTTGAAATGTCTCCTTAAGGTCACACTATTTGGGAATCGGCTAACTACTTGAATAAGGAGAATATGGTGGATCTTGTGAAGTTATAGTTGGTTGTAGGTTTTACACACACAAAATACTGTCTCTTGTCCATCGTTAGCAGATTGTTCTCAAAATGAGGACATGGAAGCAACTGTGGAAACATTAAACACTCTGCTGTCACATTAGCCGTCAGTATGAGCTATTTACCAGACATTATTACTTCTTAATGTTGATAATATAATGTCTCATGACCCATTTATAGAGATTTTCGACAAACCAGTGGCTGCTACATTTGTTTCATCCAACCATTTCTGCCTGACATCTTGAAATACAGCTTTGTTCGTGCTTTTCTTGTAATATCTTTTTTTTCCAATGTTGTCCAAATACACCAATGTTTCCCACGATTCATTATGACTATTATTGATGTCATTTTAATTATGAATACTGACCATAAGTAAAATAATAGCTAAAGGAAGAAATAGTGATTTGAAATAATGGTTGATTGTAAAGGGACCAGTTGGAAAATGGTGGTTTATCTTTGTATTGTTTGGGCTTGTTCACAGTAAAGGGAAGGATGGGTCGGGAGAGAAACAGATGGATCGATGCAGTGTTGTTGTTTCAGTCAATGTACAGCACTTTTCGGACAAAAAAAAGCTCTTGATTTAGTGTCCAGCCTATGTTCCTGCTCCTCCTGTTGGCCCGAGACTTTGAAGGGGTTTCCTTTAAATGCTCCACCTTTTAGTTTTAGGGTAGAGGGTAGCTATTTTGAAAATGAATACAGAATAGAAACTGTAAACTGAACTGTAAAGAAGTACAAGGTATAGGTCTAGTTTGGGAAAGCCATGATATACCTACAGCAGACACAACAAACTCAAGGCCCGGGGGCCAAATGAGGCCCTTTGCAATGTTTGATTTGGCTCTAATACATTCTCTAGGACAAGTTTTAAATGGATTTGAACAGGTTTTAGTTGGATTAGATTAGGTTTGAAATGGATTTGGACAGGTTTTAGTTGGATTAGATTAGGTTTAAAATGGATTTGGACAGGTTTTAGTTGGATTAGATTAGGTTTGAAATGGATTTGGACAGGTTTTAGTTGGATTAGATTAGGTTTGAAATGGATTTGGACAGGTTTTAGTTGGATTAGATTAGGTTTGAAATGGATTTGGACAGGTTTTAGTTGGATTAGATTAGGTTTGAAATGGATTTGGACAGGTTTTAGTTGGATTAGATTAGGTTTGAAATGGATTTGGACAGGTTTTAGTTGGATTAGATTAGGTTTGAAATGGATTTGGACAGGTTTTAGTTGGATTAGATTAGGTTTGAAATGGATTTGGACAGGTTTTAGTTGGATTAGATTAGGTTTAAAATGGATTTGGACAGGTTTTAGTTGGATTAGATTAGGTTTAAAATGGATTTGAACAGGTTTTAGTTAGATTTGTCACAGGCCCCTAAAAGGATTCTTATTTACTAACTTTGAGTTTGACCCCTGTGACCTACAGTAAATGTTGTGAGGCGTCCAGGGAGGGGGAGGTTTTCTTTAACAGCAGTAATGAGTTGTCTGTAGAGATGGAGGTCTTCAGGAGAAACTGGAGTTATTCATATAACGTAGTAAGCTTAAGTATAAGCTTAACTCTTATTAAGAAACCTCTATGATGGTTGTTAGTGTTGTTGAAGCCATTATAAATTTATATTTTAATGAGTTAAAATTGTAGCTATGTCTACAGGTTCGTAGGATCTTGCAACTTAGCTCCGCCTCCTTCTTTCTAATCACGGCTAATTTAGCCACAACAAGTGTTGTAGTAAAGATGACAATATTCAGGACAAAGCCATGACTGAGACTGAGTATTGAGACAAAAAACAGGATTGAGACTAAGTCCAGATCAAGACGGTGTGTAAGACGAATGCATTTACACTTTAGTATCACGGTTATGATCTGTTCTTTTATTTAGTATTCAGTTTATATCTTTGTCCCATATCCTGATTTCAGAAACCCGGATATGCTTCTGGAGAACTCCTAAAACTAACCACCAAACATGTATTAGCCGTATCCTGGATTCTGAAGCTGCCGGTGAACTGAGTCACGCACAGCAAAACAAACATGGGTGAACGGCAACATTCACAAAGATATTACCATGATTATAAAACTTCAGACTGTGACTTTACACAGCTCATTATTCTCCAACCCCAGACAGCTCTCCATTCAATGATCAGAACAATTATTCTGTCATTTGCCACTGAACAGGATTAACTTTTCTATGATATTTGTCCCACTCATTTAAATAAATCCAGAATACTACGTTCTCTGTGTGCATGTAAACGTCATATCACAAACATTGTCATAACCTAATAAGGCTCATAACCGGGGTACTCATGTGCATGTTTAGTCTTCGATCAAGTCCAGTGTCATGAAGGCATTAGTGTTTAATGAGGCAGAGGGATATCTGTCAAATTACCATAAAATGAGAGAATGATTTATCTGATAATAAGAATCGAATAGAGACAATAGTAAGTGCAGATGGAGAGTCTGAGACGAGACCTAAAAAAGAGTCTCTAAAACAGTACTAAGATTTGTTTTGTCTCAGTTTTCTCATTGCTTATGATAAAACAATGGTCAGACCTGGACACATTTTATCATATAACTAAAAGCATCTCTCATTTTAGGTTAATATAGTTTATGTATTACCAAAAGACGGCCCTGAATTCTCCACTGCATTTAGATGAGCCTTTTATTACTGCGTTAAAAATGATTTGTGTGAGCCATTTGGTGACTCAGCAACACAATGTGCGCCGCAGCGGCATCGTCACAGAGAAAACCTCGGCAAATAAAATGCATATACAGTAGCTACTTATTGAAACTGGCACGGATTATTGCTGTTACTGGATTTTACACAGTGTTCGGGAGGAGTTTGTCTTTTGAGAGGCTCTGCTCGACTACGTCTGTGGCAGTGGAAGGTGCAGACACGAGAGAGGGCAGTGACTACGAAAACGCAAACCACCAACTCTGTAACGCAAAAAACTTTCACCTAGAAATGGTCCTCTGCATTTTGTACCAAACTTTTTAAACACACCACACTCTTCTTTGAAACAGTCGGAACAATCCTGTCTGCCAGCTACACCACGAACAGCCATCAGTTTTTTTTGGGGGGGTTGTCCATGTATTTTCTGAACATCGGAGAGCACTTGTCGCCGTATAAAAAAGTCCTGTTCTTGTTTAAATCAGTAAAAGTGTCTTCAGAAGTGTTTTCAGAAAGGCTCTCTGTTGCAGAAGTTATTTACAAGAGAAAAGTCCAGTCTCAAGAGCGGGTTTGTCCTGTGCTGATCATAATATTAGGCAAAGCGTTACGTCTTTTCCTCCAAGTGCCCAAATCCCGAGCGTATCTTTTAATCTGGTGGAACCACTGCTGCGTACGGGATTTGTCCGAGGCACGGAAAACGAATGATTCCCGTCGGATGTCGAGGATTTCGAAGGTATCCTCACACTCCGGGTCTGTGGACACGACACAGTTGCACAGACGGATTGGTTCTCGCAGCACCGTAAACTTCCCGCTGCTTTTGTCTTTGATTAAAACCAAAACGCTGTCTCGGACACTCTCTCCTCCAACCTCCATTTGGGATCCTGTTTCAGTCCCCACTGTGCCGTCCCGCTGTGTCCGCACCATCAACAGGCTTTGGACATTTTGAAACTTGAGTGCTTTGCTTCCCTTTTTGACCCACTGACCGTCAGCAGGTTGGGACAGCTGTAGCGGCCCCTCCATGACAAATCTGGTGTGTTCCCTCGACCAGCCCACCGTTTTCATAGACACCTCTCGCATTTCGATGTTGATCACCTCTCGGTTTTTACGGCTGTCTCGTCTGAAGGACCTGAGCGACCACGAGACCCCGTTGCCCTCCTGTTTGGTCTTCATGTTGATGTGCTCCAGGTGGGACTCGACGCGGCTCTTGGCCTCGCACAGACGGGCGTAGTCCGGGTGGCACTCGGAGGTCACCTTCATGATGCGGCTCAAGAGGAGGGGGTACTTGGTCACTCTCTGGAGGGGCGCCATGAGGAACGAGCGCAGGTTCATCCGACGCAGAGCTGTGTTGTCATTCTGCGAGACGTCCAGGAAAATCCTAAAAAAAAGATAATTAACAATTAAAACTAGGGTTTGTATTTGGACGTTATACCATTGTTTTGCTGAATACTCTTTCCTGATTGGCTGACAGGTGTGGAACAAAACCTGGAGTACCGCACTAACTCAATTTAATTCCCCATGTTACCATCGTTCCTATAGGCCTCAGAGCAGAGCGGCTCTGGAGGCACCCACGCCATAGTGTTACTTACTAAAAATGCAAAATACATTGACTTGTCCAACTCTAAGTCAGAAAACAGCTCAACATGTGTTAAAAGATGAGCACACTTAAATGATTACCTATTTTTTTACTCTTGCAGTTAGTCTATTCTCCAAAAACTTATTTTGACAGGAATTATCTGAAAAAAATGAAACCTCAAAACGTCATCTAGGCTTTATAACTAAGGATTTTAATAGATGAGAATGATCAGCCTACAACAGGAGTTTGGCCAATCACAGCTCGCGTCAGTAAAAAGGAGCACTCCCATTGGTCAAAAGTAATATCAATCAAGAAAAAAAAAACTTTTGCAAAATACTTCTTATTCTAGAGCAAAACAACTCTATAAAGACAAAAATAGAGAAAAGGGCAGCAAATTAAACGTGGATAAATGTTGACAAAGCTTCGACACAATTTTTAACAAGTTAAATACTGAAGCTCTACATTCTAACGGTAAACACAAAGATAAAAGTTTCAGATCAGCTCTAGCTTTTGGTTTAATGTAATGCATTATTTTGTCAAAAATTGTTTTAGTAAAAAAATCTTTTTATAAAAGAACCTTTTATGATTGGAAAAAAAAATCTTTAATTGGGCTCTTTTTACTTATTTAAGCTCCTTTTTGACGTATCAAAATTATGAATTACCCCTTTAATGGAAGCAAGACTCATGGTCCCGTCTAAAAATATGAATCATTGGTGCCCAACTCTCAAAATAGAGCTCTTTCTGAATTAGTGATAAGCCGCTGTCTGCTCCGTTAAGAATTACACCGTGACAGAAACTACAGAGAGATACAGTACCGCAGCAGCTCCTTCTCCTTCTCCAGCGTGTTCAGCATGTTGACCGAGGTGGACTGTTGCAGGCAGTACGTCTGAAAGGCAGGCAGCATGTTCACAAACTCCAGAAAGATCTCTCCGATGTAGACTGTCAGCAGGTCCTCATCGCCCTGAGGGTACATCACAAAACAAAAAGATGAGTTTAAAGTTGAAATGTAAAGTACAGTAAGTAATTTGATTAAATGTTCTTCATCATCAGTTTATATTTGTAGTAAATACCACTACAAATGATTATTATGAACAAGGAAATCCACATTTAATGATTGAGCCATAAGTTCATCTGTAAAATATAATATCTATCTATGTTTCCAACAAAGCCTTGCAGAAGAGCTAATAAGATGTGTCCAAAGTCTGGCCCATGGGCTTATCACGGCACAAGGTGAGCGTTTACATGGCCCTCAGCTTTATAGATAAAATGTATTGTTTATGCACCAACTTTATTCAAAAAGTTCAAGATACATCTAAAATCTGTTTAAATTCACCTAAAACCTATTTCAATCTACCTAAAACCTGTAAAAATCTAACTAAAACCTGTTCAAACCCAACAGAAACCTGTAAAAAACTGACAGACCTGGTCGAAGGCCTGGTCGATGCTGTCCTGCAGATGCTCAGTGAATCTCTCGTTGACGTCGATGAGCTCCTGGACATTTGCGAACACCACAGTGAGCTGCTCAGCTGTCAGCAGCCCGGCGCTCTGCATGGGACAGTAGAACTCTTCTTTGATGATGCGCAGGTCTTCACCGTAGCTCGACTCTGTGTTCAAAAACTCCATGATGGCCTCTTTGCGCTCGGTTCGCAGTTTGGAACAGCGCTCACACATACGATCTCCTTGCGCTCCGTCTTTAACGCCACAGTCGGGACAGGCTTTGAGAGAGACAGTGGGTCGTTTCCAGCTGCGGGACAGACCGGGGCCGATCCCGCTGTCGACCCGCTCCACCTCGGTCCCTTTGCTGCGCCTGGATCTGCGTGGCTCACTGTCCTCATCGTCCCGGTCGTCGCTCAGGCCCACCACCCCACTGTCCGCACTCAGGCTGCTGATGGTGCTCCAGCGATGCTGCCCAGAACGGGTCACTCCCAAACCCGGCTGCCGCTCCTCACCTGGGGGCTCAGAGCGGCCGCGGATTGCTGCTGGAGCTGAAGAAAGCAAAATATTATGCTGATGTCTCTTTTATTGAATTTAACCAAATAGTGGATGATTGTTAGGAGCACTTAATATCTCTATTAATATCTGGTCAATGGGTTAGAACCACCAACACCAGGTCATTTTGTCCTGTATTTAAGGCCATGTTTTTTATAAAGAACCAGCATAAAGGTCTCGTAGTTGTCAAGCCTAAAAACCTGCCCTTAACTGCACCTACTGCCAAAACATTGGTCCAAACCAGATGTGGGTCGATGGAAATTATAACATGGATGGACAAGATGGATTTCTGTGAACTGCTGGGCTAAAGTAAAATTTGCAAAAGATCTGCCTAAGGTTCACATACTGTATAAAGTTTTGATTAAAGAGGGACTTTTTTTTTTACATATGCCTGAACCATTTGGTCAAAAACAAGTTTCTATTGGTTCATAACTACTTTGCATTTGCCTTGAAAATGAGAAATTAGTTGTTATGTTAACTCTGACGTGTTTACATTGAAGCTTTTGCTGATATGATAATTTATAATTAATAATAAATTAAATAAAATATAAAAATAAATAATAAATAAATTAAACAATATATACATTTAAAGCTTAATAAAACAAAGTAGAAAGAACCACTACTTTCATTACTTCCTGTTTCTACAAAGAGAGCCCTTCTGGAGGAGAAGCACATTTTCATTTTGAACACACAACCGTGCATGAAGGCTTGAGACTTCTATGAACTAAACTAAACCCATAATCTATGAATAAAATAGTTTTTCATGTTTAATATTATGAGACAATGTGAGACTCCTCAACCAGACATCTCAATTTAAGACTTTTGCAGTTCTCTTTACATGTCCTTATCAGAGAAGAGAAATACCCCCAATAAATACCCCATTATCCCTATTAAAACAGTCCTCACCACTGTCCCTCTCCCGGCGGTGCCTGTGGAGGCGGGTGGCGGCAGCGATCTTCATTTCCAGCTGCTTGCGCTTAGAGGCGTCAGCCGGCATGGGGTCGCTGTAGTGAGGCCTGAGGCGGCACTCGCGCTGCGCCCTCACCGTCTCTGCCAGCTCATAGGCTGCGTCGGAGCTGGAGCGCCGACAGCCACGCCCACTGAGCTGCTGAGACAGGAAGTGGGGGTCAGTCAGTTTGGCTGCAAAGTCAACGCAGGAAGGATGTAAAAGTAAAGACATAATGTGGTGCTGTGCGGGTTTGGGCTAGTGTCAAGAAGGGCTGCACAATATTAGAAAAATGTGTGACATACAATAACTATTTTAAATATTGATATATTACCTGTGATATTAGAATGCTCTTCTACAGGAAAAAGAAAAATAACGCTCTGGACAACTTAAAGCAGGAGCTAAATCAGTGTCAAAGATTATACCAGGACTAAATCAGGATTAAATAGGTCTAAACTAGGACTAAATCAGGATTTAACAGATCTAAACCAGGATTAAACAGGACTAAACCAGGATTAAACAGGTTTAAACCAGGATTAAACCAGGAATAAACAGCTCTAAACCAGGACTAAAGCAGGAATAAACAGCTCTAAACCAGGACTTAACCAGTCTAACCAGGACTAAACCAGGATTAAACCAGGACTTAACCATGAATAAATAGCTCTAAACCAGGATTAAACAGGTCTAAACCAGGACTCAACCAGGATTAAACAGGTCTAAACCAGGACTAAACCATGATTAAACAGCTCTAAACCAGGACTAAAGCAGGAATAAACAGCTCTAAACCAGGACTAAACCAGGAATAAACAGGTATAAACTGGGACTAAAAAAGTCTAAACAGGACTAAACCAGGAATAAACAGCTCTAAACCAGGACTAAACCAGGAATAAACAGGTATAAACTGGGACTAAACAAGTCTAACCAGGACTAAACCAGGAATAAATAGCTCTAAACCAGGACTAAACCAGGAATAAACCAGGACTTAACCATGAATAAATAGCTCTAAACCAGGATTAAACAGGTCTAAACCAGGACTCAACCATGATTAAACAGATCTAAACCAGGACTAAACAGGACTAAACCAGGATTAAACAGGTTTAAACCAGGATTAAACCAGGAATAAACAGCTCTAAACCAGGACTAAACCAGTCTAACCAGGACTAAACCAGGATTAAACCAGGACTAAACCAGGATTAAACAGCTCTAAACCAGGACTAAACCAGGAATAAACAGGTCTAAACTGTGACTAAACAAGTCTAACCAGGACTAAACCAGGATAAAACAGGTCTAAACTGGGACTAAACAAGTCTAACCAGGACTAAACCAGGATAAAACAGGTCTAAACTGGGACTAAACAAGTCTAACCAGGACTAAACCAGGATAAAACAGGTCTAAACTGGGACTAAACAAGTCTAACCAGGACTAAACCAGGATAAAACAGGTCTAAACTGTGACTAAACAAGTCTAACCAGGACTAAACCAGGATAAAACAGGTCTAAACTGGGACTAAACCAGGATAAAACAGGTCTAAACTGGGACTAAACAAGTCTAACCAGGACCAAACCAGGATAAAACAAGTCTAAATTGGGACTAAATGTAGGAATGAACCAGGTCTAAACCCGGACTTTTTGTTTTGGATCCACCACAGACAAGCGTTTGGACAATTCTGGATGATTTTGACAGAAACAAAAGTAAAAGTCTATAAAATTTAAAACTATAGTGGTAACAAAACATTTGCATTATCTAGTGCAGCCCTAGTGTCAAGACATTAAAGAGAGCAAGTCATGACAAAGATGTGTTTTAAGATCAGGATATCACAAGAGCAAGACCAAGACCAGTGTATGGAACATTTGAAGAAAACGGTGGCTCAGTGGTAGAGCGGTGGTCTCTAAACCGGCAGGTTGGCGGTTTGGTTCCCACTCTCCCCCACAGTTCATACTGTCGTGTCCTTGGGCAAGACACTTTACCCCTTTGCCTCCAGTGGCTTTCATCCAATCCCCAGAATGATCCAGACAAATAAATATTTAGTCACTTTGGCCACTCTAAATTTAAAATCCAGCGACATCTTTACCTGAGATGAGTAAAAACATTTGATTTAAATGAATGTTGATCATTGAAGGAAGTAATTATACATTAAATGACATTTCTCTCAGCCCAAACTTAATACAGCCTTTGCACATGTGCTCTTTTGCTTACCCACCGTCATCTCCTGCAGAAAGCGAATACAACATACCTGCTGACGTCATAAAATAAATTCAGGTCTAAAACGTTTTGAAATGTTTCTAAAAATACTTTAGTGTGGATACTACATGGAAACTCAAAAATAATAAACCTGTACATTTAATGTCTGGGAGCAATCACTCTCTCTTCCTCTTCCTCACATCATCTGTGGATTATTTATTTATGATTAAAGGAGTCTTTAATATTCTTTATGAGTATTTTACGTATATATTGATAAAAGTGAGAGCTCTTTGGGATATTACTTTTGGATGTTGAGTGAAGTGTCTGTCCCACTTCCTATGCCTTACAGAAAATATATTTTCTAGTCCCCTGTCCTCTTTATCCAATCAAAAGAGAGACCTCTTTGAACTGCATTTGTTGTCTCAGAGCACCTGGTAAATGAATATTGCCACAGCCATAACATGAATGATAGCTACAGAATCAGACAGACGAAAAGGCTACTGGGAAGACAACAGCTCTAATTTGTGAACATTTGAAAGAACTATACACTGGGCATCAGTCTTTACTACGTCATATCAGTGCATATGTAAAGTATTGCCAGTGAAAGATGTTAAGGGTCGCATGGTGGCTTTAAATTCATAAAATGTGAGGTAACTGGCAAATGTCAATAAATTATTTTCCCTGTTTCAAGTCTTTCAAAAAAAATGGAGCTGCAATAAAAGAAAGTGCGATGTCACTTCTGAAGCCGGCATGACATCATTACATAACAGCACCCGTTATCTCTCTGATCCCAGCTTGTACAGCTGTCAAAGATCCAAAATCATACCGAGCAGCCGCACTGATCAGCTGCCAAGTCTTACAGCGGTAAAACCCAACGAGGCGTCACATCCAAAACCTGCTTTTACATCATTACATAACACCTCAAAACCAGAGGAAAGTCTCCTGAGCCACAATTATAAAAGCAGGACAAAACACTTTCAAGTAAAAGACAGGGATTTCCAAAACAGACATTTTACCATCCACTATTTATATTCAACCCTAAACCAGATAATTTTTTTTCATTATCTTAGGCTTATACTGTATGTCCAGACATGTATATGCATGTGTTGCCATGGAGACAGCATAGCTTTAGTCACAGCAACACAGTGTCCAGATTATACTCAAGCTTTCACTGCGTCTAGACACAGATTATATGTCAACATTTTTTGTTTTTTTTATTTAAACATGGATTTCCACTTAACACTGTCATTTCACGCTAAGAAATCCTATTAGAGATTAGCAGAGGTACCAGCAGAGGTACCAGCAGAGGTACCAGCAGAGGTACCAGCAGACTGTCCAGTATGTACAGAACTGTGCTTGCAAACATACTGTATTTACAATCAAGTCTAAATGCCTTTTTACTGCAGTTTAATGTGTTTTTGGTGCTTTAAATCAAACTGGATTAAGCACGAAATGGGTTTGCACAATGAGGCAGTGTGAACAAAAGGTCAAAATAAGAAAGGTCACTCTTCACCCTTGAGACATGGCACTGAATACCATTTGCATGTGAGACTCCAAATGAATTCAGAATAACTCAGATCCAACAAAACGAGACACTGTCCTCTTGCAGCAATCGCCAAACACAAAGGGGAATCATTCATGTTGCAGAAGAAAAAACACACACACACCTCACCATCTGTTGTATGCTCTACCTACAGCCGTCTCTTCCTCCATGTCCGCTCTGCTCTTTTGGCAGGAGCTAAAGAGGAAGGAGCCATGCACAGAGCAGGAATGCAGAGTTAGCAGCAGCAGCAGACTCCTCTCACTTGGGGGCTAATCCTATCCTCACCGCATCCTCATACGGCGTGTTGTTGCTCGAAAACGCACCAACGCATGCTTTCCCCGACTCTCAAATACCTCTGCATCGCCGTATGTGTGCGGCTCTATCTGTCACATTTTCCTTTTTTTATGATCCACGCATGCAATTCTCGACAAAATCCCAGACCTAAAGAAGGAACGAGAACGTAAAGAAAAAAAACGACTGAAATACTTACACATTCTCCCGTTTCCTCGCCTCCCTCCACGTCCTCTCCTTCTCCTCCTCTTCCTCCTGCAGGTGTCTCAGAGCCAGACTCAGCACCGTGGGCCGTTGCCGCCGTCGTCTCCATGGCAACGCAGGGTTGAGAGACGGTGCCAGTGCCACAGCAGCCCTCTCCTCTTTCTTCTTCATCTCCTCCGTCTTGGTCGTCGTTGTTGTGGCATCGGCGGCGGTCAGCTGACAGCGGGACGGAGGCTTCGGACGAGATCTCCGCACTGCAGCTGGACGAGGCAAGAATGGGACAAGAAAAGACATGGAGGGGAAGGATAGATGGGGGGAGGAAAGGAGTGAGATAATGATTTATTACGATTAAAGAAGAAGTAGGTGATATATTTGTAATAAAATGATATTCAAACAGATGTTACTTTTAGATGTTGAGTGGAGCGTTGAGTCAGAAACATGTCTGTCCTACCTTCTATGTCGTACAGAGAATATATTTTCTTGCATCCTGTCCTCTTTATTCAATCAGAGAAAACTTTTATGTCATTGTAATTTCCGTTCATGTGCAATTATATATCGTTTTGAGTAAGACAGTAGCTATTAGCCCTATAACTCCATGTGTAATTTCATCATGAATGCTGATGAATATTTCACTTAAAATGATAATACTGTATATATAAAAACAGATTAACAACACAATATTTGTTGCTGCAGATAAAATAGTGGAACCTCTCAGCATCCTCAGTTGGAGAAATTCAATGTTTGAATTGACTTTAAAATAGCTTCCCATATAATATATATTCTCAATTTGTTGGTTCTTAGACATGAGATCAGTAGAATCATGTCTATCTCAGCTGAACACAAACCTCCTGTACCTTTCCTGTCCCGGGACGGTGGCATATCTCTAGAGATTATTGAGTGACGGTTTAAACAAAGGGAGCAGAAATAACACTTGACCCTACCAGAGATGTACTTTTTCAGAGATATGTTTTTTCTTCAAAAACTTTCCACTTGGATATGGGGCCACTGTCTTAATAACACAGTCTGCAGGGGGATCAGCGCCCTCTACTGGCTAAAGGTTACACAGTGCCGCTTTAAGTGAAGCTTGCATTAGGGTGAGTTCACCTGAAAAACGTAATGCTCAGCTGCAACAGTTCTTGGACTTATTCCTCTCAGATGTTTATCAAATCCTTTTCTGTGCTTTGGTCTCTTTAGTTGCATAAAGTCTGCTCAACTGAAATGTGGCTACACTTGTTTTTTCCTGGATTTCTGTCTTTTCTTTCTCGTACATAGGAAATGAATGGTTGAGGTGCTTTAGTTGCTCTTGGAGCTTTTGGTCACAGTTTAAGAAAATAAGAGTAATTTGCTATATGTCTGTGATTCTCATGTAGGTGGTACACTGGTATAAGAGTTTGTCTAGATAAAAAATATAGTGAACATACAAAGACAATATTTATTCACTAACTGTTGAACTCTTTTAAAAACTGGAATAGCTTCAGCAGGTGAGTATTTGATTAGGAAATTCAGTTACATGTGAGCAACACAGGAGAAAAGACCAGAAATAAGTAAATAAATAACATTAAATTCATAATATTCATAGACGAATAGTATTGCTGGCTGCAATAACAAATGCTTTCTGGTAGTTTCTTTGGGAGCCACTGCTGTATGGTGTATGTTTTTGTTAAATAGTATATTAGTAAGTGTTATAAGAAATTGTCCTTCGTGCTAATCCAAGCCTGAAGTAGACATAACTAGACTGAGACATGGCTTGTCCTGGGACGTCTGCACCTGGACCATTGTGAACGCCTCTCACCAAGGACCTCACTGTGTTGTATAAATTCTCATGTTCTGTTTACATCTTTAAGCAAACCTCTCGCTGTACCCTTGTTACTGTGTCTGCTTTGCTTCAATTCTTGCAAGGATTAAAACCTGGCCATTGCTTGTTAAATTATAATCTGTCTCTGTGTCTCTCTGGTTAAATATAAGGATATAATAAATTTCAATACCAGTAAGGCTCTGTAAATCAGCTCATTTAAAGTAAAACTGCAGTAGCGTAGACAATTCGCAGTATATTGTTGGCCCTTGAGGTGGTCTTATTCACCAGAGAGGCTCATGATCAAGTTGAATTTAACAAGTTCTTCACAGAAAGTGAAGAGGAAGTTGTTTTATTGGTTTTACAGTGACTTTAAACTAAAGCGGAGTGTTTATCAGTTCAGTGGGTTTTACTGACCTCGAGGTCACGGCTCCTAACGGACTCTCAACACTGGCTTTAAAAACAAGCTGTTCATTTAAAATATTGACTGTTTCTCTGACGTGCGGAAGTGGTAACTGGAGAAAGCAGCAGTCGGTTCTTCGTAAGAGGATGTTATGTTATACTACACCAGGCAATAGGAATAATTGCTTTTAAGAGATGTGTTTGTAGCAGAATAATGCTGAGGAGAAGTGACTCATTAATCAAAGCAGTAAAAATACAAACCTACCGACCAACATATTTATGAAAGGTATCTTATTTACGTCCTTTATTGTTAACAGAGGTGTGTATGATGGAGAAAATTTAGTAGAAATAATAAAAAACAATAATAGGAGCTGATTTAACCAATCTGTGACAACTTTACATTTAGGGAGGAGGAAAATGTCTGCATCAGTGTGTATTTTTAAATGGTTCTCTCTTCTGATTGGACCAAAAAGGGCCGGGATATCAGAAAATGCATTCTCAATTTATGATATCTGCTTAAATACACAGCTGTTAAACCCTTATCTGGTTAACAAATATCATCACTTACCTCTCCTTTAAGTGAAGTGTATAAAGTGCAAAGTAAAAATCAGAAATACATAAACATGCCTGTGTTTTACAATAACAGGACTAGTATTTGCTTTGACGTACAGTGCATTCATTTTAACACAAGTTCTCATTAATCTAATGGCTTTTACATAACGCTGTCTTTTCTGAGCCGTGTCCAGCGCTGACCAGTGGAACTATTTTCTGGACACGTCATAAAAATGATTCCTCCACATCCGCCATGCACTGTCTGCTGCTTACAGGGCCTTGTTTTATTTTTTAATCACACACTACGATATAAAGCCCAGTGTTTTATGTAACACAGCAATCAACAAAGCTATCACAAAAGATGAAATGTGTCCAAAAAAAGGAGGAGGAGACATATATAATCAAGATATTATTTGGGCAGGGCCTGTGTGGTATTGGTTTTCACTTGGATAAACTTCGTCTTTGGGGCGCCTCATCTTCAGTATTAACTGTCACACCTCTGATGATGCATGGGAAGTAATAACCTAAGCTTTAATATATCAGGAAATACTAGATCTCTGCTCAGTGAGTCCTGATGTGACACTGAAATTAGCCCAAGCTGTCATTTCCAGTCATTCATGACTCAATACCAGGGGTCTCCAATAGGCGGACCGCGGTCCAGATCCGGACCTCGAGAGGCTTTGATCTGGACCGCAATAAATTATTCATAATTACAAGCGCATTGTGTAAAATATATATTTCTGAACCGGGCACTTCTAGGACAGCTTTGTCTACATTCGCGGGTCCTCAGGTTAAACATGTTTACTAATTTAAACATGTTTAACGTTGCTAATAATGAGTTAGAAACAACTAAAATCTAAAAGTTGAGCCTCGGCCAAACATTATGGAGATTCACTGACGTTATGGACGGAGAGGGAACGTTTATTTGAATCAGAAAATACAGCTCCTAAGCTCAGTGTCAGAGTCAAAGCTGAACAACAGAACTTTATCCTCCAGTCCAGGCTGCTGTGATAATCAGAGAATTAATCCAAAACTGAACCAGGACTGGAGCTTCACCATGTCAGGATTAAAAAGACTCAGACTCAGACTTGAACCTAACATATGTTCATTTGGGTGATTAAAAAGAGAATAGATGTAAAAGGATCAAAAGCATTTTAATTAAAAGGTTACCCCGCACGGGTAAACACAGGAAATAAATCTTTGTATTCTGATTTTGAACAAGTTTAGTTATTGGCAACAACAAATACTAAATACAAAGCAAATACTATAGTTATTTGTAAATGGCATGTATTTATAGAGCGCTTTTGTGCACCCTTCTCATTCACCCCTGGGGCAGTCGGGTTGAAAGGCGACCGCTACTGATGCCATGTTTGCTTGTTCAGACATGCACTGTCCCAATCAAATAAAATAAAGAAAGAAGAAAAAAAAACTAAAAACGTTCAATTTGGAGGGATGTCAATAAAACAGGGAATAAATTCTGAGAATATTATTTAAGAAGGGAAAAAAAAAGTTTTTCGTACAAAAAAAACTGTGTGTCTTTCGGTCTGTGCTGTGGATTTGTGGAACAAGTTAGTGTAAATTTAAAGCAGTTTTAAAAAAGTTATAAACAACAGATATTTAGTAGGGTAGATGAAGGAGGAATAATTTCAAATTAAATCTCTGTGGGTATATGTATATATGTAAAAAGTGTAATTGTCTTTATGATTTAAATGAATTATCAATAGTATGTATAAACTGGACAATGTAGATGATATAATTTGGATTCAGCACCTCCCTCAACGTACACTCAATATGATTAGTCTCTAATACAATTAATAGAGCGCTGATGCTTTAGTGCATTCTTATATTGAGCCTATAAACTCCAGGAGCTGTTTTATGAAAAGCAGTGTAATAACACTAGAGTATAGAGTTCATTGTGCTGTGTTTGCAGATTTGCTCCTGCTGCTCAACCCAAAGACCCTTCAGACCCCTCAGGCTGCGAGGATCACACAGAATATTATCATCTTTAATCAAAACAGTTGAAAAGCATTTACAGAGCTTTCAAAGAGTTTTTGGAGGATTCAGAATATTAATATCAAACATTAGAGAAGTGTGCAATGGATTGGAAGAGCTCATGAACAGTAATATTCAGTGCATTGTTTTGTTTAAGCCAAATTTTCATTGAGGGTTAAGCAATATACTTTATGAAGTTTTCAAGATATATCAGAAAAAATAAAAATTATTAAATAAAAATAAGATCAGATGAGACTTGTCTCCTGGTCTTCCACACTCTCTCAGGTACATTTCTATATTTAACAGTTGAACAAAGTGAAACATATCAGTCAACAAATGTGTATATGTTTGTGTACTTTGTGTTTTTTTTCTATCTTCACAAAAATCCACATTTCAAAGTCCATGAAACCAGGTGAAAGGAGCCATTACTTTCTGTTTCTGTGGACAAAGTGAGGGTAGCGAGTACTGTCTTGTCTTTGGAGATGGTAGTTTCATACATTTAAGTGCCTTCTCCATAAGCTAACCACGCCATGACTTTGGAGCTTGGTCTAACAATTGCTTTTGTGGTCTGGACTATATTTGTTTTTTTCAGGGTCGAATACTGTGCTACATAGGCCTCCTTTAACTGCAATAATATCAGGGTATTTAATGTACCAGATATTCACACGCCCATGTGGAAAGTCTAGTGTTATATTTTGTCTCCACTACTGTATATTAAACCACACAGCTAATCTTTTCCCAATATGGTGCAGTCTTAGGGAGGAACTGGCATAAAGGAACAAATGCTCTGTTCTGCAGCCCTACAGCCGTATTGACTGTTTTAGACAAAGGCACACACACAGCAGTTCTGCACAGAGCTGCAGACATTCATCATTACATCCACAGGACTGACAAAGGAGTGTCTGCTGCTGTCTATCTGCGATCTGTCAGAGCCTGCAGCTTCCACACAGCCTCAGTTAATATCGTCCAACAAGCCGTGTCAAGCAAGTTCATTATGTCCGGCTTCTAATATTTACATTGACACAGTTAAACCTAGTCTGATGAACCTCAGCTGAGTGAAGCCTGCAGCCTGGTTTTACACAAAAGACCTGAGATGGGGGCCATAATGTCGATAAGCCCAAGATCAATATCCTAATATCACTTCTCCAAGAATGAGTACGAGTACCTAAAAGTAAGTCCCCAAATATCAAGTATCTCAACATGTTCATTCCCATTAAAAATATTAAAGGTGAGTAAAAACATTTCGGTATGTAACCTTTTCCTTTTTCTGACCAACAAGGGTGTGTTTGAACAGTTTACAGAGGAACAAACCTGGTTATGTTATTAATATTGACTAAACAACTCAGAATAACACACTTTACTTTTGCCTCTTGTGTATAAATAGACATTAAAGCTCCATAAAAACCAGAGACATTAGCATTAGGAGCAGACAAACTGAGTGAGCCTGCATTATAGTACACAGAGACCAGAGACTGGCTGTCAGTGAAGATGGTGGTCTCACGCCTAATGCCAGCCTCCCGCCCACAACCTCGTTTGTGCAGCCAACTCTGTCGGTTCCGACAGCTGTTATCACTATAACTGAGATGAATCGATACCACAACAACACCACACAGGCCCTGACGGATGCGCTCACACTCAGCACAGCCACAAACACTCAAGTCAGCTGTCAATTAACACATCCGTTTTCCTCATAAACAAGAGGTTTTAAAGAAATACTGTCTACATCAGTGGATCTAGTTTTAATGGTACAGGCAGCAGGCTGACTCTTTTGAGGCTTTCAAAAGCGAACTCGAAACATTCTTATTTCACCAAACATGGAGATTGATTGTTCAGGTATTTTCAGTCTTAGTGCATCTTACTTTTTGAAGCCTAACCTCTCATTTTATTTATTACACTCGCACTATTGTGGCAGTAGAATCTCCTCCTAGGGTGAGCCTGACCTTTGACCTGCTTGGTGACAGCACAGGACACCCACAGGAGTCCTGAATGATGACTAAAACATGTTCAAACCCAACTAAAACCTGTTCAGATCTAACTAAATTTTGTCCTTGTGTAATAATAACGTAAGCCAGCCCCAGAAATTTAGACCCACCTTTTCTTGATGAGGTCCAGTGCAGATCCAATGAGCCCCTCCTTCATTTTGTAGATCTTAGCTCCGTATCGAGATAAATCAGTCCCCTCCAAGAGCAGGGCAGGGCAACAACTGGAGGGCCGCTCGCCGTTCTCCCTGTTCGGAGGGAAAGGAACCGCCCCGGGTGGATCTAGACTACTCCTCCTGGGCTTGCGGTTTCCTAATTCTACTTCTTCTGATGGGGTAGTTTCTTGGGTTGAGGCGGTTATTGTCTGCAGTGGTCCCCGAGGAGATGGGACAGTGCGGATGGGAGAGAATGGGGCATGGGACGGAGAAAGTGAGGAGGCAACAGTTGGTAGATCTTTGATTAACTTATCTGAGTGACATTCTTCCTCTGTTTTATTGTTCAAGTTCAGTAATTTTTCAGTCTTGGTTTGTCCACTCAAACTATTTAAATTCCCTTTATCCTCCACTTGATCTTTCCCAGAAACCTCAGAACCAGCTGTGGCCTCTTTCTGCCTCATCTTCTTAAACTCTTCGAACGTCGGTATATGTAGACGTCCCAGAGGTGGTCTACGTTGTTCAGACACAGAATCTACTTTGTCTTTATTGCCTGTGATATTGTCTGTCGTGAAAGATGTCTTTACTAAAGTCGTGCTGCAAAGGGCGCTATGGAGAGCCAGGTTGGGGCTGCTGTTTTGTCGCCGAAGCTGCCAACGCCTCAGGACTTCCTGTTTAATCTCCTCTTGGCTTGTGATCCGAGTTGCTGCCTTTAGATTTGCGTAGGGAGCCCCGTCCTGTTCAACACTGGGGGTCACCTGAGGTCGCATTGGGAGGGGCTTTAGAGGCTCACCAGCTGCCCTTGCACTCTGGAGGCGGAGCTTGTCTCGTAAACCTTTCCTAGCGTCCCATTCGTCGACGCCACCAGGAAGCAGCCACTGTGGGAGCAGAGAGAGATCCTTTCGGGGAAGGCCATGGCGGGGATAAAAGGCAATGCTTTCTGGGTTGAGTCCTGGGGGGGAGAGTAAAGTCCCATCAGGAGGGCCGTCGTACCAGTGGCTTGTGGAGGTGTAACGTAAAATGAACTCGCTGTCCACGCTTCTGAACGGAGGGCTGGCAAACGCATACAGGCCCGGGTCGGTCATGGCGGCCCAGTTGAGGTTCTCCATGCTGCGGTACGGTCTGCTGCCGGTGTGGACACAGGAAGCTGGGACCAACCCCTGTCACAGAATAAATAGGTGTTTAGCACAAAAAAATGGTCACTAGAATAACTTGATTTCAAAATGCTTACAAAATGTGCTACAAAATAGATTTAAGGGCACAAGATGCACAATTTTGAAGGCATTTTTTGTAAACAAACCTGGCCCATCCTTTATTTTGATGAAGTAAAATCTGATTTATTCTGGTTTTACATAAACTCTAGCCTTTTCTCAGTTTGGTTGTTTTTTCTTCTGTGAGCTATGATTGGCTATAAGCTACACACTCATCAAAGTCCCTTCCATGTGGACAAATAATAAAAACAGTTAAAAGATTTAATTAAAAGGACAGTTCATTTACAGTCACATTTACAGATGGGTGTGGAATAACACTTTATTTTACGTAATTTTTTCAAGTAAATCCTGCATCTAGATTTAAAATTAGTTGAATTAGTTGACGTGAAGTTACTTTTATAAGCAACTGTGTGTAGCTTAGTTTGTTTTAAGAAGTCTAAAGGAGTCTATATTCCAGTGCAACCTGTCAGGGTCATCTATCTTACATCGTGCACACCGTCAAGTTAAGTAACTATTTTATCCATTTTCTTCCATGTTTATGTAATTTTCTGTTTTATACGGTTTGGTTTGGTTTTATTAGTGCTGTATGTAGTAATATGTTCTCGGCCTCACCCTCAGAGGTCCCTGTCTGCTCGGGCCGTAGCGAAGGCCCAGGTTCGTGAGCAGAGTGCTGCTGTTGCACCGGGCCATGAGGGGGTACGCGGGCCCGTGAAGACCGGGGTGGAAGTGTGGGATGCTGGCTTTGTGGCAGGGGAACGAGGCCAGGGGGTCCGGTGACAGGGGTAAGCTGGCGATGCAGGGCTCCATGTCGATGAAGAGGTGAAGGTGGGAACCCGCAGAGGGTCTGTCGGAGGAGCACGAGGGGTAGTCACATGACAGAGGGGGCTTTACGTCCGGCATTGCAGTGGGTTCTGCCGGAGGCACTCGGAGACGAAGAGAGGTGATGCACACGGACACAACCTGCAGAGACACAGACAGAGGACATGAGAGACTATATTTCACCTGATCTGAGTTCCTGTTGTTCCTGCGTCACTGAAGACAGGTTTAAGAAGAACATAAGAAAGGACTTGACGCTACAATGGACAGGAGCACCACAATGAAAAAATGTGGTTATAGGGTGCAGTGGCTCAGTGGTGGAGCTGTTATTCTATAACCAAAAGGTTGGTGGTTCGATTCTTGCACTCCCCATAGTTCATACTGTCTCTGAGAGCTCAGTAAAGCACACACAGGCAAGTACTTTCTGAGGATAGAAAAGTTTCAGAAACACATTTTTCTGATGCAATGTTAACATGTCATTCAGATTTCCTACTTTAACTTAGTGCCTGAACCTGCATAAAGTGCTTCATGGAGGTAGTTGTTGCTTATAGGCGCGCTAAAAGACTGATAACAGACTGATGACAGAGGGTTTACTGGTTCTGCTCTTTTCATCGACAGTGACCACAACACACACATTTTAAAAACCTTGTATAATCCCCATCTTGAGGAACATTTTTTGAGTCTTGGGCCCTTTACAAATATTATCACATTTTCTTTGTATAAATGTTATGACATAGTTTTTAGCTCATGCCAAAAAAACATTATGACTTATGATGGTACTACTCTTACTTAAGCACACAAAAATCCTTATACTCTACCTAACCCTAACCCAAAGAAAAAAAACGACTTGTTTTATATTGTCACTCCCCATGTTCGCTCAGTTGCATCAATCAGGCTTGTCTGTTAACAACATTAACCATGTTTATTATAAGTATACAGCTGTATTTAAATCATAAAGTTCAAACATTATAAGTGAATGTCAATTACTTTTTGTCCAAGTGGTGTTGCCGTATCAATATAAAAGACTGCCGTGCGCAAAAGGGAAGTGACAGTCTCAAATAAAATCAGACACTAGAAAATGTATCAGGACAGACTTGCATTATCATTTGACCTTTGCTCTGCTGGGTTTGTTCATAGACAACAGCATGTCCTTGCAGGGCTACCGTAGGTGCCCACACGCTGTAGAAAAGAGGGATGTGAGGTCAATTGCAAGCTGCAGCAAGGTGTCACCTTGGAAAGACTACATAAATTGTAAAACAGTGCCAGGTGAGGTTTACTGCTCTGGAGCTTTTTGACGTCAAATATAATGTTAAACCTCCAGCTCACACAGATATTGCCCAAATCTCCTCTTCTATCTCCATCAGCGCCAGAGACTCAGTGTGATTACTGCTGCGGTTATGAAACAGGTCTCTCAGGGTTTGTCCCGCTGCATTAGGTGAATAGTAAAACCCAAATCATCTTTAGGTTCTGTGGCTCCCTGAAGCCGACGCACAGACAGAGGCCGGCAGTAATGGACGGCAGTGTATTCCTCCACACGATGCAATTAATAAAGTCCTAAAGTAACCACAGGCAGGGTCCCTCAAATCCAATTTAGAAGATGTTTATTAAATATCAGCTCCCTAAGTGCTGCTAGATGAGGAAAATCTGTGGCTGTAATGCGGAAATATCTATTACTCCACTCTGGTGTTTGTGCCTATTTGTCAAATAAACGTATATAAAAAAGAAATGTAACAGGGGTACTTTTACTTTTACTCCACTACATTTTTGTTGGTTTGCCTTCTTCTAGCTCGCTGTGAGTGGCGTTTGCCTTCTAGAGTAAAACTGTGCTTTGATTTAAATCAAAACTGGGCACAGTATTTTTTCTATTTTTCATTATTATTAATTCTAATCCCGCACATTTTTATTTAAGAATACTTTCTTTTTTATACACTGAATACTTTTACTTAAGTAGATACATTAATAAGATAATTTTTACTAGAGGAGCCAATTTTTATAGCCCAAAAATATATCTTCTCAAAATGTTGGTCCTTATGCATGAGGTCTGTAGAATCATATCTATCTCCCCCGCACAGTCCCCCCCGCCGGCCAAAAACAAAAACCTTCCTGACGAAGACCTCCGCCGGCCAAAAACAAAAACCTTCCTGACGAAGACCTCCGCCGGCCAAAAACAAAAACAAAAACCTTCCTGACGAAGACCTCCGCCGCCAAAAACAAAAACCTTCCTGACGAAGACCTCCACCGGCCAAAAACAAAAACAAAAACCTTCCTGACGAAGACCTCCGCCGGCCAAAAACAAAAACCTTCCTGACGAAGACCTCCGCCGGCCAAAAACAAAAACAAAAACCTTCCTGACGAAGACCTCCGCCGGCCAAAAACAAAAACCTTCCTGACGAAGACCTCCACCGGCCAAAAACAAAAACAAAAACCTTCCTGACGAAGACCTCCGCCGGCCAAAAACAAAAACCTTCCTGACGAAGACCTCCGCCGGCCAAAAACAAAAACAAAAACCTTCCTGACGAAGACCTATTATTGAACAGATTATGTGAGTGACACACCTAACGGCTCAATCAGAAAGAGCAGAAATAGTTTGCAGCAGAGTTGTATTTTTTACAAAATACACTAAAATGACCTACTGTATCAGATGTTTTTATTCTTCCAAACTTGCCGCTTGGATAGTCTCCATCTTGTAAAATATTGAAGTATATTGCCTGTAGAGGGATCTGCAAAACAACTGACCCTGTTTTCGCCCGAGTATGAGTAACCCTCTGCAGGTGAGCCACCAAGGCGTAAAAAGTATTCTATATAGTCAGAGTGTTTTTACTTGAGTACAGATTGTGACCACCCCACCTCTGACAGTGTTTGTCCGTTATATTCTGTGCAATTTAACAAAATGAATGTTGTACGTGGGCATTTAAAATAAAATTAAATAAAAAAACGGCAACAACCATTGGATAAATAGCTGTGGATTTTATAGTGTTATAAATGTTTTACACATGTGACTTCCTCATTCCAGGTTCTTCCTTTTCATCATTTAGACAACTTATGTTGGAGTAAAGATGCTGATTTGTCACTTCGGTTTAATTGCCTCGAAGTGTTTGTGTGTTTGTGTAAAAGTGTGTAACAGGCCGCACGCTGCAGCCTGCCTCTCTCTGCTCTCGGCTGAATTACGGCTGGTGTAAACGCTTTCGGGAGGTCCACTCTCGCAGCGCTCTCACTGTCACCAGAGCAAAGAGCAGAGTAAGTTATCCCCGAGAGCGGCGCAGTAAATCAGCCGCTCCGTCCCAGCATGCACAGGGGCGGCCCGAGGATTGCATTAAAATGAAGAGTCGATGGGAAAAGTTGATTCAGCACTGAGTTAGGGTCAAGAAAGTGGGTTTTTAATCAAGGTGTCAAATCACCAGTGCAATGTTTTATTGTGTGAATGTTTAAAAGAAGCCCCTGCTAAAGTGTTTCAAGGAAGAATGTGACATTTATTTTGCAAAATGCTGTGTTAAGTGTCCCCTCCTCTGAAAGCAAATCAGACAAGGGCAGTAAAGGACAGATAATGCTGTTGTGTTGTGTGTTCCCTTCACTACAAACACAACCTGTAGCACTCCTCCATTCTAGGAAATGTGTTCGCTCATGTTACTTGGTGTCATTGTCAGCAGAGATAAATTTACACTGGAGTGGTACGAGTCAGTTTGGTAGGTAACCTTTAAGAGGCTGGCGTTTCAACTCTGCTGTGTCCATAAACTGTGACAAAGGTTGTGTTTTGAAACGAGATATAAATCATGCTTAAAGCAGACTTTTGAAAACTTATATGCATTGCCAATAATTTATATAAAAAGCTGTTGCAGGAAACATTACACTGTTTCTGGTTTAAACACAACTTTTTTAAAGTTTTATTCATCAGTTTCCTTTGATTTAGGGATTTACTATTTAAGTCCTGCTTATGTTTAATGCAATAGACAATAAATTCACTAATTCATCTTATGCTAAGTCCTGTTCGGAGTCATGGGTGACTGGAGCCCAGAGGTTGCGTTAACCAAATATCTTTCATCATTGACAGTTTTTTTAGCAATGCTGTTAAAATCTGAAAGGCCATTTGTCATTTTGACAGATTACTCTGAGTTAATGGCAAATGTGTATATTATTCGTAAATATTGCTAATATGTTTGCTGTGATGGCTGACAACTGCAAGCTCCTAAAACTGTTTCTGAAATTATATCATTTATTGTAATGCATAATAATCCCATTAATCAGGTCAGGATATTAAAAGCGTTGCTCTAATGGATGTATATGATTTTGTTTATTTAAAACCATTTTTGTCTTGTGTTTGTCAGTTCTTTTCTTTAAATAGCCTTTGTGTCTGTGTGCATTTGTCTCACAGCGGATCACCCGGCCGTCTCTGACTGAGCAGAGGTTATTCACAGTGAACAAACCGCTGCAGGGGTCCTGTTCAGAAACCAAAGGCCCTGGTGCAGCTGCTGGCACTGGGCTCACTCGTCTAAACTTACCCCATTTTAATCAAGCCTCTGCTGCCTCGCTCTTCTTCTACAGGTCATTGGCTCAGATCCCACTCTGCACTGCTCTCACTTAAGTCTCTTTAAAAAACTGTCTGGATCCTCCTCCGCTCCAGACAGAAGTCGCCCGCAGCTAAAACAGAAAAAAAGAGACGAGAAATGAGTCAATAGACTTTGAATTGAAAGTGAAAGGTTTGTGAGGAGCGCCTGTGGTTTCTGCTGCAGACAAAGAGACACAAAGAGAGACAGAGCAGCTGGAACGTGATACTGTAAAACAAACCGTGGCCTACTTCTGCTCATTCAATTAGAGCTGAGTCTATTACATAATTAGTGTTTCTCTGTTTTTTTCTGTTTCTCTGTCGGAGGAAGAGGAGCAGATTACACGCTTCACACAGAAAGCTGCTCAGAGGATCAGTTATAGGCCTCATAGTAAACAGTGGAGTCAACATAAGAAGCAACAACAGATGTTTTTTTGTGATATTATAAATGAACTTAAGTTGTTTGTTGAGCTGGACTTTGACTTTGATTCATTTTATTTGTTTTATTGTTTTTAAGTGCACTAAGAGCCTACACCCTCGTGTCCCTCAGTTGCCCGTTCTCGCTGATGGGTGCAAGAGCATAGGGGGTCCCAGTTCTCCAGAGTGGTTCGACGCCCCTTTTGTGCCCTTGGCATTGGTTTTATAAAGAGCTTTTCCAACTTAACTTACATTAAGCTTCCATTCACCCACCTGTGTTACAGCTGGAACAGCACTGGAGGAAAGGGGGCCCAAGGACACAACGACAGTATGAAGTGTGAGGAGAGCGGGAATCGAACCACCAACCTTTCTGTTAAAGAACGACCGCTCTACCACTGAGCCACTACGCCCCTTGTTGCACACTCTCGGTAAGCGCGCATGGAAGCAGAGTTCATTGAAGGATATTACCCACAATTCCTCTTTATTTGTGACGTTTCCCTAAAAAGACAGAAAAGTGTAAAGTGTCCCTCAGTACTAAATACCTATTTATAATAGGTTACATGTCTTATTTCAATTAAATCTTGCTTGTATATCTCATTCTGTATTTCAAATGTGATGGGGCATTTTAATAACAGATTATCAGTTTTTATAAAACATCCCGTCACATTTGAACCAACACTGACACATTTAAAAAATATAATTTGCATTATTTAGACATTGAAAAAACTATTTTAACAGGGTCTGGTGAATTTGGTTAGAGTCTGGTGTAGTAGTAGAAGGTTTTGAAGTAGATTTATTATAATTTTCAGTAGCAGTATTGAGTAAAGCGTGTTTTTCCGTCACAATTATGACGTACAAACGCATGTTGATGACATAAACATTGGCTTCCCAATTCTGCTAATTCTGCACGCTTGGTTCCCTGCACACTTACACCAAAGTGCACTTCCACCAAGTTCTCCCTTCAGGGAAGACCACAGGGCGTAGTGTGGGCATCGGGACAGTGCACCTGTAAAGCTTTTTGGGCAGTGATGGTTGTTTTAAATGTGCTATAAATAAAATTGACACTGACGATGTCCGTAAGCAAAGTAAGAAATGCCCTCAACATTCAAAACATGTCACACAAAAGCTAGAAATATCAAAGCTTTCATAATCAGATTACAGTTTAACAGCACGAAACAACAGGAAGTAACACAATGAGGCAATGACCTCCAAAATAAGAGCCAACAGACCATAAAAACATATAAAACTAGGCAATAGGCAACTGAGACCAGGGATTTAGGCGTAAGAGACACATGTGACGTCAGATTGGATTGAATTGTAATTATATAACCTATTACATAAATTTGAAAATCATAAAATGAAAACTTAAGCACTACCTTTTACCAAAAACTTATGTAACTTTCATTAAAATTACATAAACTTATTTTTTAATTTTTTTGGATTGACCAGTCTAGACACAATTTGTATTAACCTCCAGATAAACCGTGAGCAAACAGCAAAACCCAAAGTCTGATTTTACATGGGTCTCAATTCTCTCAAGCTGTTGCTCCAAAAACAACATATTAGTAGAAAACAACATAACCCAGTGTTCGACCACGGTGCGGAAAAACACAGCTTTGTCATGTGTTATTACACAAAGACAGACTGTTGAATGACGTATTTCTTTTTGTGTAATCACTCTAGTGTAAGTGGCAGCAGAGCACCCCTACTGGCCTGGCATACACACAACAGTCTATTAAATATGTGGTTAGCACTCCTGCCTCACAGAAAGAAGGCCCTGGGTTCAATTCTAGGCCTTTCTGTGAAATTGGCATGTTCTTCCCAGGTTTCCTCTGGGTGCTCTGTTTTTTCTCTAACACTAATAAGACATGTACAAAAGATCCCCTGAGTAGCCAAGACCTGCAAAAAGATGGATTTGTAATCTCAGTGTGACATTTCTGGTTAAAGAAATAAATATTGTGACATACAAAAAAGAAAAAGATAGACGTTTTTTATTCAGCTGTTCAACAAAAAGAGCAGAGAAGGTCTACTGATGATTTTTGAAAATGAAGCTAAGATGTACCAACAATGAGTAAATGTTACTGATGTTATTGTTGGGTAAAGTACCACAGAACTACATTAAGCAATAGTGGAACAGACTGTAGGTTTGGTTAACCACAGTCAAAGTCGTCTTGTTTCCTTTTCTCATGTCCCACCTACTTAACCAGGCCGATCCTGCAGAGTGCACTTCTTTTTCCTGTCAGTAAAAACCTCAGGCCCCTCCCCCTCCTCCTGTGGGAATGAGGGATGCTGGGATGTGGCTGCATCCTCCTCTGCTTTGACAAGTGGCTGTCACAGAGAGATGAACAGCTCCACACCCACTGCACCGCCCCAGGAGTGAAACATGACTGACAGCTTCTTACACTGTCTTCTTTTTCACCCGGGCTTCTGGCATTTGGCTTTGTATCCAAGTCTCCTTCAGAACGTACCATTTATAGAAAGATTATCATATGTATTTAGGCTAATTTAAAGTCTTTAAAGAGGCTTTGTCATTCAGTTTTAAAAAATAAGTGTACACAGAATGAAATTTTATTGCATTATGTCACAATAATGCAGTATAATGTAGTGATTGCATTTACAGTAGTTTACAGTTATTTTTATAAGTGTAATATAGAAAACAAAATGACCAGTGTAAAATAAAGAGTCTGCTATTTGACAGTAGTGCAAACATAAATGCATAAATGATGAATGTTTGAAGGTATGAATGAAATGCACTGAACCATTTTATAATACAGTATGTACAAAGAAGCTAGCTGAACCTGCTCAGTGCGATAATGTTAGATAATGTTACTAACTTATTCAGTCACACCTTTCTCTGTGGCGCTCTGAGTGAGTCTTATGTGGAAGAAGAAGAGAGTAAACACTGAACTGAACTTGTGCAAAATGAACAGCAACTAAAACCTCAGTTACACAAGCAGTCTTTTCCAGCATTGACCCTGCATTTTACCAGAACAGGGTCATGTGTGAAAAGAGCCAGAAGGGATTTACCAGAAAATCTGTTTCCAGATTCAGGATTTTAGGAAAACTGCAGAAAAGCTGTGGTGTGAATGAAAACAGGAACATCACCCGAAAATTCTCTGAAAACACAGATTTTCTTCTCATTTATCATGTTGACTTTCTGTTTCCAGTCTCCCCAGGTCTAGTGTGAACCGACCTGGGGACGTTCTGACGTTTCTCTGTTTGTGTGAACACTGTAAAACACTAATGCTGCTGGGAATGTGTTCCTGCTAATTTACTGTGAACTGTGTAAAAGGCGCTAGAGACTGATTGAACGGGACATTCGCACCCAGTCAGTGTCTACTCAACTCATTATCAGAGTCTATTAACCAGTGGATCTAAATATAATGCAGACAATTAGAGAGAAATATTAATGGAATACTTTCCGTCAGAGTATCCAGAGCATTGCAATAAATACTTTGCTCTTTTCTTTAAATCCATAAAGTCCTGAAAACAATGCAACAGCAATGCAACAGCGGTGTGTTTTTGTGTGTTGACCTTTTAAGATAAAGGCAGGGTGTAGGACTCACTTAAATATAACAAAAAGGGACTCTGAAAGGGTTTATTGTGAGTAACTGTGATTCCCACCTTTACTTAAAACATCACTGTAGAACCTGGATTTAACTGAAATGTAAAATACTCACAAACATCAAGAAGCCTTTCAGTTTGTGTGGCATTTTTCTATTTTCCAACAACATCTCTCTTCACACTTTCCTCTCAGTGGATAACCTCGCTCTGACAATACCACACAAACCCTCAAAAAAAGCCCCACTTATTTATTAAATTTCTTTTCTTTTTATCCGAACGAGCCCATAAATCACTGAGCCAATTCCCGGCCAGTCCGACCCGTTTCCTTCATCCTCTCCTCAGAACGAGAATCTGTGGGGTTTCAAGGCCACGGTGTGCGCTCTGTCAATACGCCGTCCTTTGTGTGAGGGCCTTTCAGACGCTGTGTAGAGGCGATAACAATGTGCTCCTGGTTTTGTGACACCTCCAGTGGCCCCTGCAGACTCACACCTCCATCTGTCGGCTCCAGACGTGCCCCGAACCAGAGGAAGAGTCTCACACACTGTAAAACCTCAAACATGTCACAACTTTGAAAACTCTAATGGATCAAGACAGAAACACCTCAAAAAAAGCATTTTGACCTTTAACTTATTCTGACTGATGTTGTTAAGTGCATATAATTATGTTAGAAAAGGTCACTTAAATAACTAAACATTATTATTTTGGAAGGAATGTTAGGATGCAAATATAGGCCTATGGGAAAAACAATCACCATCACAAGGATTCAGGCCAGAGCTAAAGGCCAGTGATTACAGACAAAAATAAAACAGACATCTTCTTAAACCTGGAAACACAGTGATTATGCCCTTTTCTGGAGGTGTCTGGATGAGTACAAAACTGAAAGTTTCCACAATGCATTTTAAAAAAGGACGTTAAAAAATAGATCCTAATGCTTTGGGAAAACAGGGCTTTTTCTTTGAATAAAACAAACCAGAAGCATAGGTCTGAGCATTTCTTTGGCCAGCTAAAATTAAACATTGTATTCGAGTTGCTATGATCCAGTCACGATAGCACACATTTCGAATTTAGTTTGACATTTTTACTTAATAACATCTGCTTGGAAAAAGACAAGTGTAAATATGCACAATGTACACAACTGAACTTTTAGGAAGGTTTTTGCCTTGCTTTGACGAGACAGTAGTGTGACCATGTACAGTATATGTGTTTATATCATATTAATGAGCAGCAGCACAGAACACTTCAAACCTCAGTGAAGCAAGCATTCAAAATACTGTACTTACATGTATTTCTGAACCCTCACAGTGGTTTGTGTGTAGAGGTATTTTTAGTACAGACTCGCTGTGGCACACTTCCGACTCCACACTGGGTCCCGGAGCACACTGTATCCTCAAACAGAGCTGCAGTGATACGTCACAGAGCACACACACCAGCCGACCAGCAGAAACTCGACAGGGCCGTCTTTCATAAAACCCCAGAAGCCACGTTAATAAGAGCCAGCAACAACACGGGCTCCGGCTGTGACACACTGGAAATGTAAGGCTCGTCGTTACATTCACAAAGCTCAAAAGGAAAACAAGGAGTCCACAAACTAACTGTGAAAAATCAGAGGTCCCCCACTGCTCTCTAGATCATTTTGTAAAGTTTTTTTTTAGTTTCAAGACTCTTTATGACTTCCAACACAATTTAACTTGGTTTATTTGGAACCAAAGTTCAGTTTAAAGAGTCAACTGCAACATAGTGTATAAATGTACAATGTCAAATATACTTATCTGTAAATGAAAAAGACCATCTTAACATGACAGTGATCTAAAATACTTGTTTGAGAGACTTTATAAATGTCTCTGTAATCCATTTCCAAACTCTTATGTTTCAAGGTTCTAAGGTTTTCTGCAGTAAAACCAATCAAAGTGAATGCCTCCCATCCACTCTAGACAAGGCACTAAACTTCATTTTTGGCACAAAGTCATGAAAAGTTACTAAGCAGAGAAATACATCCTGGAAGGGCTGGTCCATGGAAATTATGTTTTAAAGAAAACTGTTTCAAGAGCATAAAGCATAACCTGTGCTGACTAGGAGGTTATGTGTGTCTGGTTTATATGAGTTTCCAACTTAAGAACAGCATGCCAGGTGTGAGGATAAACAGTACAGTGCATACCTGAGCCACCGAGGTGCCCCCATTATGTGATTTAAAACTTTTTGAAAGATCTGTAAAGCTGGCTTTCTATTCCTTCAGGTAAGGATGCCTAAACCTGAATAAACCAGCTGACTCAGAGGAATCCTGCAGGAGGTTGGCATTGAAACTTGTCAATATCTGTTTATACAAAACTTATCTCTCGGCTTAGATCAGAATAAACTCACAATGTCCACAGTGTGTCCAGGCTTTTCTGCACGTTATCTCCGGTCTGTTAACACTGTCAGACTGTTTATCCTGTACTTTGCTTCTTGAGTGCTCTGAACACTCTCCACATAAAGCTCTGGGCTCAGCGCCGTTGTATCGATCATGATGCTTATCTGCAGTGTCTTACATAAGGACCCCTCCGCATTAGCGTCTTCCGTTCTGTCTAAGCAGGATTTGTGCAGGAAACCCCTATTGTACCTGTAACAGGAGCTAAGAACTAGATTAGAATCAACAGTTACTTAGCGGTTTTTCACGTGAGGCTTCACTGTCTTCACCTCCAGGGTTATTGCGGTGGTACTTCATATGAGAAGGTTTGCTATTCTCAGCATTTATATTGTAAGTACAAAGCATTTAAGAGTTTAAGTGGGTGTTACAAGGCACTGAAATCAGGAATATACAACTTTCAAATGACAAAATAGTTCAGTTTACTTTCCTGTTTCTATGCCTGCTGACACAAAATTGTAAGATATGCTATAGTTTAAGGTATTAAAGTCCATGAGAATAGGACAGGCACATGCACGCAACAATAAAACTTTACCATTTATAGTGGATTTATTTTTATGATCATCTGATTTTATGTCACATAATAGCACTCAAAACATTTCTAAATTGAGAGAAACCGCTGCACACAACAATAACATGTTTTTATCCATTAATGAAATTGTGTTGTTACAAGTATTTTTAACCTTGAATCAAATACATTCAAAGCTTTCCAAAGAGACACACTAGACCCCACCAGGGAATGACAATAACTGTGACGGAAACATAGCCATAGGGCTCTGGGACAAGAAGCACCTGTTATATTTTCTTACAGTAAATTTACTCTAACCAAATACTAAAAAGGCATGATTCCAACTCTTATTTGCCCCATACAAAGGTTCATTTTAAAGTAACTGGTAAAATAATGGGTTGGTTTTATTTTATGGCACGCTTACTTTTTGCACCCCTTTTACACAATGCCCTTTAAAAGCATGTAGTACCAGCCCGACACAAACAATACTGGTGCACACTGCTTCACCTTGCAGCATTCACACATACTCAAGTGAAATACTAGGAGTTCCTGCACAAGAGTTAATTTTAACTCAGCAAAACATGACAAAAACAAGAGCTACTGCAGCCCAAATATAAGCAGCAGATGTTTCCTATTGTAACTCCACGTGGCACACAGACAGGTTCAGCAGTGGGTAATGAGAACCTGTCTCCTAATGAAGTGGAGCGGCTCTCGGTTTGTCGTCAGGAGGAAGATAGACGAGAGATAGAGGAGAGAGGTTATAGCAGCGATGGATCACATGAGCTCTGCTGACGCATACCGGGAGGATAACTTTACAAAACAGATACAGAACGATGCAAATGCAGGCAGTTCTACAAAAGAGAATGGAATAAAATGGTAGTTTTTCCATCACAGTAAAAAATAGTTTAAAATTGTACTTTGCAACTTAACTTTCTTAAAAAGAAGAATGATCTTTTGGGGCTTTGTCATTAGGTCTAAGTGTTTCTGAAGGAAGACAAGTCCTAAGTGATGAGCCAGACCAAGAAAGGATTGAAAGCATTGCAGCAACAAAGACATAGAGCTCTTATAGGCCTTAGTTTAGAGTCTGGGACTTCAGTGCTCACACAGGCAATCAACCACAGTTACTAAAACATGGGCAAACACCAAAACACACCATTCACATTCAGTTAGACTCGTTCAAATGAATCAGCTGTCAGTCTAAAAGTCAGAGTGATAACAGTATTCTTCCTGAGCAGTTTCTATCTTCAACCTGCTGTTAATGAAACTGAAAAAGATCTGGAACAAGTAGAAACATGAAAATATCCCCCATCGCTGCATTTCTTCAAAGGAAACATAAAACAGTCCCAGTTACATTCCCACATCCACTGCTCTGCCGTCACCCGTTCCCATCATCGACGAGAAGTGGGTTAATGAGGCAGCACCGGGGGGCTCTGCTTCACCTACACCCCCCACCTCAGCCTCGTCTCACAGAAGGGGGGGGCAGAGGGTGTAGTGGGTGGGACCGTGTGAGGCGCCGAGCACGAGTGATTAGGCAGAAAGTGTGTCTGAACGGGTCTCGGGGGATTTGAAGTCAGTTGTACAACCAACACTGCAGCTCTGAATGGAATATTTTGGGATGTGAAGGGAAAAAAATCTGCAGTTTAGAGGAAAGGCTGGCAATACAATGGGAAAAGCATTTAGAGTAATCTTAACAATCGTTATCATGGTGCTTTAAATTAAATTAAAAATGCTTTATTTTTATAAGTGGACACTGCTACCCAATATGTTATTTACATGTGTCCTTCTTATCCCACATTAGATTTATTCTTCCTTCATCCACTTTATTTGCCAAACTAGCTATTTGTAGTGTATTTTTCACCAGTTTTTACTTCAGTAGTAAAGCCGCAACTTTCTCTTAGCTTGATTACAGTAATGTGTTCCCCTTACGAGTTATGCTATGGTTTAAAAAACGAATGCCACAGATGTAGGAGGTCTCTCGATGGGAGCCATGTTTGATACCAACTCAAAGATCCACAGAGATCTGAATTCATCTGGATACATCAACCCACACCACCTCCAAATGCCTGCTCAGACCCAGTCTCTCAGGATGCCTTCAGGAGCACATTCAGCCCATTCAAACCTTGCACTGTGTTTCACCTCTTTTCCCTGAACACATCACGTCGCCTCGTTTCACCTCAGCCTTTTTCCATCCCAGAGGACAGATGGAGGAATGAGGTCATGTGTGGATATTAAAGTGAGCAGCAGACTGAGGTTGTTGGTGTAATTATGACAACAGACACAGAGCTGACCCAGGAAACTGTCTTAGGACGGCACATACAGAAGGAGAGTCAGACAAATGTTGGCTCTACAGACCTCCAGCTGAAGCTTTGTGTCATCCACAGACATTACAAATGAATGCACCGCGACACCAGAGGCTTACGTGGTTCACACTGTTCAAAAAATATCTCTAACTCTTTTTCTTTTGATGGTGATGTCAAAGTGGATTTTCTAATTATCGACATTATCACTTTGCTTCATTTTACCTCAGCCTTTTTCCATCTACCTCTTCCTGTTTATTCAGCAGACTGATTGGAGAAATTGACTCATTTTATATTAAGGGTGTGAAATGATCCATTTAGTTTGAAAGTAAAAACTTTTGCTCCGCTTTGCGCGCACAATAAATTGAAGGACACTCTCTAAATGGTGCTATGAGTGTTCAACTTGGACCGATGATAATTTTCATCCTCAAACCAGAACAATGACACCTTAAGGCAGTTGTCTTGTTAGTTTTTCCTCGACATAAACAAACAGAAGACTTTTTACCTCCTCATTGCTCCACTGTTTGCCTCAGTTTATTTTATTTCAACAGAAATCACTCTTGTTTTCTTGAAGCGACCAAGTTACGCAGTTTATTTCATTGTTTAATCTTGTCACATTTTTCTTATTTTTGTCCCTGGTCCAGGTGAGATTATTTGAGTCATTATTTTATTCATCACACTCATTCATTCATGTGTACTCTCGTCAGACAGCTGCACACATGGGATTGGCTCACTGTGTTTGAAGACACTTGAGGTGATAACAGTGTGTGATTTGTGTTTTAGCCGTTTTTCCTGTGGCCTTATCTCTTCTGTTGCTGCTGTGTTACTAAGTGAGATCCATTGACTTTCATCGGACGATCGGAGGCCGGCTGTGGTTTTGACGGAAAGCCACTCCGCTGATTGTCTCACACACAAACACACGGGCCACTATTTATCGGGATTATTCCTATTTTATCAGGAGTTGTTTTCCTCTGTGATCAGTGGGTAATTACAGCACTTCATCTTTTAAACATGAGCCTCTGACGTCTGCTTTTCCATCACCTCAAATATTGATTACATCAGAGAGAGACATTCATAAAACAAGACTGGGCTAGGATTTAGTGTTATTTACAGAAAACATAAAGATTGAGAAAGTAAATGAATTGTAAAATGAATAAAGTGTAAACTCATTGTACAATCAAATGGGTTTATTTGGTTTCTAGTTTAGATACAATGAATACTGTGTGGCTGAATATTAGGTATTTAGCTTGTTTTGTAAGAGCTGACCCTGACGAGTTGTTGAACTTACACTGGCAACTCCTACCCAAGTGGCTTTTCAACTAAAGCGTTGCACATATGACCAGTGCGAGTGCTCCTAGTTGTACTTTCTTGGGGTTTGGGTTTTGAACAGCTGCATGCATAATGTTTAAGCTAGACAAAAAAAAAAACAGACCATGTGTCTGTCACTTTAACTCATAAAAGCTGGACAGACACAATTACTAAAGATTCATTCATTCATTTTCTTCCACTTAGTCCGTTTTGGGGTCACAGGTGACTGAAGAATATCCCAGCAGCTTCGGTTTACCCTGGACAGTGGTCAGTTAGTCTCAGGTCTGACGTTTAGAGACAACCATTCACGCTCACATTCATTCGCTTTAGAGTAGAATTAACCACTCTGCAGCGTGCACCACATCATTGAAGCCAAATAAGAATACATTAACTGAGGATTCTGAGTAATATTGAGTGCACAATCTTACAAATGATTACACTTAGTGGTTTATTTAATCTTCCACAAAGGTTAATGTTCCTTTGAGTTTTCAGGTTAACCTTAAGTGCATCTGATCAATCTTTTCTTGTTCTTTACAACCGTCAGGACCTACTGTCCGAAACAGGCAAAAACACTCACAATGCAGACTCCACAAACGCAGATGTTTCACAAGGGTGTATTTTCGAGGCAAAGGTACAGAATCATCCATAAGACAAGGTCGAAGCTGTGAACACACTAAAAGTCCAATACACTAAGTATAAGGAATACACTAACAGTACAAGACCATAAACACCAGGACCCTGCCCAGCAGACTCACACAAGAGGTGACGACAATCTGACCCTCAACAGAGGAACAGCACAGGCTCTAAAGGAAACACAACGAGGGACAGAGCAGGTAATCACAAAGGAGGGAAAGACACAAGGGCAGGAAGTCAATCTGAAATAACTGACACTTCACAATAAGACACAGGAAATGAAATCCACTACATAAACAGACTGACTAAACTGCACACGAGGTTGGGACATGACTCCAACAGGATGAGCAAAAGTAGGATTATAGATTATATACTCTTATTGTGTGTGATATAATGCTAATAAAAAATCATTTGTATACCACTATAACTAGTCAATAAAAAAACATTTCTCCATAATGCCAATGATAAAGTCAATAAACTCAGTTTCAATTGTAATCAAAGATGAATGTTATTGATTTCAGGTGTTCATTATTCATCCAGACCAGAAAACTTTTAATCCTACTTTAATCACACCTAACTTTAAGGATCTGCTCTTTTGCTGTAAATTATAAGATAGGAAAAAAAAAGAAGAAAGCCCTCACTGTACTGTCTACTGAGCTTCTCTTATCTACTCGGGAGAATTCCCAAGGCGCTCTGCAAATATTATTTATACATCGTCCAGGGCAGGGTATCAAAGCCAATACACGGGACAAGATCAAAGACCAAACCAGAAAAGTACAACAAGATAAAATGAATAATGACGCAGCAGCTCATTTAACACAGTGACCGCATCAGAATAAAGAGGAACATCCCTTTGAATGACTTCAGAGAGACACTGTTTTATCTTTATCACAAACCAATACTGTCAGATTTGCATGAACTGCCTGCTTTTGAATATCAGCCGTGCGTTTAACGAAAGCGCTCGTCTCAAGTCGACACACTGCACATAAAATATTAATGAGACTGAGCTGACCCCACGCCACAGAAGAAGAAAACATTACACCGCAGCTCGATTTATGGAAGGTATTGTTTTTTTTAACATCTTTTAATGCCAAGTTCAAACACAGCATTAGAAGGAGCTGACATTTAAAAGATCAAAACTGAAAATCATCTGGATCTGCCGGCTTGACTTCATATTATAGATCCATTTGCAAATCAATAAAGTTGGGATGGCCTAATGATTTTGTCAATAGAATATAATAACTTCAAAGCAATACTCAGATTTTGACACTGAAAAATGTATCTTCAATCAGTTAAAAAGCAGAGAATTGAAAATTCACAAAGCACCAGGGTTATTGCTGATTGTATAAAATGTAAGGCTTATTTATCATTAGCCTTTAAATACATGTACAGACAGTTCAGACATTTCTGAGCGGTACAGTAAAGATCCGTTTGGTTCTAGTAACCCCTAAAGAGGCACGTGCCACATTAAGTTCAATTGTACTTTATTGTATAGAATAAAATTAGTAGCAGTGCAAGAGGCAGGAGGTACATGCTGTGTAAATGTACAAAGGTTCTGGTTAAACTCCAGGCTTTTTGAAGATTGAATTTAAAAACTTGTGAAAATTTATGGAGTCACTATTTAAAGTTAACAAAGTATAGTTGTGTTTAACGCACTGAAGACTGTAAGTTGTTAATGAAGCGTCGCAGGACAGATGTCAATACGAGGTGTACACTCAGTCGAGTTGGCCTCACGTGTCCCGAGAGAAGAAGAAGAAGAAGAAGAAGAAGAAGAAGAAGGAGAAGAAGAAGAAGAAGAAGGAGAAGAGGAAGAAGAAGAAGGAGAAGAAGAAGGAGAAGAGGAAGAAGAAGAAGAAGAAGAAGAAGAAGAAGGAGAAGAAGAAGAAGAAGAAGGAGAAGAAGAAGAAGAAGAAGAAGAAGAAGAAGAAGAAGAAGAAGAAGAAGAAGAAGAAGAAGAAGAAGAAGAAGAAGAAGAAGAAGAAGAAGAAGAAGAAGGAGAAGGAGAAGAAGAAGAAGAAGAGATTCAAAGACTGGATAGAGAGTGGTTTGAAAATAAAGGAGGTAATACTGCTCAGAAACAAATGGCAACATGAAAGAAAAAAATAAGGAGAGAGTGAAATAAAGACGGCAGAATAGAGAGAAGAGAGATTATTGAAACAGGCACATTTGGAGGAAACTCACTTTAGCTTGAATGTAGTGGCTATTTGTACAAAACCAAACACTCAATGGCCACTGAGGCACTGCAGAGGAAACCAAGAATAAACCAGGCTACTTCTCCACTTATTTGGATAAATGGGACTAATACCTTCCAAAATAAAAGCTGTTGCCATGACTCAGATCAACACAATGATGAAAATAATAATACAGAGATTATTAGCAGAGGCTTATGTAATAAAATGCAACAAAACTACTAATAGCTTAAACAATGACCCTCAACAATAAAAGAGTCTCCACTTATGAACGTCAAGAGAAATCCTGTACACAGTGGGTAAATAAATGTCAGCTTTAATATTTGATTAATCCTACATCTGCAAAGTTGTTCCTCAGCAAACGGCAGAATCCCACCATATTTGATGTTAAAACTGTTTTCACTATTGCTTCTCCAAACTCCCAAAGACAGAGTCAACTGTGAATTTAAATAAAGTAATTATCCTTGAAACATTGCTCCTGACTATAAACTTCACTTCTGTATGGAACTGCTTTAATAAATGAGACCAAAGTGTGTTGTTTTATTTAATCTGCCAGAGGCCTTTGAAATATATTAAACACATTATATTCCTGGAAAAGACATGAATAATGAATGAGACGTTGTTCGATTAAGGGAGCAGCTATAAAGTCTAAACAAATCATTTTGGAGCCGCCCTGTGATTGCTCTGCACTTTCCTCTGAATCAATGCTGGCCCTTGACCTGAAGCTGGGGGCCGTCCACACTTTCACAGGCCTCTCTGTGTCGCCTCATTTTCAGATTCAACAGGAACCCATCACAGAGCCATCATGGCCCGTTTATCGACCGGCTGCAGCTGCAGACACCTGGAAGATCGTTCTCCTGTCATTACTCACACCTCTTTCTGGGACTGAGGGCTTTATGTTGTTCATAATTGTGTTGTGTAGGATTTCTCATAATAGAGGCATCTTAATACTGGCCACTACCATGTCAACAGTACTTTAACGCTCACTTTTTGTTGCAGGTTGTCCCTGTCTTTATTACATTTCATTTTGTGCTAAAAGGAGAAATGTTTTTTATTTTGCAATGGGAGGTGGTACCAGAGGCACTAATGGCACAGCTCAGTGTTACAGAGTACTTTAATGTGTCAAGTGTGTTCCATTGTTTAGTATGAAATGCCAGGGCACAGCATAAAAGGAGGCAGGGGCTCCATAATAATATAATAATAAAAGCATAAATAATACTTTCTTATTTGAAAGCACAAGAATAGGTGCAAAGGTTTTACTTCTCCACCGCCACCATTTCTTTTTTCTTCCTGTCAGCTTTGTGCAGGGAACTCTGGAGAAGTGATACATCCTTTCTGCAATCTTTTCTTTTAGCTAAAATATTCACAAACACAAGTAGACTTTAATAAGACAATAATGTTAATGAGCTCGGCCTGTATCTTTTTATCAATGGCATGACTAACCACAGGAAGTGCTCTGGTCGTTGTCGCCGGTGGTCTTCACGTGATTAGCCCAGTGTGACCCTCTAAGCCCTGCCACACTGCTCCTCCCTCTCACTCCCCAGCATCGATATCTCTATGCAAACCTGCCAGTGTCAACTCAATTTATTTTCCAATTTCCCACAGGGTGAAAGAGCTTCGTTCTCTCCCTTCTCTGTCGTCTATCACTCGCTGATGCTGTGTTCCTCTTTTCTCCTCCGTCTCTCTGTGAGCCACCTCTCGACACTTCTCTGGCTTTGAGCACAGTTAGCGTCAAAGGGCTCGGCTTCATGCTCGACTACAGCATGTAAACATGAGCCGTAGCGTCGAAACTACTTAATGCTAATTTAATGGGAGTTAAATAAATCAATACAGTGATCAATGTAAGTCAATAAATGTCAATAACTCAGGCAAAAACTTAAAGGTAAAGGGATAATGCATGGATTTAAATGTGATATGGTAAACGCCGGCGTTCTTACTCCAAATATTGCATTTTATTGACTGACAATGTTCCGTTACAGATCTTCCTCAGGTCTCTTTCTCGTACATGTCACTCCTTTACATACGATCTGTTCACCAATTGGTCACTGATCAAGAGGTATCAGGTGCATTAGATGGTTGAAACATAGCACAAACATGACCAGTTTTCAATGTAGGCCTTTTAAACTCTTTTATTTTATTTTGAAAAAGGTTTATTTATCAAAGAAAGAATGTTTTTAGTGTTAGGTAAGTGTATTTGTTGGAGCTTATTGTGTCACATTAAGAAAACAGCCTTAATGTAGTCCCTGTAATGTTCAGAGTTTTTCATCTAATACTTTCATCCTTTTATGCATTAATGCTGATGTTGTTGCAAAAGACAGAATCTGAAGGGCTTTTTAACACAGAAGAACGACAGGCTTGCACAAATAGAGCCTTGACATCAATGCAGACCTCTACGTCTACATACTGTATCTCTATACTGCAATATCCAGTTTTTGTATTTATTTTT
>JALDNG010000009.1:565000-785000 GCA_024349245.1 Neodontobutis hainanensis
GTATGAGCTGTGGATGTGGACTTACAAAAAGACTTACATTGATATTAATGCTGTTTAAATTCTCCTGCCTGTCTTTTAAACACGAGTGTAGTAAGTGTGTCGATCATTATCATGCATCAGAACTCCCGGTGAAAAGCTGCCAGCGTCTCATTGGACAGGAACGGCACATTTGTGACACCAATCAGCCATTACTTGTACACTTCTCATTAATTATGGAAATGCATGCATCAGTTGATAGCGTAACACATCTCGACGCAGCCCGTCCTTCCATGTGGCGCATGTGTATAACCCCATATCTCAATACAACCTAATTGCTGCTTTTATTATTCATATCTGACGCAGCGGGGAGCATCATGTGCCGCTGATGGAGGAAGACATGCTGTAAACATGGCAGTTGTGTAATGTGCCCACTGCTCTCTCTGCTGATACTGTGTTATCAGGGGCACAGCGGTAATGATAACCTGCCTGTGTGTATGAAACAAGATTACAAGAGCGGCCTGTAGCACACACGTCCAATGAAAACAACAATTACAAAAGACACCACACAGGCATCAGCCCTCGGTGAGCTCGTGTCGAACAAAAGAGAGGACAAAGAAGGTGGCAGAAATAAAGAAAGGTACGTGTAATAATGGGTTATATCAGCGAGACACTTCACATGACATCAGCCTTTCGCCGAAATCACAGAACTGTCCCCTTCTATTCACACATCTTCAAGACAGACCTGTCTTTCAGCACTTCCTCAGGTGAAACAGTGTTGGCAGAATAACTTTAAAGTGTATTCCAGACATTGACAGTACATATGTGGAGTCAGTATTGACTATGAAGGTTCTCACTCATCCAGGTCATCTTGACAAAAAGGATTAAAGCAAAACATCTGGACTTAGTTTTCAAGGTGAAGACTTTGGAGTATTGTAATTTAGTGTTGTATGGTGCTCCCTGAAACCTAGTCATTGAGTCCCATTCAATAAACGTTGCTCCATTGGTCTCATGATCTTTTGGTATTAAGGGTGTTAAGTCTGTCTCACTGTCACCACAAGGTAGGTAAGAGTAACAGAGGCATGACAGAGGTTAGAATATAAAAGGATTAGCTTAAAAAAAGTACCTTGGGTTTATGTTTAATGGTATACAGACAAAAACTGAAGACTGTGTGTTGATATGACATATTATTGTGGATTTATGTAAATTAGCCATGTGCATTTAGGGATTCTTTCTGCATTGTGTATTTCTTTTGTGCTGTAGTGTAGAGACGTGGGGTGTGGTTTACTACAATAATGGACAACATGCCTCTGTGCTTAAAGGGACAGCGCTGTTTTGTTTTGAAATAAAAGAGCTTTTATAATGTTTCCGGTTGTTGTTGTTGTTTTTCACGTTTAAGGTACTTTAGCATTCCTACAACTGACTTCACGACCATTGGGTAACTTCAATAACACTTCTGATGTTCTTAGTATGTTTAATATGCAACAATAAACAAATAATTATTTACTTTCATATCCATGGCTACAATAAATGTATTCTAGCTTTTAACAGGATCTAATGTTTTATTTTAAAGCATAATACTGGCAACTTGAATAAAGAACATATTATTTCCTATAGCTAATGTAAAGGACATGTTGGCATTGTATTTTATCCTATTTGCATAACAATCTTTAACTCCCTCAGACTAGTGACAGAAATGTGAAATGTAAAAGTAAACACCCCATGTTTATTTCAGAAAATGAGATCGCTCGCGTTCAAGGCCGTCACAGCGTTCTTCAATATTCAGCAGCTCCATCACACCTCAGCGATCGATGCTGTCAGCGGCCACAGGAAGAAGAGGATTGATGTTCGAGTGCCAGCAGAATGGTTCGTATTAATATACAACACGGACAGACTGCCAAAGTGCCGGTGTTCAAACACATTTTAGAGCTCGGTAATAAACGTGTTGGAGCTAGAAAGATGGCTGCAAGTGCTTTACAGATCCATCAACAATCAGCTGTCGTATGTTTGAGGAACATGAACAACATCTCAGTAAAATAAACACCAAGAGAGAAATATATAAATCAGTTTTTGTATGTTGTGTATAGGCTACATTTTAATGAAATTTATGAAAGGTCTAATACTATGCTTGTTTGTGTTATTGTAGTTTTGTGTTTAAAGTTTACAAAGATTAAATTTAGATGACTTTAGGCATGCTTTGCAAACACTACTGTCTAGAGACCTCTGGCAATTGTTTGTATTAATACTGTTTTCACTTTCCTAACTCCCAATAGCACTAGCAACGTCATAAAGCCGGAACACAGTCTCTGTAGTATAGATTGAAATAAATAATCATTTTTAACACAGCATTATGTTATGTGCCCGTTATTTACCCTAGACAGGGGCCTCATGCATGGGTTCATGTTTTTTTCAGAACTAAGGTGTGTGTAAGAGTGCTTAACCCTGATCTTGGAATTCTTTCTTCCAGAAGTTTTTTTTTTCAGTTAAAAAAAACGTTAATCGTACTTACTGTAACTTGGACTTCTGTAACTGGTCAGGAGCTATCTCATGTGACGCTCTAGTGATGGGAGCTTGTACCAGCCCTGTTCAGGTTGGCCCTATTCCATTATCGCACCAACACAGAGCTCTGGTGCTACACTCCCGGTTTATTGATGTATCCACGGAGCTGCCCTGCTCTGCCCGGTGACACAGCCTGAATAATGCATGTGGGCCCTGTTCAATAATTCATAAGGCTTCGCTCCGATGTGGGCGAGTCACGGACAGTTGTTTTACCGAGAGAGAGCAAAAGTGTGTCACAGAGAAATGCTGAGTGACGTTTGTGTGCCTGCCGGCTGGATAGGAGCTCACCATTTCTGTTTGAGGCTTGCTAAATTTAGCTCCCATGACTCAGGGGAGGAGTAGCACAAGGAGATGAAGGATGGAGAGGCAGCTTTTAGTGTTTGGAGAAAGCCCAGTCAGTCTCAATGGGTTTCCAAATGTAGAGAGATCACCTGATGCAGCAGTCGAGGATAAAACAGGGTTCAGCTCTGTGCCACATCCATAATAAAATAGGCATTTTCTCTATAAACCAAATAAAATCAAGTTGTTGGTTTCCTTAGTTGAATCAGGAAGAACAATATACACAGCACAGATTAAAGGGTTTTTTTTGTGTTGTGCATATTTGCAATGTATAGCCTACCTTCACCAACATTAATCAGTATAACATAAGAATACTAGATAAAATAGGGCAGATATCTGCTTATTATTAGGGTTTTCACAGATGTAGGCTGTTGTCCTAATATTTAACTATGCAGAATAGATTTAATTACCCTTTTGGAATCTAACCTGAGAGTAATAGTAATGTAGTGCATGTGCTTCATGTCCAGTAATCCCCGCTTTCATTACGTAACTGTAATCTAAAGTTCTTTTCTGCACGGTAATAGGATACAGTTACTTTACTTTTCTATCTAGATTTTGCAGTTTACTCTAGTGTGGTTGTCTCATGCACAGAACAGAATAACAACTTATACCAAATGTACAAGAGTAAAGTGGTTTCAGTGCTGCCTTGCAAATAGTTTTATGTCTTATGGCTAAAAGTGGCTATAAGTGTACGTAAAGCTGGTATTATTTACGACATATTGTACTGTAACAATCCCATAGACCCCGGATAAAAAACATCACCATTAAAATCAAAACTTTTTTTCCCCACTGCAAAAAGAGTTTAGAACTAGTAGTTCTGCTTCAGCTGCTTGTGCTCGAGTTAATAGGAACCAGAAGTCGCACTTTACACAAAACAATATTAATATAATGAGCGTTCAAAGAAAACAATGAATAATGAATTTATGTGTAAAGGAATAATGGCACTGTTATGAGAAACTAAATTAAAACCAACCGTTCTCTGGCTTTTTCAGTCTCTGTTTACTTTTGGCAAGGATTAAATGACATACGGCATCTAAACAATGAAAGTCTAATTGGTCTTGATAAAAATCTTAAAAGGCATTGGTCAAGAAATTGTCCTTTTTAATTATATTTAGTGATACCAGGTTAAACAGGCTTATTTTGTATTAAGTTGTGCTCTGAGAGATTTTGTGGTCAGAAATGTTAAAACTGCATTAAGTTGCATCAAAGAAACAAATAACGCTTTTTGAATCTGCATTGTTTCCTCTCCCAGGGAAGACGCACCGACATTATAGCCGGACAGCCGTGTTTGCAGTTCGAAAGGGGAGTGTATACGTTCATACTGGATGTTGTAAATAACGTCCTTTGCCCATGTGTTGGTCCAGGACTCGATTGCCCGGCAACAACATGGGGCACAATGTGGAGCTTTGATAGTTGACAGTGGACAGAGTGATGGGCGACGGGTGGAGGGCTGACGGGGCACAAAGCACAAAGGAGCACGTTGACACACATTGAGAAAGAGACACTGGGTTGGCATACTGAACTACATTCTCACTACGGCCCAGGCTTTTGTCTAAACACCAGGCTGAGAATAACAGGACGAGCACAACACTGGCCAAATGTGTCAGTGGGTTCAGTGCCGAAAGGTCTATGTGGGACGTGTCCTGCTACTGTTTGAACAAGATCTGGTTAAACCACAGTCAGACCATTGTTATTGTTGGCCATTGTTGATACAGGGTGAAAGAACAGAGTGACTAGAGCCTGAAGAGATAGACTTATTTAAAAAAAAAAAAAAAGAACAAAGTTTGGAGAGTAAGAAACTTGTGGTCAGAAAGTTACATGAAGGAGGGGATTAGTGGAAACCCAAAACAGTTAAGGGTACAAAATATGTAGGAGTAAACCATGTAATAGAGGGGAACAAGACAAAATAATAGGCACAGAGGAGAAAAAAGCTGTTGTTAGATTAAGGAGGCGATCAAGATTCGGAAAGCGAGTTCAGAGAACGCTGAACCGAATTGTTCTTAACACTTATATAGACTTATTCTTATGGACTTGTCAACCACTCAGTCATTTTAGGTTTTTTCTATAAACCTTAAACCCAGCCCTGACTGTGACATTTGTATAATATCTAGTATTTATAGTGGTATGTTCAGTCATAATTTCTAAACTATGAGTCAGAAAAAATATATTGTTTTTGGCCAATTGAGACACAAAAATTACTTTGTTAGATTAGTACACATCTAGCCCTTATCCTACGTAAAAGACACATTAAACTAAACATAGATAGATTTTATGATGGCCCTAGCCTTACTAATGTACTATGTCCACTGAACTGTGTGGTCATTTATATTTTTGGAAACAGGAAGTGCATCCATTGTCCACTGATCTGCTTCAATCCATTCGTTAGAGCCATGCATCTTATTGATCGGACCAGCCCTGACACAAGAACTGATGACCTCCGAATAAAAGGGTGAATTAAAGGGAAAAAACCAGGCCACATGTAAAGGTCTACACCATTAACCTGATTCATTATTTAATTTTCCATCAACCTCCGTCTCCATTAAGTGCTCTTGATGTCTGCTGTTACATAAGGAAATCTATGACCTAATTTCTCACATGTACAGTGCTACTAACGTCTCCAACTCTAGCTGCTTCAAAGTCATGTCCAAACAGAGGCTTGCAGCATTTGCCATAGATTGAATGGGTCCCTTATAAAAGCACTAAAATCTAATTTGTCTGTGGATCTATCAGTCTCCTTATTTAAGTTTACTTCACTTAACTGTACCATTTTAAAGTCTCTTTTAATGGAGTTCTTCCTATTTTATACAACAAATGAGATTAGTGTTGGGTTCATATGCTTTAAGACCAGCACCTGAGGTCAATACTGTAGTCTACTCCAGGAAGCCACACAACCAACGACAACATAATCACGTAGAAAGACTTCCTGCAAAAAAGATGATGTTATGGGAAACCAGGTCCTCTGCCCTTCACTCCAGTTTGTGCTTTATCAGCCTTAAACAGGTTCTAGTTGTATTTAGACAGGTTTAAATGAATTTAAACCGGTTAATTGGATTTATCTTTGTAGCAAAAACTGGCTTAACCTATAAGATTTCATGAACAAATAAAATGTATTAGTTCAAATCCAACTAAAACCTGTTTAAATCCCCCCAAAAAACTGTTCAAATCCAACTAAAATGTTTTCAAATTCAACAACAACCTGTTCAAATCCAACTAAAACCTGCTCAAACCCAACTAAAACTTGTTCAAATCCGACTGAAACCAAGTAAAAATCATTATCTACCAAATATATTGGAGGGCCAAATAAAACAGAGCAAAGGGCCGCATTTGGCCCCTGGGCCTTGAGTTTTTGGTGTTTTAAGGTATAAACAGTTGATTTAAGGGTAAAGTACATAATAGGAAATAGTATGAAATTGATATATCCAAGATTTGCATAACCAGCAGAAAAAGAAAAGGACAAAATGGAAATCAGGACATCAGGACTTAAAGGTGATGCTTGACTGAAATAGACAGTGGTATGTGGTAGAACAACTGTAGTGTATACTTCAGTTTAATAAACCTAATACTACATTCATAAATCCTTCTGCGACAGATTCTCCCTAAACTGGCTTATAGCAGCACAATATCCACAGGGAAATAAAAATTGTGAGCCTTAATTTCTAAATGAAACAGCGCAGCATATTTTCAGGACTAGTTTCCATGGGCACCCGCTCAGATCTAATCAGAATAGGTATTAACCACTAACCACACAGGAAATTACAGGCCTAACATGGGTTTCATTCATCTGTGAAATGGACGCTCCACTTACTATTTAACCACAATTAGCTGCTTGAGCCGGCTCAGTAAACACAGAGGTCGACACATGGAGGCCTTTGTGGAGCTGCAGATGTTACACTGGACTGAGCTCTTCATTGTGAGGAAACTGATATTGGACTATGTTTTGGATAAGGATAGCGTCTGGGAAACATGAAGCCTAAAACTTATGAGGTTTTTGCCATTACAAGTGTTGACCCCAATTGATTGCTGTTCTACATAGGTGTATATTTGAGACTTTTTATTTTGACTGCAGTAGATATGAAGTTGTAGTGAAAAACGTGACAGGATTGTTGAAAATTGCAAAATGCAAAAACAGTAAACTTCTTAGTACACTTACTAATGCCCCTCACTTCAGCAAGGAAAGAAGGTAGAAAAGAAGCTTTAATACCATTGTTTTTTTAATCTATTTTAGCACAGGACCTTTTGGACATTCCTTAGTAAAAAGAAAAGAAGTTTAGAGACATCTCACAATCCAACTCCTGTTGTCCTTGTGACATTGCACTCGAAGGTCAAGGAGCAGGAGTGTTTTTTTTACTCTGTTTTTACTGTACCACCTCTCCTCCAAAAAAATGCAACTCACAAGATTTTATTTGTTGTGAGCTCAGAAAGCCTATTCCTATATTGTCCATCAACTGTCCATATCATCCTAACTCCAGCATAAATATTAATGTCACTTCCCTTTCCCTGGAGATGATCACTTGGAAAGGCTTTACGCTGCGTGGGAGGTGGAAATAAAGACACATCAAATCAAAACCGGAACTTTAACGTCGAGTGTAGAAAGAAAGGGCCACACTTCAAATCCATCAGCATTTACACATGAATGGAGCAGGATGGCTGAGGCTCGTTACGATGCAGGAGCTTCAGACAGCAGCCAGGGCTTCGTCAATCTCAATGACTTTGTAACAACAAAATGAAGGCAACAGAGAACGGCAGTGTGGAGGCAATTATCAGCCACGAGGAGGAGAGCACCATTATGTAACAGCAAACCCCCCCAAAAAAAAAAAAACTGTGCATGGAAAAGCTCTTAGAGCAGACCTTGGGCCATCTCCGGATCAAACAGCACAGAGTGAGTAGAGAGAGGTCCTAATGTCACCACTTACAATGCGGTATGGAAAAAGATAACCTAAATCAAGCCGAAATTCACAGTTATATACTTACTCTTTTTACGTGTTTAATAGGAATTGGGAACGAAATTTATGAGTAAAGCCTGCGAATTGAAGGCTGCAATTCAACTCTCCACCTCAAACATCAGGTTCAGAGAGTGTCAACCTAAGTTAAGTTCAAGACAAAAAAGAATTTAAAAGGTGGAACAAAGTGTGTTGAGGTTTGGTCAGTGATGTTATTGTTTTATTTACACAGATTTATTTATATGGCTTTATCATCACATCATTGGCTCCTTCCACCAAAAAAACAAAAAAACAAGATGTGATTGTGCTGCGTGGCCTTTAGAATAACATAACTAATACTGAATTTGTAGAAAGAAAATGTGATTAAGTTCAAAGAAAAAGGGGTGAATTTAAGAAAAGGTGATAAACATTGCCCTTTTTCCCCTTTAGCAGAAAATGTCATGGCAGCACGTTATTTCTACACACGTCGAGGAGAGCGACAGGCGTGAAGTGCTGACTTAAACTTTAATCCGAGCCGCAGAAGGCGCAGGTAAAAACACTCAGAGTAAGAGTTTGAGGTCCTTGTGGAGACAGTTTACTTTGCCATGCTCCAGCAGCATGTCGAGTCAGCAACTTCTGCCGTAATCCTCTCCACGACGAAAACATGCTCTGACCTGAATCCTAATCGTTGAGCTGAGGGTTGTTGGAAGAAAGAATGGACACAAACATGGCACATCCAGGCGTCACACCTGAAGCTTAGTGTTTGCAACATTTGGGTCCTGCTCACATCACATTCACTTTAGAAAAAAAGTACACTCAGTATATTTACATTCAGGTAGAGGAAATCAAATCACTGCCTTAGTCTGATTATATTGTCCGAGTTCATTTGAATTGTATCTAAATCAGAGAAAGAGAACTGGATAATGTGGTGCATTGTGGGATTACTGCTACATGTTTAAGGTCAGACACGGCTCTGAGCAGCTCCAGAGTTGGACAGAGACACAGAGTAACACACGGAAACAGAAAAACATAAAGAGTATGGTCTAAGGAAAGACACATTTTGGGTCACGCTGCCTCAGTTATGTTGCTCTGTTCACGTTGTAAAGATTTGAAATGAACCAGCTCAGTCTGCCGTAGTTTATGATGTGTTCAAGAGCTTTTGGACAGAACATTTACAGAGATGTGTTCACGTCTTTTGAACTCATAGAGTCGGTGTGTTACTGTCGATATTTGTTAATGACTTGATCATTTCTGAACAAATCCGCCGAACGAGTCAAGTTTTACATTAGCTTCTTTTTCCTTTTTTTAACAACTGTATAATGCTGTGAAATACTAAACATGAATGCAGCATTAGACAGACAGACATTAAACATTGTTTTTCCAAAGAGACCTATTATACTTCTCTGAGTGGTCTGTATGTCTGCTCACTCTTTTAAAACAAAAACAAAAAACCCTTCTGGCCAAAACCCCGCTCACTGCTGCAGCTTTTACATTTAAATGCTTTTCGTTAAAGGGATTGGCCTTACTAAATGGATAAAACTAATTCTTCCACTGTAATTCTGTTTGCATCCATCAGCTAACCAGATGCACTGTGGCATTTTACATAATGTGGACCGCTCTGACCGCACAGTTTTATGTTTATGTTTATTAAGATCCTCATTAGCATCCGTAGCATTCTGCCTCAGCTACTCTTTGTTGGATCAAAAGTAATCATGAAAATGTACAGTGTAATCATGAAAATGCTGTGAGAACAGTAAACATTCGGCTTTAGCTTATTCATATGCAAGGTGTGTTATGCTTTTATGCAGGAATAGATCTATTTAATTAAACGTTATGTAATAAATGGAAGGCCTATCAGAGCTTGGGTTATGAGAGTTTTCATTGCGGCTTAGACAAAAGAAACTGAAATAGAAAAGTGACAGGATAATGATAAAGGTAAATAAGAAGATGAGCAATCAGGGCATATTGACCCGGCGTCTCCGCCCCCGGTGACTTTGACGTAGGTTGCTATAGCGATAACGGATCTGAGCCGGAGTCAGAATTCGTTTGTCATATTCATCTGTAACAAGATGAGATTAAGTTGTCAGAGAGCAGATGATAAGATGGATGGACGAGGGGTTATTACTGATGTGACTGTCGGTATTGGATTTCCAGAGTTGGTGTGACTTTTATTCTTTTTTTATGATGAATTAGTAAAAATATGTATATTAACTGAGAATGGAATAAATTCACAAGTTTTTCTTAATTAATTTTTTGAGTGAGTTTTAGGACTTTTTTAGCAAAATTATCTGCTAAAAATTGGTTGAGTTGAGCATTGTTGCCCAAATCTATTTCCAAATGTGCATACACAAGATCAATGTATTCCTGAAGCCTCTGGTTCCCAAACATTGGGTTGGGACCCAACACTGGGTTGTGGGAATTTTATTGGGGTCGCCAAAACAAACAAATTTGTTACGTTCTAGTTGGACTTGAACCGGTTCTAGTTTGATTTGGACAGGTTCTATTTGAATTTGTACAGGTTCTAGTTGGACTTGACCAGGTTTTAGTTGGATTTGAACAGATTTTAGTTGGATTTGGACAGGTCCTATTTGAATTTGTACAGGTTCTAGTTGGACTTGACCAGGTTTTAGTTGGATTTGGACAGGTTCTATTTGGATTTGGACAAGTTCTAGTTGAACTTGACCAGGTTTTAGTTGGATTTGAACAGGTTCTAGTTTGATTTGGACAGGTTCTATTTGGATTTGGACAGGTTCTAGTTTGATTTGGACAGGTTCTATTTGGATTTGGACAGGTTCTAGTTTGATTTGGACAGGTTCTATTTGGATTTGGACAGGTTCTAGTTGGACTTGACCAGGTTTTATTTGGATTTGAACAGGTTCTAGTTTGATTTGGACAGGTTCTATTTGGATTTGGACAGGTTCTAGTTGGACTTGACCAGGTTTTAGTTGGACTTGAACAGGTTTTAGTTAAAGAGAAAAACATCTAAAACACAAAATTACCAAAACGATGCTAAAACAAACCAAAAGGAATTGGGTTAGAACTCATTGAATCTTTGAAATCTGGGTAAAACCAATACTTTCCTGCGTCTGATTAAAACAATGTATTTCTTAAAAACAGACCGCTCTTGCAGATAAATACTGAGGGATATATCCAAAAACTGAAACTCTTCTTTTGATATAATGTTGTCCAAACCCAAGTCACTTTTAATCCACTTTGTCCAACTCCAAAAGTCTCCACACATTCTGCCACAAAGCGGAACTCATGCTCTTCCTATTTGCAACTCACATCCAATTTGTTGAATTGTCTCTTTGCAGCTGGCCCGCCTGAGCAGTTCATGATGAAACCAAAATGAATTCTTTCAGGAGGAAAAGAAAGAAATGAAACAGTGGAACAGACATTAGAGCAGAAAGAGTGGAGAGAGCATGAAACGAGAGCACGAATGGCCTTAAGTGACGCAGAGGTTGGCTGGACTCCTGTGTGCAGCTTCCCTCACGTTTACCCCACATGAAGCTGAAGAGGTCACGCTTTTAGGGAGCCTGTTCCCTGCCACAGGCTCTCAGTGGGGGGCTGCTTTTAGGGAATGTGTGCACTGACAGATACTGCTGCTGCAAACTCAAGCACATTCAGAGACTCCCGGCTTTGATTAAAACATTTTTTAAGCAGTTTTTGTCAAACTTTGTGCAACAAACCAGAATAAACCAGTCTCTCAGTTATGAGAAATCCAGTTTTGCTCGTGAAAAATAAAATGGAATGGGATGACAGTGGGATTTATAGCCTATCCTGGTTTCTGTCACCTGAAGTAAAGAGGAAGTTTTAATATTTTCTAAAACTACACAATTTGTCCAATATTACAATTACCAATATCACTTTCAGGTTTAACAAAGGCAGTTATGGCTGATCCAAGAGCTACACGCTGTGTCTTTAAAGCTGCAGACGACAATATTTCTGTCACTATGCAAAGTAAAAAAGATATATCAGAAACATGAATGATTTGAGTTTATTTCATACTATACCTAAAGCAAATGTGTACATGACTATAAATGAAACCGTTTCTCTTTACATCCAGTTAATATGTTAATATAAGAGACAATAACACAGACATTACACTATTATAGGCACCTGTGTTTTATGTTAAACCCACCATGACATTTATCAGCCTCACTGAGCCACAGTGGCAGCATTTGTACCTCTTTATGCTAATGCTATCAAAGAAACAAACCTGAATGGATTAACGGTTAATCCTGCTAATGATATTATGAGACTGCTCTCACACACACAAACCGAACACATACATTAGAATAACCTCGTGCACATTAAATGGTACCATACACTTAAATGTTGAAGTTTAGGCAGCATTACTTTTGATCAGTGGTGTCAAAGTGGGGAGGGCTGGTAAATACAAATCCTTTTAGGGGCCAAAGACTGTGACCAATCCAACTAAAATCCGTCAAAAAACTTTGAAAACTAACTAAACCTGCTTAAATCTAACTAAAACCAGTCAAATACAACTAAAACCTGTTCAAATCCATCAAAAAACTTTCAAAATTAACTAAAACCCTCTTAAAAACTGTTCAAGTCCAACTAAAACCTGTGACTTACTACATTACTTCTGTGAACAGTTACTTAAATGACATTTGACAAATCTAAAATATTTTCATTCCCTCATATTTTTGGTCTCTTGGAGTGAAAATATTCAGGTGAGGAGTGACCTTCACGGCTCCAGTTTGGCTGAGCTGTCTGCTCTGTGTGATAAGAGACGTGTGTTCATGTGTGAACAGTCGAGCCGCTCTCAGAGCCTTGTCATGGATGAAAGAGTCCACACTTTATCAGCTGACCTTCCAGTTTCTCTGCAGTTCAGACCCCAGTACAGAGCTCGGACTCATTAAGCCTGAAACAAAGATTTTTATTGTTAAGATTTTAGGCCAGAAGTAGTTATATATAACTTTTTTAAAATAATAATATATTGGTTTAAAACATTATACAAGCCAACTATTTGTCATATATATATATATATATATATATATATATATATATATATATATATATATATATATATATATATATATATATATATATATATATATATATATATTTTAAATATACACCTCTAAATGCTTGCAGTCTCTCTCTTTAATCAGACGCATTGCTTGTCATATTTATTGTTAAAGCCTTGTTGCTTTCCTCTCACAAAACACAACAAAAGCCTACAACACTGGAAGATGCGCCTGTTAAATCTAAACTTGAAATATTATTTTTTTCACTGGGACGTCCGTACATTACCATGTTTCATGTTTCAACAACAGAATGAGCTTTCATATGTAAACGTCCTTAGTTAGTTTAGTAAAATGTATTTAAATTTACAAAGAGATAAGGTTAAGGTAAGTAAATAGTGAACCAACAATACAGCTGGCCATTTTGTTCAATACACAATGTTTTAATCATGTGTTTTTTTTTTTGGTTTGTTTTTAATGTTTTGTCTTTTTATATTAGATTACAAGTCTAGTTTAAAAACAATTAATTCTTGTTGTAAATTATACCCACACTTTCAGGAATAGCACTTCTTTCTTTGTTGTGACAGCTCATATCTGCTGATGTTTATTACAATAATAGTGCTAAATAGGCTCTGAATATGGGCTATAAAAGATGGGTTTAGATGTGAGTCTTTTTTTGTTTGTGGGGTCAACAGATATTGAAAACAAGACACAAATAAAAGGTTTCCATAAAGTGATGAAGGGCTTCTTTTTAACCCCTTCAAAACTGTCTTTTCATTTACCTTTTTTTTTTCTTTTGTTTTTCACTAAACCCCAGGTCTAAAACGTGCCCACGGGATTCAAGATGCAATTTTCCATCTCTGTACCAAACCCCGACACCAGCAGCTGCTCTGTGATTGTACATTCCCTCATGAGAAGGTGTTTTCTATTCCCTGGGTGTGGTCTGACAGGCACATTCCCTGACAGAGGCAGTTAGGGAACAATATATGCAGAGATTTATTGTGTAGGCCCTACACAATAATTGTTTAGGCTCTGTTTGAACATTTATTTAGACCTACAAGTGTAAATGTCTGTCATATGAAACTATAATTTTATTGAGGTTTAGGCGGTCTTCACCAAATGGATATTGTGTATTTCTCTTCTTGTAACTACATTTCAGAGCCTTGCTGCAGCTGCTTGACTCTATATTACTTGTAATTATTGGTTGTCTATGTCCTGTATAGGCTCTCCGTTTTATCCTCCCACTTGAGCTCGGTCTTCACGGGACAGAGGAGACACCAAAGCCCTCGGAGAACCCCCCTTCACGCGGCGGTGCAGGCAGCTGTGACCGATGCTAACAGGACACAGGGGGATGAGTTACTGTTTATCCAGAAGACAGCACATACAAGAACAAAAAGAGGCTCCCGGGGGACGTCATTGTTCAGCGTTTAAGAATACACATGTAGCCGTATTCCTTTACTCACATCACAAACACTGCGCCGGTTGGTTTTCTGGTTAAAATCCAATCCGATATATGAGCTAACGAGGCTGTAAAGTGAGAAAATATGTACCACCATTTCCATCTTCTCCATGTTCAATGCACAATTAATGCTTTTGATTCAAGGTAGCACTTCTCTTGTGAAGGTTAAGAGACTCTATAAAAAAGGAGTTTCATTCATTTATGCACGCCCACACTCTCATTATATTACTATTTTTTCTAATGTTCATTTACCTGCAGGGCTGAAAGCCTTCACACACAGATTCAGTGATGTGTAATCTGTTGTAATTTAACAGAAAGAGCTGACATTGTGGAGAAAATATGCAAAGGGGCAATAAAAAGGAGCTAGTAACATAAAGGGTTGTCTCAAATGAAAAGTCTGAAGTACACCCAAAGTCAAAATGTTGGAGTGAGAAGTTTATTTCCGCAAGGTTCTCAAAATAAATTAGCCTTTAAATGTAGATATTAAAGCTAGGATAGGCAGAAACAGGACAATTACTCTAATCTTGTATAAGATCATGTTGTATGTCAGTCTGACGACAAAGCAAAGCGCGCAGATCTAAATATAACCGGCCCCATTATTTAGTTTAAGTATTTGTGAAGTCTGAGACAGGAACGGCTAAAAGAAAATCAGGTAGTGGAGCTTTAATCAGTCTTAACAAATTATTACTTTAAAATCTCAGTCTGAACAAAGGTAAACTATGGTTAGGGATTTTAAGCTAGTTACTTAATAAACACCCAAATCTAAAACACACATTAAACGTTGTGTGCAGACATGTTCGTTGTTGCCTGAGATAAAATTATTGAATATGCCATCAAACAATTGTAGCCTAGTGAAGTCAGTGAAGTACAAAAACACCTGATCTCAGCCAATAAGTAAATAAAGGGTAGTTCTACAGCGTCCAGTCGAGCCAGAGCAACACCACAGCCACAGAGAGTAGACACATTAGCATTACAGACCCGGGCTGAGGCGGGATCGACCCGCCTCGTTAAATCTAGTGCTATTGAACGCAGCGGTGTGGTCGTACGAGTCTGCAGGACCTCGGCCTGACCTTTAATCACATCACCTGCTGAGTGAGTCCATGTAGAGCTTAGAGAAAGAATCAAAGGTATGCGCCGCAGGGAAACCAGCTAGCATCAGTCTGAACTATAGCTGCTGATCGTAAAAGGTAGCGTTACCCCTTTTTTCAAGGTTAGCATGTAGTTTTAAAATCCCAGAGTAAAATGAAACGAGAGTTAATCGATCATATGAGAAGAGGAAAGGGGAATATACACCAGGTTATGCAGTTCATCCAAGTCCTGGGGTCTGTAGACATAAGATCTAGTAAAGAGAATCACTGAGAGAAAGTAAGTAAAAGAAAAAAGGAAGGAGAGATGCCAGTGAACAATTATAAAAGCCATACAGTCTAAGCTCATTAAGGGATTGGCAGAGAAAAAGAGAAAATGCGATTCTACAAGGGCCAAATCTATAACAAAGAGGAAATGATTGTAGTACAATTAAATAGTGCAGTTTAAAAAGTAATGGCTATCAATATTTTTTTAAATGGTGTTATTGGCATCAGTCAATATCGGCCACAACAGCAAGATAAATATCGGTATCGACTGAAAAACAGAAACAAGGACAAGTAGAAAAAAACTTCTGCTAGCATTTTGTGGTAAGGATTGGTTAAAGTTATTTCACAATCATACATTATTTATTTATTCATTCATTGTAAATTACATCCAGCCTAATTATAAGCTTTACTAATGCTTGCTGGTGTTACCCATGATACTTGTGATGGTCTGATGTTAATACAAAGCACTTGTAGAGACACAGTTACTCAGCTCTTATGAGTACAACTGATCCTTTAGATGTGGATGTGATTGGTCTTAATGAACTTTAACTAAAACTGCACATGCTTCAGAGACATGTCCCGTCATAACGCACTAATATTCCTCTGCACTGTCTTCATCCGAGCATCTACAACGGCTCAAAAGTTCTTCACTTTTGAAAGCCTGTGTCGGGAAAGACAACCACCTTTGTTACTTTTCATCAACTATTTATGCGCTTCATCCTGAGGCCATTACAGAGGATTTTCCATTTCAGAAAAACTCAAAACTGCTGCCAGTGCAAACACAGAGCCGATTTTTACCGTATTCATTAACATTATCTGATTTCAGTCTGGAGGTTTGCCACATTTCCCATCAGCCCCAGAGGCTTTTCCAGTGAGCTGTGCCTCGCTGCTGTGGCCCGGTTATTCCCAAAATGTGGCTTGAAGGACTCTTGTACGTCGCTGAGAGGCTCTTCATGAGAAATGGCCTCCACATTTCATTTAGAGAATGTCATTTGTGGAGCTAATAATAACAATAATGTCTGTTTTGTGTTCATATCAGAGGGAATATCATAAATACCATCACAGATAAGGATTCAAGGACTGCTTTAGGCTTCTGTGTGATAAAATAATTTAGTCACTAAAGTAATGGAAAACTGTAAAAAATAAAAAAAAAAAAAAGACATCTTGTGTGTTAGATGTAGAACATTTGGATGTGGAAAATCACCAATGTTAGATTAATTTTCTTCTAAAATACTTCTATTTACTTTAACTAATGAGGACAGTTTAGGCTGAGTGACTGTATCTGTTGATTAAAGCTACTATTTAATTATTATATTATTATAATTATTGTCTGTCTGATTCAAGATCACATAATTGTCACCAAACCATTTCTGAACCTGTAAGAGTTTAACACAATAACATTTTTTGCAACTAACCTTTTGTTCTTTAATTAGTTCACGTGGACTCTCACTGTCAGTTTATTACCATTCAGTTTTATCAATTCATTTCTTCTGCTTTAAAGAATCCAGCTGTTCCATCATTTTAGACAAAATAAATGACAGAAAGCTTTTAGATTAAAACATTATTGGTAAATGAACAGAATCAATGAGCAGCAGTAATTCAGAACTCAGTCAAATGTAGAACAAATGTGAGCGTCATTCTGCAGTGAAACACTCTGACTGGGATGTTCATAGATTTGTGTCACTGCTGAGTTCATTTGCCACCATCTGTTCAGTAACATGTGCTGTATTTAACAACATGGACCAGGCTCAGAGCAGGAGCTCAACAACAGTGCTCTGGCAGTTTCCACAGAAATCAGTCTGTGATGGGCCAGTCCACTGCTCTGTCTGTTTTTTTTTTAGTTTGTAATTCCCTCAGCTCCTGAAATGGTTCAAGGTGGAAGGGCACTAAAGGATTTTCAGGACAGTCTCTGGGTCTTCTCTGTCATCACAGTCATTATATAATCTTCATTCCACATTATTTTCTCAAAGATTTAGTGATGTCACAAATGAATAACTTCAGCTCAGACCAACATCTATCTCTGAATGCACACAGCCAATTAGAAATGAGATTATATGCAAGACCAGGGTGAGTGGCATCAATCACAGCAATGGAGCGGTCCTACTGACCAATCACAACACAGTGGACTTTAGGGGAGGGGCTTAAAGGGACAGACACTAAAACAGTGATGTTTGCAAACGTGTGCCTAATATGTTTGAATTATAAAACCTGTAAAGTTAGATAAAAAATAATATTAGTATCTGGAATTAAGTATGAGGGGGACATTTAATCATGTGCCAATGCATTTTCCATTTACTAAATAAGTTATTCTAGTTATTTCACTAAAAATTGATTGAACCTGATATCCTTTCCAACTTTAAACAACAGACAGGTGTTGTGTCCTCTTAAAAAAACACATTATTCATTAAACTCCAACACTGTAGATTTCCTTTTTTTATTCCACTCTGTAAACGACGTGGAGGTGCTTATCTGTTAAACCTGTCAGATCTTTTGTTTACATGGGAGTTTGGATTTGCCTTTTTGGCTGAAGAGCACTACAAGAGGATGGAGCAAGGTTTGTTCACAAACTCCTGCAGAGACTTAATGGCACGACTGTATGTAAACTGTCCCTATTGAATATCATAAGCTGTGGAATATGAGACAGAGCAGTCAAAACACGAGCAGCAGGCTACAGTATATGAGATGTTTGAGCCTACACCTCACACAGAACGTGAAGGTCAGAACAGAGGCTAAGCACCGTCTTTGTGTGAAATAAAACACCATCAATCGAGCAGGGTAAAAAACGTGAGCGTGTCAGTGATGCTGCTGGACTCACTCAGAGTTGGAGAAGAGCAGCTCCGTGCGTGGCTTCAGACGCACGGCAGGTCGGACCCGGGCTGGACCAGGTGATGTAGACCCATTAAAATCCAGTCTTGGCCTAGGTCTGGACCACCAGCGGGGACGTTTCTCTCATTCTTCGCGGTCAAACACTGAGACTTGTGCAGGATTTCAGCGGAGGATCCCGGATACGCGACCTCTTTCCTTTGCGCCTTTCTCCTTGGGAACAGTGGTGCGTTTAGGGGCTGCTCGGGAAATGCAAAGTAACGATTAACCTGTAAAAATCAAATTGTGCGACTACTGAAAATGCACATATAATACCATTAGACACTTTAAATAAGGATAACGATAGCTCAAACATGGAGTAACAATTAATCAACCAACACGCTTAGCATTCTGCCAAACTACACCCTATAGTTGCTTAGAATAAAAAGGAACGTATTAGCTTTATTGTCACCAGTGCCATATCAGATCCACAGACAAATCACACAGCCATAAAACCAATAAAAACTGATTTTAAACTTTATAAGAATAACAATAAAGTCATGTGTTCTTTCACATTAAAGGAGATTTACTTCACACACAATTAGCGCATAAAGACAAGATAAATATGCTGTAAAATGTTTTGTTTTCTCCCGCTTATTGACCTAGAAAAAAGCTGGCCGAAAAACCCAGAATGTGCAAACCAGGCTCTGGTCATTAGATTAATACCATACATTTTCTTTTAGTATGTCTTTATAACCATATATAATTCAAGCAGCAGGTGAAGTCAGCACTAATCATAGGACAATAACTATAATTAGTGTTGCTCCTGATTGGGCTGGATGAAGAATGCACCAGCCTGGACCTCCGCCAGGCCTCCTGTGGGCTCATAAGGTGACATTAAGTACGAGTAAGATCTAATCAGACACATTGAGCACTGACGGTCTTTGTGGTCAAATGCAAACCCTAAGACAACAATGACATTACCTGACCAGTAAAGTCATTTAGGACTAAAGAGGTGCAACATGGGCCCATCTGCACAATATATTCAGATAAAACAGAGGTTTGTTTAGTAACTGTCTTCTTGTGAACATCTACGGTAGCCCTATAGGGACACAGTGTTGTATGAATAAGCCTTAATGTTGTACTTTAACATGTGTTCTGTGAAACAAACCCAGTGGAAATAGGTCAGATGATGAGTTCAGTTTGGGGCATTCTACATCATTGCCCTGATACTTTGGTTGAACAATTTAATCTGAGTTATTCTGACCTTTATTATATAAAACAAGATCACTCGCTGCACTGAATGGTAATTTATTTAGAGACCAACAACACATTTACAGTTGACGGATACACAGCTGATATCTGTGCATTTTTCAAGTTAAAATAATGGTACAACCCGGGTTTAATCCTAGTTTAGTCAATGTTCAGCACTAGTTTTGGGTTTGTTCAGTTTTGGGTTTTGTCCTGATTTATTTCTTGGTTTAGTCTTTGTTTGACTCTGAGTTTAATTCTGGCTTTATTTGGTTTAGCTCTAGTTTATTTCTTGGTTTGATCCTACAAATATCAGTTTAGTCGCTGTTTTTGCCTTGAAATCAATAGAAAAAAAAAAAGTTCAACATGTTTCACGTTTGTTTTTGACATGTTTTAAATTTTTGAGCTCAATTTGTCACTGCAGCCCGGCCCCTCCCTGAGTGTCCTTCCTCCTCTCTACCCCTCCCTTCTGCTCGTGTTCAGACCGATGTGCTGGAGCCTCAAATCCACACCAGCTGCAGCCATTACAAGCCACCTACAAAGGCCAGATCGTGAAACTCACCATTTGTTTGTGTGCATTTGGAATTTTTCCAGTCTGACTTGATTTTTCCGTTTGCAGCTCTCCCAGCCACCTGTCTTCCTGTCAGTCAGTCCTCTGCTCATGTTTCTATTAGTGTAAATAATCTTACCTTTGACTTTCTGACTGTGGGTTCTTGTTGCGTCACAACCCAATTGTTTTATTCATTAAAGTAAGTTTTATACACAGAAGAAAAGCTGGCAGAGCTAATAAGAATCCAGATAAACAATGACAAAATGTTTCATATAATGCTTTATAAATATGAACAAAGTATGAATGTAATTAAATGGTTTAGTATAGACACTTTGCCCTGCATTAGTGCCATGTTCTGTCAGGCATTTATTAGTCTTAGTTACAACCTTGTTTGATAAAATTAATACACACAATCTTTTATCTCTGTGTAATGCATTTGACTTCCTCTGCAGACTATGGTCTTAACAGCTGACACTGACACATCTCTGTTGTGTCTCTGCAATGCTCTGTTGTATTGTATTGTGTGACTTTGAGGTGTGTTGCTGGGAAACAGTATAAACCTTACCTCCTGCGATCCAAGGGCAACCCCCCCAGAAACCGATACAGGAGAGGACAGCTCACCGTGTTTACCCCTGTCCATGGAAACAGACCCCTGCTGGGCTCCTTTTCACTGGAGACGCTGAAACAGGACGCTGCTTTCTGGCAACGCACACTCACTGAGGCCATGTTCTCTCTCGGAGGCAGCACTGCCAACGTGACAGCCTGTAGAGTGTGTGGAAAAACAATTGTGATTATCCCTTTAAACTGCATCCATTTAAATGAAGTCGATGGATATAAGGCCTTTTGCTTCTCCACTACATTTATGGGATTCAACAGTATATCATTTTGTAAAGGACAAGACAAGACATTTATTTTTGTATAGCCCATTATCACAATAACAGCCGCCTCAAAGGTTTAACAGACTGCACTAGACAACATCCCCTGTCCTTAGACCCTCCATCAGGGTGAGGAAAAACTCCCAAAAAAACCCAGCCGGGAAAAAAGAGAAACCTCAGGGAGAACCACAGAAGGAGGGATCCACTCCCAGGACGGACAGGCTGTGCAAGAATGTGTCCAGGACAGTTGAAAAATACATATAAATACAAAACATATTCACAAAAAACATTTATGTTGACAGCGTCCAGTGTCCACTCTGTCTGTGTGTGTGTGTGTGTGTGTGTGTGTGTGTGAGAGTCTGTGTGTGTGTGTGTGTGTGTGTGTGTGTGTGAGTGAGAGTCTGTGTGTGTGTGTGTGTGAGTGAGTTTGTGTGTGTGTGTGTGTGTGTGTGTGTGTGAGTGAGTGAGTGTGTGTGTGTGTGAGTGAGTTTGTGTGTGTGTGTGTGTGTGTGTGTGAGTGAGTTTGTGTGTGTGTGTGTGTGTGTGTGTGTGTAAGGTGGATAGGACCTCAGCCAACATCAAGGTAGATGAAAGATGATCTGGGGGTCCTCACACTGGAGCAGAGTCGGGGGGCAGTACACATCACCAGGCGGTCAGAGGTTTGCGTCCACCCTGGGAGGAGGTAGAAAGGAGAAAAAAAGTGCTAAATACTACTGAAAATAGGCAGATGTAATAATAATATCAGCGGTTGAGTGTGAACCTACAGCTTCAACCAGTGTAAACCTAACCCTATGATCAATCAGTCTCCATACGTTTGGAGAAATAAGTATGTTTTGAGTTTGCTTTTGAAATCCTCAACAGAGTCAGGCTATTTGTTAAAACTGTAAAACATGGGCTATTTCTAAAAATAATAGAAACACACTATTAAAATAAGTAAATGGTTGAGGGATTTTGATTGTGAATAACTAATACCTGTAGAGCTAATAAACATCCCTACTGTAGTCAAATCCAGCTCTTCTGATTGGATAAAACATAGTGAAGAAATGCTTTAATGAAATACATTCTTGTCCCTAACTTTGTCATTTTTGCTGTTCTCGTTGATGGTGGTGGAGATAATGCATGTAAAATATTGAATTTAATACATAATTATAATAAAATATTCATGAATTACTCACCTTGAATAGAAATAAACAAAAGAATCAATTAATAAGGGATGTTTAAATTCCACTTTTTAATGTTTGAGTACAAGTACCTAACAGTGATACTGATTACAAACAGAGTACATAACATTTCTGAACCATAGACAGATCTCAGAGCAATGTTGAAAGTTTAATGTGTTTTATACGTGTTCTGTTTTGAAGACGTTTTTGTACCTTTTGACTTAACTTTCATCTGTTTCATTTACAGTATAAGCAAAAACTGTACTGTATAGAGTACATTATGATTGGATGAGATACTGATAGGCCTACTGGCATATGGATAAAATCAAACACAAAATATCTAATGTCAAACAAAACAGAAATGTTGACTGTCTGTGGAGGTTTCAACAAAGACATCAAATCTACGTGTTAAAATTAAAATGGCAGAGTTATATTTAGAAAAAAGTGAATAACACAGTCCTTTCTTAGAGACCATCCTCTCACAAATTGGTGACAGACTGACTTGACATTGCTCTCGTCTCAGATCTTGATCCTTTAATGTTGGGAGGCAGCAGAGCATATGGCCTCATGCAGCGCCGAGAGAGCCAGGAATTTAGGGCTTTAAGGGCTTCGTTACCAGTTTAGAGAAAAGAAAAAAAGAAGGGATTATTTCACTGCCACCAGCCTGGTGGACTAACATGTAGCTGCAGTTAGTGGAGCTAAAAAACAGTAACCAGTGACTGTTACCTCATTATGTCGTCTCATTGACAGACCTGTGGGACATCCACGCTTAGAGACCCTTCAGCTGATGCAGTAATTAGGTTTAGTGTCTATCTCTGCCCTGGCTATAGGCGGATAATGCAATGTGGATGTAAGTGTTCAGGACACAGGTCACAGGGGAAGGATGAACAGGTGCAAAGGAAAAGTAGGAGTTCCAGAAAGACATTTTCAGAGCAACAATGACTTAAAGTAGAAATGATAAAAGACTGTGCTTTCACAAAAAGGGAATGTGTTAAATGGAGAAAAAGATGAAACTAGAAAACAGCCTAATCCTTTTTCAACTCTACACAAAAATGAGTCTATTCTCTGATTTAGTATGGACTGCCTGTGGACAGAACCAAATTTAGATAGAAATATAACTAATCAAAGAAATAAAAAATTGCATTAAGCCCACATAAAAAAGTTATGATATGTCTGACTGAAATTAAAATTTAAATAACGCTTTTCAGGTGACACAAAGACACTAGATACATACAATACTTACACCAGACAAATAAAACAATAAACAAAACAATATATTGCATTGGAAGGTATGACAGATTGTAAATTTTCTCAAAAAGCTGAGTTTTTAACTGTTTGTTTAAGAAATGAGAAACTACTCACTGCATTAGTTAGGGTAGAATAACTCCATCTGAACCATAATCATCCATGCAGTAAATATCCAATAGGATGATCAGGTAGTTTATGTTAAATGCAGCCTTGTATTTGTCCTCCCAACATTTGTTTAGGTTGATTCTAGGTGTATTTCTACCGTATTTTTCAGAATCATAGCGAGAATGATGGCCCATATGGGATCGAACCTGTGACCTTGCCGTTATTAGCACCACGCTCGGTGCAGCAGAGCTAACCGGCCTCTTACTGTTTGCATCAGAACACAGAAAATCAGGGGACTTCCAAGTAGACATGAAAATTTAAATAACCGTAGACCATATTTGAACTACAGTGGGGGGGTGAAATAGGTGGCCCACAATTACAATTCGAGCCAGTCCAGCCTCAAGTTTTTAAACATATTTAGGAAAAATAGAGTTCTTAGAAAATCCTCAACAACACCAAAATCCCAATAATGCATGTATGCCTGTGAAGGTTCTCAGTCACCAATGTCCAAATTTTGTCCAGAGAGGATCGATGGTTTGAGAGAGGTGTGAAGGAAGCCATTTTTGTTCAAATGGTAAAGCCCTCTTTGAACAGAGGAAGTGGCCTCAGATTTGTGTTGCCTAGTATTTGTAACAATGTTTTTAAAACTAAATCAAAAGAGTTTCACCCTAGAACAACAACCACAACACCTACTGTAAATGGAACAGTGTCGCCTTTAACGACTCTTGCATCAGGAGTCACACTTCCCTTTCGTAGCTGACAACTGTAAGAGCCGAACAGCCTGGTTCTATCAGTTTTGGTTTCAGGTGAAACTCCTCGCTCTAGAGATATAACAGCTCTCTTACCAGATGATCTCAGATTTGATTAGGTCTCTTGGAATTAGAGATGAAACGTCTTCACCATGAAAACTGAGTCCAGATGCTTTTGCTTTAACATTTTCTTTAATGAGTTCATTTATTTTAGTGTTTCATGTTTGGGTATTGTTAGGTAACAGCTTGTTACCTTTTGTTTACATCTTTGACCCATGTATTCTGAAATAGTTATTAGTTGCGTCAGTTACTGTAAAATGTATATGTCAATATGTAAAAGTGATAATGCTATATGTAGATGAATAGAATACATTTACTTTACATTACAGATTATAGGTTATATACAGTATACTGTAGGTCAATATGTACTATATTTAAAGTGCTATATAAAATGTGTGTATTATTGTTTTTATTTATCCAAATCTTGAAGCACAAGGACAGTGGATGGCCCTCAGTGTAAAATATAAAACAGACAAGTCTATATTAGGCCTATGTACATTAACTGAGAATTAAATTTTATTCAGTGTCTACTTCCCTTAATAATTTTTCTCTTATTTGTTGAATTTGGTCCTGACAATGTTGAGAACTGACATATTTAAACTGTCAAGAATTTAGTTGTGTTAGTTTTTCTTGTAAACAATAAACTAAAAAAGATAACTTGTATTTGTTTGTGTCTGTCTAATGCAGCCACATCTTTTGAAATACAAAGATATGCTGCAGAAACAGAAATGTTATATTTAGTGTAATTTTCAAAACGTAAAAAAGGTATATTTGCTACAAATAAAAGTTATAAAAATTTCAAATGCCAGGCTTTCTGACATACCACGTGACCCAAGCCCTGTCATCACCATACTTTAACAGACAGACGCCGAACTAATCAGATTAACGGACAGATTCCACGGACCAATCATATCAAAGCAGGGGCGGGACTAAGTGCACCCAATGAAGAGACCTTACATGGTTATCGGATAAAAAAGAAGAGCAAAGTTTGTTGCTAATGAAACTCTCAGCAGGATGAATGGGACAGCTTATTCCAACTTTGACAATCAGGAACATGTGTTGAAATTAGGAGAGACGTTTGAGAAACACCCCAAAAGTGCCTACCACACTGTGCGATGTAAGTGGGATTTATTGAATCATTGAATGTGGCTTTTATAGTTACTGCTAGTTAGCCTCTGAGCTAAAACAAACGCAGCCAGCTGTTAAGGTGCTAAAGCTTCGTCACTACACTGTATTGACTTCTTTTAGTCTGTTTCTAGCAAACGGGGGTTTGGCTATGTTTTGTGTTCGTACGGTACTTTATTTTACATCTTTTAGCTGTCTTTTGTGGCTCAGCTGTCAAACCATTAACGTTAGCATGTGTTAGCATTGTCTTCTGTAGGACGATACTGCCCCCTGCTGGTCACAATTGAAACTTACAGCTCTGTTTCTCTGCCTAAGATGGCAAAACACCAAATAAATCGTCACAAAATTTGAACCAGCAGACATCCTGATCCTTTAAGTGTTCAAATTTTGTGGGGAGGCCACAGCCCAATGTTTGAAAAACCCAGTATTAGATCACTACAAAGCAATGTTGAACATAGCTATGAATGAAATATGTAACTTTTTTCATTTAAAATGTATTTTTTCTTCACTGACAGATGACTTCAAACCAGCCTCTATTGACACGACATGTGAAGGGGAGCTGGAAGTGGGCAAAGGAGAGCAAGTCACTATTACTTTACCAAATTTAGAGGTTAGTAGTCAACTTTTTTCAGGGGAAGATTGACTTCAGTAAGTGTTGACAGAATAAGAATATAACAGTACTTTCTTTTGTGTTACCCTCAAAACGTACACAAAAACTGTTTTAGGGTTCAAGTGCTCCAGTTACAGTCTTTAAAGGATCCAAGAGGTCGTACATGAAGGAGTGTATCCTCATCGTAAACCATGACACGGGAGAATACAGACTGGAAAAACTTAACAGTAATATTGCTGTAAAAAAAACAAGGTGTGTTGTGAAATCTAAAAAATTCAACCTGCTTGACTAACCTGTATGACATATAATCCCACTATGTTACTGTTTTGTGCAGAGCTGAGGGCAGCAGTAAGATCCATTCCCGTTTGGAGCAGCAGACGAATCGGCTGAGTCAGCAGATGAGAAGCAGCAGCAGCAGCTCTAAAATTCCTTCGACCACCTCCAAGAGCTCCCCGCCCAAAGGAAAAGCCTCTCCTGCGTCTCCAATGGACGACATCGAGAGAGGTAACTCTAGCTGCTCAAGGTTAAAAAAGAAAATTAAGTACCAGGATACAGGTGTCTTTCAAAATGTTATTTCATCTACACTTTCTTTGAGTAATGAGAAATGATCAAGACACCATTTTACACAGGAAGACGCTGTGACAATGAAACTATGCAGACAGAACATTGTTTGCAGCAGAGCTCTTGACTTAACATTGTGTAAAATTGGTGCACATCTGTCTGTTTTAGTGTTTATAGAGTATAACCTCCTCAAAACAACTCTTGGATCTGTTAAAAATGTTACATGTAAGGCCCCTTTGGAGATAAAGGAGCCATTACTTATTATTCCTGTTCTACAATTGCATAAGATGGAAAAAGCAAGAAAAAAAACTAGTATTTAACTCTGTTCAAGAGATTCGTTTCTACACTGCAGAATATTCCTGCAGAGTTGTTCTAGGTTTTAACAAGAAGGAACAAAGTTAGGTGCAGAAACGCTATGTGCAGGGTCACCACCAGGTGCTGCCAAAGAGCTATACACAGCACTTGAACTAATGTCTGTCTTTTACTACATTTACCATAACAAATGTAAATTGACTAGAAATATTGTACAATATATAATACATTACAAATCAGATTTAATTCAATTTTACTGAACTTCTCAATTTTACAATTATTTATTTATTTTTTTTGTAAATCCCTTTTAGAGTCAGTTATAGTGCCATGGCCATGTTGCTGTTTTCATCATTAACGCTCAATAAACTCTGATCATGTTAGAATCACATTAGAAAACCCTTTGTAGGCACCAATCCTAATAAACAAAGAGAATTTCAAATGTGTTTTAGCTGTCTTTTTTAACATATTAGGCTTTTAGTAAAAAAAAAAAAACTATCACAGTCTTGTTCACGCTTCTCTATTCACACAGAGCTGATGGCAGAAGCACAAGGCATGGACCAGCTGAGCAGCAGCGACAGCTCCTCAAACTCCAACAGCTCCTCGTCCAGCAGCGGCGACAGCTCGAGCAGTGACTCGGAGGACGAACATAAGGTCTCACAGCCGCCCACTCAGCCGCCGCTCGCTCAAGCCTTTCACAGCATGCCCGTCCTCAACCCCAGCAGCAGCAACAACAAAGCGCCCCAGGAGAGCGGAGGGGCCATTATGAGCACACTCAGTGAGTACTCCAACACTCTGTTCAGACCCTATGGTATATTCTGCAGAAGGTCTAGGTAAATGATTGGGCCTTTTCTCCCATCTTTGCTTTTAGTCATTGGAAAGAAACTAGAGTAGAATGAAAGGGATTTCCATTCTGATATTCACTTAATTTATATTGAAAATCCTACATATTATAGCTAGTTCTTAAAGTCAAATTAAATTTAGTTGAATTGCACAATTTGACATTTTTTTTGTGTAATCTTATCTGTCTTTGTCTTGTTTTACAGAAAACGACCTGCAGCTGAGTGAATCCGGCAGTGAAAGTGACTAAAAGGCAGAGCAACCTGGGTCTTTAAACTGGCTTCTCTACGTAGCTGTAGTTTAACTCCTGAACACACAACTTTGTTCTTTCACTGCCAACAATCTGTGCTTTATTTATTTGTTTGTTGGGTAAATTATCATTCAGACATGAGGAAATATAGTAACAGATTATTAGAAACTAGCTGTAACATTTCATCTCGTGCAGGAGTCTGGTTAAAAGAATCCAACATTGTAATTATAGATTTTCCCGCTCTTTCAGTCCACCACTTTAGTGATAGATTTGTGCCTTAGCTCAAGAGATCAGGGAAAAGTGTGGATTATGTCCACACTTAGGTGAGTATTTTTGAAAACCTTGCTTCTACCGTCTGTCCACACAAGCTAAAAGACTTGTAGGTCGCATTATGAAAACTCCACAGTGAAGACTTGCACATATTCAGAAGACTTTTAATAGATTTTTGGGATCAAGACCTTTACAAAATATTCTTTAGACCGATCTTTCTGTGGTTGAAAAAATCAATAGCTGTCACCTTGAGACAGAGCTTTTAGTTTTCTCTTGGTATTTTGTTGAAAATCCCGTTTTCAAAAATACCTGTGTACGTGTGGACACGGCCTCCATTGATCAGGCTTTTTATTTAGTTACAAGAGAAGTTGGACGTTTACAATGAGCCATACTGATAGTCTTAATGGATAATGCCTGATACAAATGTGGAGCCTTTTTCTAAAGCGATAACTATTTGATCTAAGTTGCCATTTTGCTTTTTGAACCCAAACATCACCAGCCTTTAAATGAGCTTGTGCTTATGTCCTTCACCTTCTTTAACTGTGCCACGTGAAGCTGTTCATTTGGTAAACACAGGAAAAGTAGAAAAAAAGCAACTGGTTCCAAACATAAATGTGGATGTGGACCAAAAAAACACACATTTATTGTTTGCTTTGAGCTTCTTTTGCTTAAAGGCAGAGTCTGTCTCCACAGTTGCTTTTATTTGGCATTCATTTCCAGATTACAATGAATGATTTGCACAGTTATCAGCACAAAAGAAAGCTCCGTGTTCCTTAGATAAATAGTTAGATTTAGGAGTAGTGCAGATGACTAATCCTTCTTCGTAGCTTTAAACCTGCAATACTTGAATTAATTTATATTTCCGAGAGTGCTCCATGTTTCTGTGGAGGATCGCTTAATATATATATAATTTATGTATTTTTTAAAAGCAGAGCGAATGGAAGGGCAGGTTAGTAGCCAGACGCTCTGCTGCTGTGATCTCTCTGTGAGTGTTAGAGAAGTTCATGTGCCTTTTTTGCCTTGGCGAGTCCACACAAAAGCATTTCTCGGTTTGTTCAAAGCCATGTTTTTGTCGCTGAGCTGTCAGAGCGTCACAGGAAGTCGCTGTTCTATGAAGGCAGTGGCTCTGGAGCATATCACTGTGAATGTTAATGTGTTTCAGTGCATCAGCTGTAAAGTATGAGATTAATTTCTTTGTAGGAAATAAAGATTTTAATTGTATGGTGTTGTATGGTAAGTTTATTCTTATGGCACGAGGTTTAAGTGGGATTGGATAAAGAATAATTGTAAACAGTTAAAGAAATGGAAGCACATCAGCCACAATTTTGTCTTTTTAATGTGAGTTAATCAAAATGACACTCCTTACATTTGTCTTACATTTGATGCATTTCTTGTTTTTGTGGACAAACTGAGCAATGCTGGACAAGAAGCACACTGGTAATACTTTTTAAGCACACATTTTCTCATCAAGAATTAGGTTATTTCTGATCTGAGTAGATTATCTTCCTACATTTTAGATTGAACTCCTAATTATACAACATAAACATCAGATAAACTTTAATAATCAACGAGGTAAATTACATTACAGCAGCTCAGTTTCACTCAAAACACAAAGCTGAAAATAAATAAAATAGGTTCAGTACAATGATATGAAAATGGCAGCGCAGTATATATTCACACATTCACTGTTATAGGACTTATTACTTTGGTGTTACCCATATCACAAAGACTACTTGAACTTTATTAATATAAATGTAATCTAATGTATTTTTCAGGCTTTTACATGTAATTGACCAAGAGTTAGTGTAACTTTGCTTAGTGCCGTGTATTTATTTTAATATTTCATTCAAAAACATTTACTTTGTCAAATATCTCCCACTTCTATTGTTTTTTTTGTTTCTTTTGCTATATTTCTCCTTTACTTCCTGTCTATCTCCTGTCTTCAACTCAAGCCAAAAACCCATAAAACCTCTGGATTGTGTTTGACTTAAAGACACTCTGCATAATGTTTGTCCAGCAGAGGGCACTGATCCCTTTCTGTGCAACCCATGGAGAGGGATCTCAAGTTTGAAAGATGTCTCTGAAACAGTATTTTGGACAGACCTGGCTCTGTAGGGTCCAGTGTATCGGCCCATTTTCTTTATTAGACGCGTTGTGTGTTGGAGCGAGTCACTCACTAAAGGTTAAGCAGAGTGGTTTTAAGATGAAGTACAGTAGTTCATTAAGTTTGTATAGCCTGCTCTGACTGGTTTAACTACATGACCTGTATTTAATCAAAGGGATTCAACAGAACCTGCTCTTCTGACTACGACCTGTCATTAGATTATTCACACGCTGAACCATAATCAGTCTTAAAGATGGACTGTGTGTAGTACACCAAAGGAAGGAAGCAATGGCATCACTGACACGTGTTTAATAAGAAAATAATATGGTGTCAAAGCTCCTGTCTGCTTCTCCGTCCTTTTTACCTGACTATCCCTTTAAATCCTATTTTTAGCCACGATAGCGCACAGGGAGCTTACTGTGCCATTCTTCCTGCGTGTGTGCGTAAAAGCCACGCCCACAAAATCGCAGCGTATTAAGATATGCAATGTTAAAAAAGTTGAGTGCTGCTTTCAAGCCTGCAACAGCTTCAGCCAGTGTGCACTGAGTGAGCAGAGCTGCAGCAGAAGTAGGCTATTCTTGTTTACCCAGACATTTTGCACGAGAGAAGTGTCTGAAGAGCGAAGAAATGATCTAGTGGTCGTTCGTAGCAAAGTCCAAATATCTGCGGGCTATAAAGGCTGAACTGCGCAAACTAAGACCCCTATTGCAGAGCCCACCCTCGGCTGCAGAGACACAGCGGGACAGGTTCAAAAATGCTGCGGAGGTTTTTGGTCGCGTCATGGCAAGTGAACGGTCAGCAGCAAAAGGTCCAGAGACTGACCCCAGCCGCGAGCCAAGCGGGCTGGGTAGATTTCCTGCGCAGAGACGCGTCCACCACCACTGTGATGGACAACGGCACGAAGCAGAAGACCATAGACGACTTGGGAGGACCGACTTTTATGACGACGTTATACTGGCTGTTTGGTAAAGGATACTTCCAAAAGACGCAGCAAATGCAAGTGAGTGCGTGAATGAAGAAGGAAACATGAAAGAAAAGGAATATGGCAACAAGTCATACAATTTAAAAACAATCAATAACCTTTTGGTTTTCAAACTGTTTTAAAAGGTCATTCAAAAATTTAATTCCTTTTAACTTTTTCCTTTTTTGCTGCCTCGAGGCTTTCTCAATTAAAACCATAACCAGGCTGGTGGTTTTTATGAGCAAGGTTATTCCTATTTTCTTTACACAGTCTTATCCTCTTTAGCTTATTATCAGTCACAAATTGTTCCTGAGGTTCAGTGTGCTGGACTGTTTCCACAAATATCCGCCATATTCCTGATGTGACATGACAAAAAGACCCGACATGACAGGTTTATCCTAAAATTATTATGATAGTGATTAGAACATACACTAAAAAAGCAGCATAAAGTACAAAAATTGCATTAATGTAATCATAAATTCCATCTTCAGATGAACTACATAGATATAATTTAGCTTTTACACGTTACCACCATTGTGTCATAGTGTCATTGCCCATATTTAAGGCATTAGTGGTTTTGTCTACACTACAGGAAGGGTATTCAACTACCATACAGTTTATGCAGCATGTGTTACAATAGTGTGTCTTTTTAAAAACATAGTTATGTTTTGTTTGTTGGTTGCCTTTGGTGGCAAAATTGCAAACTGTAATTGCACTTTACTCTCCTTTTTGCCACAGTCCGTGCGCTCCTACGGTAGCCCTGCATGGACACACTGTTGTCTGTGAACCAACCTTTATAAATATAGGTCGGTTGAGGAGTTTACATTTAAAATTTCCAAAACTATGATAAATGTCCCAAGGTTTTGTCTGATGTTGAAAAATAGTGCCCAGCTCGTTCACTCAAGGCTCCTTCCTCTGGGTTCTGTGGAGCGTTAGATCTAAATGTATCATGTTTTAAACGGACAAACGGTATGATTCCTTTGTCTCTAACTAAATTTGCACATTGCACTTTCAAGTATGAATGTAACTTTTGGTTAAACTCTTCTTACTGATTTATTTTACAAAAGATAAATCAGAATACTAACTAACTACAGCGCTTCAGGGTTTGGAAAGACTTTATCATAACTACACAAAATGAAACATTAGGGAAGTGTTTGGAGTGACTTAATCCAACAATAATATTTACCATGCAATGTTTTAGAAGTTAAAGAACCTTATTCTTCTGATAAAGACTTTGACGCTCTACTTTCCCCCGGCGCAGATTGAGCACAGTAAGATCTACGGCCCTCTGTGGAAGTCCAAATACGGGCCGCTGGTTGTGATCAACGTGGCCAGTGCGGATCTCATCGAGCAGGTGCTGAGGCAGGAGGGCCGGCACCCGGTCCGCACAGACATGCCCCACTGGAGGAGCTACAGGGAGATGAGGAACCAGGCCCACGGACCCCTGACCGAGTGAGTGTACGACAGTAAAGCTGCAGGGTCAAGAGTGTTTTCCCTAAAGTTGTGAGACATATTATTAAAAATACTTGCTAAATAAACAGAAGAGACAACATTCTTCTTCTTAAACCAGAAAAATATTAAGCAATGTTCAAACGAATTAGGCCTGAGGGAAAGGACACCTTGGACAGTCATCTTTTATGAAACATTAATTATTAGTGGCTTCAGATTTGTGCGTGTGTGTAAACTGATCAATCTGTAAAAGTCTTAAGGCTTACACACAAACCTGTAAATACAAAAATTTGGTCCTTTCCAGTCCTGCCATGTTTAGTTTTGTGGCCCTGAGTTTTGACTTACAGGCGGTGCACAATTTGGTAAATTTTCTTCTGTTTATTCCCGTCGGGGTGCACACTCTCAGATCTTAGTGCGAGCTACAGCTATAGCCCTGCACTTAGGCTCTAGTTCACTGCAACGCACAACAGTAACTTCAACATTTACACTTTCAGATAGGACTCAGCTTTTGCTTTGTGTATTTAAAGTAGGACAAATTGAAAGTGTGCCCTTTCAATTTTGGCTCCCAAACAAACACAAATCGCGATTATTTAGTCACATTATCAAAGATTAATTAATATGAATTTGGGGTACCATACGCTCAAATCCCACGGCAGGTCACGAGGTGGTGCTGACAAAGATGAAGGTTGAAATAGGACAGAAATCCTTCCTGACTACATCTGTGGCTGTCATTAGAGCTGAAAAACAGTTTAGTGTACACTCATGTACCTCCATGTACGTGCAACATTGTGGTTCTTTTGAGACAGATAAGAGTTAATAATGGTTAACGACGGCACTTCTGCTTCTTGTTTTCAATAACTCTGACAACAGTTTAAAGCAGGATTATAGCTGCTTATAAATACATTTTGAAGATGTTTTTTTTTTTTTTTGCCATTTTGCTGAACATAAATTATTCTTTTGTGCTGTATTATAGTCCTTTGATTGTTTGAAAAGTGTGCAACAAAGCAGTCTGTTCTATAAAGCTCATGGACATATTCACGACTAAGCACCAGCTCTGTCCCAGTGAAAAAGATGATCTGTAACAGGATAAGTGAGCCAAAAACGAGCTTTCATTGTTTGACTTTTTAACTGGGACCATCTGAGGAGCACAGGAAATGTTGCGACGGTTTCTGCTTTGTGTAATTACAACACAAGCTTCTTTATTGAGTAACCCTTACCTAATCAGTCACAAACTCTTCAGATTTTCTGTGTAGCTTTTAACCCATCATTTAATGGTTCTCACACATGAGCTCGGTAGAATCAGGAGGAATTAATTTATTATTACAAAGCATTTCTCCTACATTCGTAATCACAATATGTATCAAGTCAATCAGGTGAAGTGTTTTAGTCTTTAATAATAAGCTCAGAGTTGAAGATGTTGAGGTTCTCTTTGGGAGTGACGAGGAAGGATTGGGTTAAGAATGAGATGTTTTTGAGACAAAGTTAGAGAGAGCAGGAGACTGAGAAGAATTCAAAAGAGGAGGTTTATGGATGTAGTGAAGGAGATATGAAGGTAGGGGGTCTGAGAGAAGAGGATGCAGGGGATAGGGCTAGATGGATGCAGATGATTCACTGTGGAGACCCCTGGAGGAAACGGAGAAAAGGAAAATAAGAAGCAGTCTTTAATAATATGATAATATGCTCATGTATGGTTTTACTAATGATAATTCTGCATTCCTTTATCATTAACTACACATTTATTAATGCTTTAGTACTGTTTAATAGTGTGTAGTTATTATAAAGTGTCATTGAATCATGTGCATGTCACTGACACGGGACAGAAACCTCCAGTATTGCGTTCCTTGAGTCACATGCTTTACGGCTCAAACAGAGGGAGCAGAAAGACACTGGACCCTAGCAGAGTCTTACTTGTACAAAATACACTTAACATTACTAAACCGTTTCAGAAGAGACGTTTTTTTTCTCCCAAAGTTGCCGCTTGGATAGTTTCCTTTCGTTGTTGTCGTGACAACACAGCGTCTGTACAGAGGTCTGCGCCCTCTACTGGCTGAAAGTTCTGCAGGATGGCTTTAAGTCCTTCTGCTGCTAACCTTCAAATAAAATGAATACATTTGGATAGTTAATCATTTTATCTCAACACTATTTGCAGGATGGGCACCAAATGGCATCGTATTCGGAGCATCCTGAACCCTCGAATGCTGAAGCCCAAACACGTGTCGTCTTACTCCAACACCATCAACGAGGTGGTGACGGACTTCATCGAAAAAGTGGCCTGGCTCAGACAAACCAGCGGACAGGGCGTGATGGTCAACGACCTCACCGAAGAGCTCTACAAATTTGCTTTTGAAGGTCAGCAGAGAAAAGTCTTTGTGTTTTCCTTTTGGTAAACATTGATTAAGGCTATATTTACTGTTGCATCCTACTCTTAAGTCTTTTAAATACAAACATTTCAATTCAGACAGCCAACATGTTTAAAGGACAAGTAAGTCTAAATATACTGTTTACTAACGTTAGCAAACGGATTAGTGCATAAACAGGTTCAAGATTAAAGGAACACAAAACAGCACTGTCCGACAGAGCTGGTTTCCTTTCGCGCACACAGAGCTGCTAGATTCTGAACCCCTTGCTAATGTTCACTCACAGTGCACACAATTAAAATAGCCTTTTCGTTCCAAATCAACTGTGAACTGTAGGTGTAACAAAAATCTCACTCTGACTACACTTAAAGATAAAAGACCTTAATTGAAAAAGGGAGATACCAATGTGTTTCAATCTATCGGTCTTCATCTGGACAGTTCACATTACAATTGTTTTGAAAAAGATGACAAATTATTTTGGGATTTGAGCTTGATTTTCCATGAGTCTTGATCCTTGAAGAAGCACATGGCAAGAGAGGAATTGTTTTAACTCCTGTCCTTGACTCACTGATGCTCTGGCACTCTTTATCTCTTTTTCTTATCTTTCCAGATGTACATGTAGCTCATTGTGTTCTCACAGAAGGGTCTTTGTCCAATACAATAATGGGGGAATAGCTGTTTGAGTCAGTAACAAAGCTGTCTCTGTTCTTTTGCTTATACAACAAACAAAAAATACATTTCCTGGTTCCCGTACCCTTTTATCCAATCAGAGCAGCCTTCTGTAGCCTGTGTGCTCTCTTCAGAAAGGTCAGACAAGGCCAGTGGTTGATTTTATTGTACATTTATTTGTTGTTTATCATCTGTAGCTCTCCATTAGTGCTTCCCCCAGTAAGTCAGTCAGTCACATTCTTTGCCTTTATTTGAACAGCTATTATCTACTGTTCATTAATGAACTTGGCGTAGATCTGACTTTACCTCACTTTGTCTTTTATGTCTGGTATATTAAAGTAAGGTTATGACTATTAGCCGAACCACAGAGTTTCCTCGACAAACCTTTGCCCCGTGAAAATGAGTGGGTGGGGCAGAGCACTGTCCTGGACTAACACAGGCAGAGTAACCTGTCAGTGTTGACTTTGACACAGCCGCTCAGTCTTTTGGCCTTGACTGATAATTACTTAATGAGATAAACTGTGGGGTCAGTGCGTCACAAAAAGAAACAACACAGGACGTTATTTTATAAAACGTCGGCCATTGTAGCCGACATTGTGCTTTTTGCATTTAGTCATACAATAATTTATTTGGGTATCATCTGGGTCTAGTGTGTCAGTGTGTGTCAGTCAACAAATAGTACGTCTTATTAAGAGAATAGATAATGCACTGGTTTTATTTGGTTTTAAACCGGTTTTGTTGGATTTGAACAGGTTTTAGTTGGATTTAAACAGGTTTCAGTTGGATTTGAACAGGTTTTATTTGGATTTGAACAGGTTGTAGTTGGATTTGAACAGGTTGTAGTTGGATTTGAACAGGTTGTAGTTGGATTTGAACAGGTTTCAGTTGGATTTGAACAGGTTGTAGTTGGATTTAAACAGGTTTCAGTTGGATTTGAACAGGTTTCAGTTGGATTTGAACAGGTTGTAGTTGGATTTGAACAGGTTTCAGTTGGATTTGAACAGGTTGTAGTTGGATTTGAACAGGTTTCAGTTGGATTTGAACAGGTTGTAGTTGGATTTGAACAGGTTTCAGTTGGATTTGAACAGGTTGTAGTTGGATTTAAACAGGTTTCAGTTGGATTTGAACAGGTTTTAGTTGGATTTGAACAGGTTTCAGTTGGATTTGAACAGGTTTTAGTTGGATTTGAATAGGTTTCAGTTGGATTTGAACAGGTTTTAGTTGGATTTGAATAGGTTGTAGTTGGATTTGAACAGGTTGTAGTTGGATTTGAACAGGTTTCAGTTGGATTTGAACAGGTTGTAGTTGGATTTGAACAGGTTTTAGTTGGATTTGAACAGGTTGTAGTTGGATTTGAACAGGTTTCAGTTGGATTTGAACAGGTTTTAGTTGGATTTAAACAGGTTGTAGTTGGATTTGAACAGGTTTCAGTTGGATTTGAACAGGTTTTAGTTGGATTTGAACAGGTTTCAGTTGGATTTGAACAGGTTTTAGTTGGATTTGAACAGGTTTTAGTTGGATTTGAACAGGTTTCAGTTGGATTTGAACAGGTTGTAGTTGGATTTAAACAGGTTTTCATTGGATTTGAACGTGAACAAAATCCTGCCTTGTGCCATGATTGGCCCTGGGTCGGACTTTGGTGCTGCCTTAGGTGCTTAAAGTTTAGTGTGGGCTCATCAAAAAAAACTGGACAAGTAGTAAAGAAATGAAACTACAAATTATCTTTAAATCTGTTTGCACCTACAGTTTATGTGGTGCATGGTCTTGTTGCATTTCATATTTTCGCACTGACTGTACTGTTGTTTAGATACTACCTGTATGTGTTGAACAGGATACCTGTATGTGTTCTGTATATATGTATAAACACGTCTGTAATGGTGGTGTGCACTTTAATAGGCCCCAGTATTCTTACAGCACTAATGGACAGATACAAAATATGAAAGATAGTCCCCTTAATGTCCTCTTTTCTTATTTTAGGGATTTGTTCTGTGTTGTTTGAGACGAGGATGGGCTGCATGGACGAGACAATCCCTGAGGAAACACAAAAGTTTATCACATCTGTTGGAGAAATGTTCATGCTTTCTCAAGTAGTCATTATATTCCCTCGAGCCATCTGGCCCTACCTGCCTTTCTGGAAACGGTTTGTGGCAACGTGGGATCACCTCTTCAAAGTTTGTGAGTATTTTCAAAAGATATCTGCACAAAAAAAAAAAAAAATCATATCAAAACTCAGATGGACCCAGAAATGCCCCTTCATTGTCCCTAAACGAAGCTAATTGTTGATCTTTGTTAGAAACATAGTATTTTTATTGTACTGCACATGTAAAATTTTGCTTATAGAACAAAATAGAGTACAGTCAATGATGTATTATAATATTTGTCTGTCTGGGAAGAAAATGACACTTCAATAAAATACTGTGGAAAGGTTGATTTGTTCCAGAGCAGACAAACAGAGCACTCCCTGAGGAGAAGCACACTCATGTCTCTATTTGAAAATATATTATTTTTATTAAGGCTTACAATGTTTATCAACTAATATCATTGTTTCAGATTTTAAAGTTACGTTTCTATCTGATATATATATTATAAAGTTAGCTGTAAAAACAATATAGTCTTAGGCATCACTTAATATTCTTGGTATTTACCAAATCCAACATATTCCCAAAAGGGTTTGTAGTGTCAATATGAGGAGATACTCTCTCAAATGATTACCTCAGCCCTGACCTTGAAGCTGTTTGTTTGTTGCCTCATAAAATCATTTAAAGTACACTCCAGTCATTTAGCTCCCGTTAAGGTCAAGAGTCCACTTCACCGGCTTTATCTCTGCACCACGTCATTGCGCCGCCTCTGAACTTCTTCCCTTGTGTCTGATAGCGGAGAAGCTGGTGCAGAAGAAGATGGAGGAGATCCAGGAGAAAGTGGACTTGGACCAGAACGTCGAGGGGGCGTACCTCACCCACCTGCTGCTGAGCGAGAAGATGACCGTGAACGAGATCCTGGGCAGCATCACCGAGCTGCTGCTGGCTGGAGTCGACACAGTAAGAGCGAGAGAACTACTTTACCCAGCCTGCATCAGTTCACACCAAAGCACAAAAGCAGATTTGGCAGATGTTAGGAGGGTTCCAGAGGTTTACAGTGAAGGAGGAGGAGGATAGGAGCTTACTGAGGTATATGGATAGATTTGGATAGAAGAAGACTCTTGTAAGAACCAACTCGACATCAGACAATCTCCCTCGAGTCCACCTTAAAACCTGCCCACCTGAAATGTGAGAGACATATCCTCTAGTCTACTGAATCACACATTTAAATGTTAAAAAATGGTTTAGTCTTTGAGGCATTGCTCCTGTCGATCTACTGTAGGAAATACCTTGGCTTCTACCTATATTTGCTTAAACTAAACTATCCCTTTAAGCATAAATCATACCCACCACATTTTATTTGACAGCTGGACTCTGTAATGAGTAAAATAAAAACTCTAATGAAAAGAAATTACATAAAATAACAGTGTTTTCTTCGCTCTCACAGACGTCCAACACTATCGCCTGGGCTTTGTACCATTTGGCCAAAGAGCCGGAGATCCAAGAGCAGCTGTACCAGGAAGTAATAAGCGTCTGCCCCGGAGACAGGATCCCGATGAGCGACGACGCAGCGAAGATGCCGTTCATGAAGGCCATCATCAGAGAAACGCTACGGTTAGGGGTTTTATACACTTTCAAGAAAATTCACCAGAAACTGAAAATGATGTCCAATTACTGTACATTTTCTATGCTTTAAGTGCTAATAAGCAAACAAAATGTCCATCCAATTTAAGGTCAACCTGAACATTCTTGTTTTTAATTATAGAAAAAAGTGTTTAAAAAAAGCTTACTTACCCCAAAAGACAGAGAATTGATTTATTACAGTGTAGATATTTATGTCTGTTATTGCAGTTAATCTAATGTTTGTTGCCATTTTGCTGTTAGGCCTTCAAGAGAAATGGAATAAAGGATATTAAAGGCAAAGTCTTTACATTAATCAAAGCACAAACAGAGTTTGATAAATGGACTCAAATAAGGTCCAAGTCGTCACAGAAATTGTTCCTGAATGATCATATTTACTTTTTTTTCATTACATTTAAGTTATTTGGCAGACGTTCTTATCCAATGAACAGTAGATTTTTTTTATTTAATTTTTTTTTAATTCAGTGTTTGTCAGTCAGGTGTTGATGGAAGAGATGTGTTTTCAGGTGTTTTTTAAAGATGGCTACAGAATCTGCTGATCTTGTAGCAGCAGTAGATCATTCCACCAATGAACAGATCCAGAGAAAGTACGTGAGAGTGATTCTTTTATTTATTTTTTTATTTTTTCCTTTTTGGGATGGTACAACCAGACGTTGTTCATTAGCAGAGCGCAGGGATCTGGTAGGAACATAGGTCTGTGTTAGTGAGTGAAGATATGAAGGGGCGGAGCCAGTGGTGGTCTTGTAGGCCAAGAGCATAGCTTTGAACTTGATGCGGGCGTCAACAGGAGCCAATGTAACCTAATGAGGAGAGGAGTCAGTGTAACCTAATGAGGAGAGGAGTCAGTGTAACCTAATGAGGAGAGGAGCCAGTGTAACTAATGAGGAGAGGAGTCAGTGTAACCTAATGAGGAGAGGAGTCAGTGTAACTAATGAGGAGAGGAGTCAGTGTAACCTAATGAGGAGAGGAGCCAGTGTAACCTAATGAGGAGAGGAGTCAGTGTAACTAATGAGGAGAGGAGTCAGTGTAACTAATGAGGAGAGGAGCCAGTGTAACCTAATGAGGAGAGGAGTCAGTGTAACCTAATGAGGAGAGGAGTCAGTGTAACTAATGAGGAGAGGAGTCAGTGTAACCTAATGAGGAGAGGAGCCAGTGTAACCTAATGAGGAGAGGAGTCAGTGTAACTAATGAGGAGAGGAGCCAGTGTAACCTAATGAGGAGAGGAGTCAGTGTAACTAATGAGGAGAGGAGTCAGTGTAACCTAATGAGGAGAGGAGCCAGTGTAACCTAATGAGGAGAGGAGTCAGTGTAACTAATGAGGAGAGGAGTCAGTGTAACCTAATGAGGAGAGGAGTCAGTGTAACTAATGAGGAGAGGAGCCAGTGTAACCTAATGAGGAGAGGAGTCAGTGTAACCTAATGAGGAGAGGAGCCAGTGTAACCTAATGAGGAGAGGAGTCAGTGTAACCTAATGAGGAGAGGAGCCAGTGTAACCTAATGAGGAGAGGAGTCAGTGTAACTAATGAGGAGAGGAGTCAGTGTAACCTAATGAGGAGAGGAGCCAGTGTAACTAATGAGGAGAGGAGCCAGTGTAACTAATGAGGAGAGGAGTCAGTGTAACTAATGAGGAGAGGAGTCAGTGTAACCTAATGAGGAGAGGAGCCAGTGTAACCTAATGAGGAGAGGAGCCAGTGTAACCTAATGAGGAGAGGAGTCAGTGTAACTAATGAGGAGAGGAGTCAGTGTAACTAATGAGGAGAGGAGTCAGTGTAACTCATGAGGAGAGGAGCCGGTGTAACCTAATGAGGAGAGGAGCCAGTGTAACCTAATGAGGAGAGGAGCCAGTGTAACCTAATGAGGAGAGGAGCCAGTGTAACTAATGAGGAGAGGAGTCAGTGTAACCTAATGAGGAGAGGAGCCAGTGTAACCTAATGAGGAGAGGAGCCAGTGTAACCTAATGAGGAGAGGAGTCAGTGTAACCTAATGAGGAGAGGAGTCAGTGTAACTAATGAGGAGAGGAGTCAGTGTAACCTAATGAGGAGAGGAGTCAGTGTAACCTAATGAGGAGAGGAGTCAGTGTAACCTAATGAGGAGAGGAGCCAGTGTAACTAATGAGGAGAGGAGTCAGTGTAACCTAATGAGGAGAGGAGCCAGTGTAACTAATGAGGAGAGGAGTCAGTGTAACTAATGAGGAGAGGAGTCAGTGTAACTCATGAAGAGAGGAGCCAGTGTAACCTAATGAGGAGAGGAGCCAGTGTAACCTAATGAGGAGAGGAGTCAGTGTAACCTAATGAGGAGAGGAGTCAGTGTAACTAATGAGGAGAGGAGTCAGTGTAACCTAATGAGGAGAGGAGCCAGTGTAACCTAATGAGGAGAGGAGCCAGTGTAACCTAATGAGGAGAGGAGCCAGTGTAACCTAATGAGGAGAGGAGTCAGTGTAACTAATGAGGAGAGGAGTCAGTGTAACTAATGAGGAGAGGAGTCAGTGTAACTAATGAGGAGAGGAGTCAGTGTAACCTAATGAGGAGAGGAGCCAGTGTAACCTAATGAGGAGAGGAGTCAGTGTAACTAATGAGGAGAGGAGCCAGTGTAACTAATGAGGAGAGGAGTCAGTGTAACTAATGAGGAGAGGAGTCAGTGTAACCTAATGAGGAGAGGAGTCAGTGTAACCTAATGAGGAGAGGAGTCAGTGTAACTAATGAGGAGAGGAGTCAGTGTAACCTAATGAGGAGAGGAGCCAGTGTAACTAATGAGGAGAGGAGTCAGTGTAACCTAATGAGGAGAGGAGTCAGTGTAACTAATGAGGAGAGGAGTCAGTGTAACTAATGAGGAGAGGAGTCAGTGTAACCTAATGAGGAGAGGAGCCAGTGTAACTAATGAGGAGAGTAGCCAGTGTAACTAATGAGGAGAGGAGTCAGTGTAACTATTGAGGAGAGGAGTCAGTGTAACCTAATGAGGAGAGGAGTCAGTGTAACCTAATGAGGAGAGGAGTCAGTGTAACCTAATGAGGAGAGGAGTCAGTGTAACTAATGAGGAGAGGAGTCAGTGTAACTAATGAGGAGAGGAGTCAGTGTAACTCATGAGGAGAGGAGCCGTGTAACCTAATGAGGAGAGGAGCCAGTGTAACCTAATGAGGAGAGGAGCCAGTGTAACCTAATGAGGAGAGGAGCCAGTGTAACTAATGAGGAGAGGAGTCAGTGTAACCTAATGAGGAGAGGAGCCGGTGTAACCTAATGAGGAGAGGAGCCAGTGTAACCTAATGAGGAGAGGAGTCAGTGTAACCTAATGAGGAGAGGAGTCAGTGTAACCTAATGAGGAGAGGAGTCAGTGTAACCTAATGAGGAGAGGAGTCAGTGTAACCTAATGAGGAGAGGAGTCAGTGTAACCTAATGAGGAGAGGAGTCAGTGTAACCTAATGAGGAGAGGAGCCAGTGTAACTAATGAGGAGAGGAGTCAGTGTAACCTAATGAGGAGAGGAGCCAGTGTAACTAATGAGGAGAGGAGTCAGTGTAACTAATGAGGAGAGGAGTCAGTGTAACTAATGAGGAGAGGAGTCAGTGTAACCTAATGAGGAGAGGAGTCAGTGTAACTAATGAGGAGAGGAGTCAGTGTAACCTAATGAGGAGAGGAGCCAGTGTAACCTAATGAGGAGAGGAGTCAGTGTAACCTAATGAGGAGAGGAGTCAGTGTAACCTAATGAGGAGAGGAGCCAGTGTAACTAATGAGGAGAGGAGTCAGTGTAACCTAATGAGGAGAGGAGTCAGTGTAACTAATGAGGAGAGGAGTCAGTGTAACTAATGAGGAGAGGAGTCAGTGTAACCTAATGAGGAGAGGAGCCAGTGTAACTAATGAGGAGAGTAGCCAGTGTAACTAATGAGGAGAGGAGTCAGTGTAACTAATGAGGAGAGGAGTCAGTGTAACCTAATGAGGAGAGGAGTCAGTGTAACCTAATGAGGAGAGGAGTCAGTGTAACCTAATGAGGAGAGGAGTCAGTGTAACCTAATGAGGAGAGGAGCCAGTGTAACCTAATGAGGAGAGGAGCCAGTGTAACTAATGAGGAGAGGAGCCAGTGTAACTAATGAGGAGAGGAGTCAGTGTAACCTAATGAAGAGAGGAGCCAGTGTAACTAATGAGGAGAGGAGTCAGTGTAACTAATGAGGAGAGGAGTCAGTGTAACTAATGAGGAGAGGAGTCAGTGTAACCTAATGAGGAGAGGAGCCAGTGTAACCTAATGAGGAGAGGAGCCAGTGTAACCTAATGAGGAGAGGAGTCAGTGTAACTAATGAGGAGAGGAGTCAGTGTAACTAATGAGGAGAGGAGTCAGTGTAACTCATGAGGAGAGGAGCCGGTGTAACCTAATGAGGAGAGGAGCCAGTGTAACCTAATGAGGAGAGGAGCCAGTGTAACCTAATGAGGAGAGGAGCCAGTGTAACTAATGAGGAGAGGAGTCAGTGTAACCTAATGAGGAGAGGAGCCGTGTAACCTAATGAGGAGAGGAGCCAGTGTAACCTAATGAGGAGAGGAGTCAGTGTAACCTAATGAGGAGAGGAGTCAGTGTAACTAATGAGGAGAGGAGTCAGTGTAACCTAATGAGGAGAGGAGTCAGTGTAACCTAATGAGGAGAGGAGTCAGTGTAACCTAATGAGGAGAGGAGTCAGTGTAACTAATGAGGAGAGGAGTCAGTGTAACCTAATGAGGAGAGGAGTCAGTGTAACCTAATGAGGAGAGGAGTCAGTGTAACCTAATGAGGAGAGGAGTCAGTGTAACCTAATGAGGAGAGGAGCCAGTGTAACTAATGAGGAGAGGAGTCAGTGTAACCTAATGAGGAGAGGAGCCAGTGTAACTAATGAGGAGAGGAGTCAGTGTAACTAATGAGGAGAGGAGTCAGTGTAACTCATGAAGAGAGGAGCCAGTGTAACCTAATGAGGAGAGGAGCCAGTGTAACCTAATGAGGAGAGGAGTCAGTGTAACCTAATGAGGAGAGGAGTCAGTGTAACTAATGAGGAGAGGAGTCAGTGTAACCTAATGAGGAGAGGAGCCAGTGTAACCTAATGAGGAGAGGAGCCAGTGTAACCTAATGAGGAGAGGAGCCAGTGTAACCTAATGAGGAGAGGAGTCAGTGTAACTAATGAGGAGAGGAGTCAGTGTAACCTAATGAGGAGAGGAGTCAGTGTAACTAATGAGGAGAGGAGTCAGTGTAACCTAATGAGGAGAGGAGCCAGTGTAACCTAATGAGGAGAGGAGCCAGTGTAACCTAATGAGGAGAGGAGCCAGTGTAACCTAATGAGGAGAGGAGTCAGTGTAACTAATGAGGAGAGGAGTCAGTGTAACTAATGAGGAGAGGAGTCAGTGTAACTAATGAGGAGAGGAGTCAGTGTAACCTAATGAGGAGAGGAGTCAGTGTAACCTAATGAGGAGAGGAGCCAGTGTAACTAATGAGGAGAGGAGTCAGTGTAACCTAATGAGGAGAGGAGTCAGTGTAACTAATGAGGAGAGGAGTCAGTGTAACTAATGAGGAGAGGAGTCAGTGTAACCTAATGAGGAGAGGAGCCAGTGTAACCTAATGAGGAGAGGAGTCAGTGTAACCTAATGAGGAGAGGAGCCAGTGTAACTAATGAGGAGAGGAGTCAGTGTAACCTAATGAGGAGAGGAGCCAGTGTAACTAATGAGGAGAGGAGTCAGTGTAACTAATGAGGAGAGGAGTCAGTGTAACTAATGAGGAGAGGAGTCAGTGTAACCTAATGAGGAGAGGAGTCAGTGTAACTAATGAGGAGAGGAGTCAGTGTAACCTAATGAGGAGAGGAGCCAGTGTAACCTAATGAGGAGAGGAGTCAGTGTAACCTAATGAGGAGAGGAGTCAGTGTAACCTAATGAGGAGAGGAGCCAGTGTAACTAATGAGGAGAGGAGTCAGTGTAACCTAATGAGGAGAGGAGTCAGTGTAACCTAATGAGGAGAGGAGTCAGTGTAACCTAATGAGGAGAGGAGCCAGTGTAACTAATAATAATAATAATAATAAACTTTATTTTATAAAGCGCCTTTAAAGGCAACTTCTCAAAGCGCTGTACAAAACAAGCAATACAAAGCTCAAACAATAAAATAACATCAACAATCAAAGCTAATTTAAAAATTAAAACAATAAAATAACATCAACAATCAAATGCTAGTTTAAAAAAATAAGTCTTAAGTCTACCTTTAAAAATGTCATAGCCCTGTGCTTCCCTAAGATCAGGAGGCAGAGAACTCCAAAGGACAGGAGCATATGAAGAAAAGGCCCTGTCACCCATAGATCTTAAGCGTGTTTGAGGAACAGACAACAAGTTGGATTGTGCAGAACGCAATCTCCGAGTTGGGGTATAGGAGGTTAACAATTCAGATAAATAATAAGGGGCCAAGCCATGTAATGCTTTATATGTCAGCATCATGATTTTAAAATCTACTCTGAATCTGACTGGGAGCCAGTGTAAGGACTCCAAAACTGGAGTGATGTGATCGCTAACCTTGGTCCCAGTCAATATCCTGGCGGCCGAGTTTTGTACGTATTGTAGTTTTTTAAGTGTGGCTTTAGAGACTCCGGCTAGAAGGGCGTTACAGTAATCTATCCTAGAGATGACAAAGGAGTTCATCAGCTTTTCAGCTACTGAGAAATTTAGCATAGGACGTAGTCTAGCTATATTTCTGAGGTGAAAAAAGGATGATTTAACTGTGCTCTGGACAAAAGAATCAAATGAAAGCCTGTTATCAAAAATAACTCCAAGATTCCTCACTTTAGCTTGAGTATCCAAGACAGAGCCATCAATGGTCAAAGATAAGGAACCAACTTTTGAAATTTGTTGACGGGAACCAATAAGCATAATTTCGGTTTTGCCACTATTCAGACACAAAGAATTTGTACTCATCCATTCCTTTACCTCAGAAACACAGCCAGACAAAAAGTCAACATCAAGATGTTCACCAGGCTTTGAGTGTATATAAATCTGAGTATCATCAGCATAAAAGTGATAATGAAGGCCAAGCGATCTCAACAAATGTCCAAGTGGTGCCAGATAAATATTAAAAAGCAGAGGGCCCAAGACTGAGCCCTGAGGAACCCCAGTGAGAACAGAGCTAGTCTCAGACTTGAAACCGCCCATGGAAATGAACTGAGAACGGTCAGTAAAATAGGATTTAAACCACTTCAAAGCTGTCCCAGACACACCAAAATCTTGTTCAAGGCGGGCGAGTAATAGACTATGGTCAACCGTATCAAAAGCTGCTTTTAAATCAAGAAGGATAAGAATGGAAGCCACACCAGAGTCAGAAGCCATCAACAGATCATTAGTAACTCTGACCAAAGCCGTTTCAGTACTATGGAATTTACGAAAACCTGACTGAAGAGGATCAAACAGGTTATTAATTGCTAAATGGTTACGTAAATGAAAGGCAACAACCCGCTCAAGTATTTTTGCCATGAACGGAAGGTTGGAAATGGGTCGAAAATTATTAAAATCCTCCAGAATGGTATTTTCTTTTTTTGGTACTGGGGTTACAGCAGCAATCTTTAATGCTGCTGGAACCTCTCCCATCTGCAATGAATCATTCATAATACTGAGGACAATAGGGCTCAAAACATCGAAGCAGGATTTAAATAAGCTCGAGGGAATAGGATCAAGCAAGCAAGTGGTAGGTTTCATGCTTGATACCTCCCTTTTGAGACCCTCAGTATCAAGATGTGGGAAAGTAGTGAAAGGAGAACCAGTAAACCCAGATGAACAGAGAAGTGAGGCAGAGTGAGCAGATGCAACAGAAATGTGTTTGCGAACACTTTCAATTTTAGAGTTAAAAAATTTAAGAAAAGAATCACATATCTGTTGAGAAACAGGCAAGGAGGTGGCAGCATCAACTTTAAGCAGTCTGTTTATAGTTTGAAACAATTGTCTAGGGTTTCCTTTATTGTTTTCAATAGTGTGAGAAAAATAAGAAGATCTTTCAGTCTTAATTGATGCTCTGTAGTCACTCAGAAGGTCCTTCCAAGCCAAATAGTGACCATTCAAGCCAGTAAGACGCCATTTACGCTCCATTTTACGACATGCAGCCTTCCTAGTGCGCAAATTATCATTATACCAAGGAGCAGTGCGGGCTGAGGTAATCTGTCGTGACCTCAGAGGAGCATAAGAGTCAAGATTAGTAACAAGTGCATTGTTAAACTGTGAAACTTTCTCCTCCAAAGATGTTAAATGCTGGTCACTTAAAGTGGATACAACAGAGTTAGCAAAAACTGTGTGATCAATAGACTTCCACTTCCGGAATGTTGCAGTTCGGAGAGGAGTGAGGAATGAGGAGAGGAGTCAGTGTAACCTAATGAGGAGAGGAGTCAGTGTAACTAATGAGGAGAGGAGTCAGTGTAACTAATGAGGAGAGGAGTCAGTGTAACCTAATGAGGAGAGGAGCCAGTGTAACTAATGAGGAGAGTAGCCAGTGTAACTAATGAGGAGAGGAGTCAGTGTAACTAATGAGGAGAGGAGTCAGTGTAACCTAATGAGGAGAGGAGTCAGTGTAACCTAATGAGGAGAGGAGTCAGTGTAACCTAATGAGGAGAGGAGTCAGTGTAACCTAATGAGGAGAGGAGCCAGTGTAACCTAATGAGGAGAGGAGCCAGTGTAACTAATGAGGAGAGGAGCCAGTGTAACTAATGAGGAGAGGAGTCAGTGTAACCTAATGAAGAGAGGAGCCAGTGTAACTAATGAGGAGAGGAGTCAGTGTAACTAATGAGGAGAGGAGTCAGTGTAACTAATGAGGAGAGGAGTCAGTGTAACCTAATGAGGAGAGGAGCCAGTGTAACCTAATGAGGAGAGGAGCCAGTGTAACCTAATGAGGAGAGGAGTCAGTGTAACTAATGAGGAGAGGAGTCAGTGTAACTAATGAGGAGAGGAGTCAGTGTAACTCATGAGGAGAGGAGCCGGTGTAACCTAATGAGGAGAGGAGCCAGTGTAACCTAATGAGGAGAGGAGCCAGTGTAACCTAATGAGGAGAGGAGCCAGTGTAACTAATGAGGAGAGGAGTCAGTGTAACCTAATGAGGAGAGGAGCCGGTGTAACCTAATGAGGAGAGGAGCCAGTGTAACCTAATGAGGAGAGGAGTCAGTGTAACCTAATGAGGAGAGGAGTCAGTGTAACTAATGAGGAGAGGAGTCAGTGTAACCTAATGAGGAGAGGAGTCAGTGTAACTAATGAGGAGAGGAGTCAGTGTAACCTAATGAGGAGAGGAGCCAGTGTAACCTAATGAGGAGAGGAGCCAGTGTAACCTAATGAGGAGAGGAGCCAGTGTAACCTAATGAGGAGAGGAGTCAGTGTAACTAATGAGGAGAGGAGTCAGTGTAACTAATGAGGAGAGGAGTCAGTGTAACTAATGAGGAGAGGAGTCAGTGTAACCTAATGAGGAGAGGAGTCAGTGTAACCTAATGAGGAGAGGAGCCAGTGTAACTAATGAGGAGAGGAGTCAGTGTAACCTAATGAGGAGAGGAGCCAGTGTAACTAATGAGGAGAGGAGTCAGTGTAACTAATGAGGAGAGGAGTCAGTGTAACTAATGAGGAGAGGAGTCAGTGTAACCTAATGAGGAGAGGAGTCAGTGTAACTAATGAGGAGAGGAGTCAGTGTAACCTAATGAGGAGAGGAGCCAGTGTAACCTAATGAGGAGAGGAGTCAGTGTAACCTAATGAGGAGAGGAGTCAGTGTAACCTAATGAGGAGAGGAGCCAGTGTAACCTAATGAGGAGAGGAGTCAGTGTAACTAATGAGGAGAGGAGTCAGTGTAACCTAATGAGGAGAGGAGTCAGTGTAACCTAATGAGGAGAGGAGTCAGTGTAACCTAATGAGGAGAGGAGTCAGTGTAACCTAATGAGGAGAGGAGCCAGTGTAACCTAATGAGGAGAGGAGCCAGTGTAACTAATGAGGAGAGGAGCCAGTGTAACTAATGAGGAGAGGAGTCAGTGTAACCTAATGAAGAGAGGAGCCAGTGTAACTAATGAGGAGAGGAGTCAGTGTAACTAATGAGGAGAGGAGTCAGTGTAACTAATGAGGAGAGGAGTCAGTGTAACCTAATGAGGAGAGGAGCCAGTGTAACCTAATGAGGAGAGGAGCCAGTGTAACCTAATGAGGAGAGGAGTCAGTGTAACTAATGAGGAGAGGAGTCAGTGTAACTAATGAGGAGAGGAGTCAGTGTAACTCATGAGGAGAGGAGCCGGTGTAACCTAATGAGGAGAGGAGCCAGTGTAACCTAATGAGGAGAGGAGCCAGTGTAACTAATGAGGAGAGGAGTCAGTGTAACCTAATGAGGAGAGGAGCCGGTGTAACCTAATGAGGAGAGGAGCCAGTGTAACCTAATGAGGAGAGGAGTCAGTGTAACCTAATGAGGAGAGGAGTCAGTGTAACCTAATGAGGAGAGGAGTCAGTGTAACCTAATGAGGAGAGGAGTCAGTGTAACCTAATGAGGAGAGGAGTCAGTGTAACCTAATGAGGAGAGGAGCCAGTGTAACTAATGAGGAGAGGAGTCAGTGTAACCTAATGAGGAGAGGAGCCAGTGTAACTAATGAGGAGAGGAGTCAGTGTAACTAATGAGGAGAGGAGTCAGTGTAACTCATGAAGAGAGGAGCCAGTGTAACCTAATGAGGAGAGGAGCCAGTGTAACCTAATGAGGAGAGGAGTCAGTGTAACCTAATGAGGAGAGGAGTCAGTGTAACTAATGAGGAGAGGAGTCAGTGTAACCTAATGAGGAGAGGAGCCAGTGTAACCTAATGAGGAGAGGAGCCAGTGTAACCTAATGAGGAGAGGAGCCAGTGTAACCTAATGAGGAGAGGAGTCAGTGTAACTAATGAGGAGAGGAGTCAGTGTAACTAATGAGGAGAGGAGTCAGTGTAACTAATGAGGAGAGGAGTCAGTGTAACCTAATGAGGAGAGGAGCCAGTGTAACCTAATGAGGAGAGGAGTCAGTGTAACTAATGAGGAGAGGAGCCAGTGTAACTAATGAGGAGAGGAGTCAGTGTAACTAATGAGGAGAGGAGTCAGTGTAACCTAATGAGGAGAGGAGTCAGTGTAACCTAATGAGGAGAGGAGTCAGTGTAACTAATGAGGAGAGGAGTCAGTGTAACCTAATGAGGAGAGGAGCCAGTGTAACCTAATGAGGAGAGGAGTCAGTGTAACTAATGAGGAGAGGAGTCAGTGTAACCTAATGAGGAGAGGAGTCAGTGTAACTAATGAGGAGAGGAGTCAGTGTAACCTAATGAGGAGAGGAGCCAGTGTAACTAATGAGGAGAGGAGTCAGTGTAACCTAATGAGGAGAGGAGTCAGTGTAACCTAATGAGGAGAGGAGCCAGTGTAACTAATGAGGAGAGGAGTCAGTGTAACCTAATGAGGAGAGGAGTCAGTGTAACTAATGAGGAGAGGAGTCAGTGTAACCTAATGAGGAGAGGAGCCAGTGTAACCTAATGAGGAGAGGAGTCAGTGTAACCTAATGAGGAGAGGAGTCAGTGTAACCTAATGAGGAGAGGAGCCAGTGTAACTAATGAGGAGAGGAGTCAGTGTAACCTAATGAGGAGAGGAGTCAGTGTAACTAATGAGGAGAGGAGTCAGTGTAACTAATGAGGAGAGGAGTCAGTGTAACCTAATGAGGAGAGGAGCCAGTGTAACTAATGAGGAGAGTAGCCAGTGTAACTAATGAGGAGAGGAGTCAGTGTAACTAATGAGGAGAGGAGTCAGTGTAACCTAATGAGGAGAGGAGTCAGTGTAACCTAATGAGGAGAGGAGTCAGTGTAACCTAATGAGGAGAGGAGTCAGTGTAACCTAATGAGGAGAGGAGTCAGTGTAACCTAATGAAGAGAGGAGCCAGTGTAACTAATGAGGAGAGGAGTCAGTGTAACTAATGAGGAGAGGAGTCAGTGTAACTAATGAGGAGAGGAGTCAGTGTAACCTAATGAGGAGAGGAGCCAGTGTAACCTAATGAGGAGAGGAGCCAGTGTAACCTAATGAGGAGAGGAGTCAGTGTAACTAATGAGGAGAGGAGTCAGTGTAACTAATGAGGAGAGGAGTCAGTGTAACTCATGAGGAGAGGAGCCGGTGTAACCTAATGAGGAGAGGAGCCAGTGTAACCTAATGAGGAGAGGAGCCAGTGTAACCTAATGAGGAGAGGAGCCAGTGTAACTAATGAGGAGAGGAGTCAGTGTAACCTAATGAGGAGAGGAGCCGGTGTAACCTAATGAGGAGAGGAGCCAGTGTAACCTAATGAGGAGAGGAGTCAGTGTAACCTAATGAGGAGAGGAGTCAGTGTAACCTAATGAGGAGAGGAGTCAGTGTAACCTAATGAGGAGAGGAGTCAGTGTAACCTAATGAGGAGAGGAGTCAGTGTAACCTAATGAGGAGAGGAGTCAGTGTAACCTAATGAGGAGAGGAGCCAGTGTAACTAATGAGGAGAGGAGTCAGTGTAACCTAATGAGGAGAGGAGCCAGTGTAACTAATGAGGAGAGGAGTCAGTGTAACTAATGAGGAGAGGAGTCAGTGTAACTCATGAAGAGAGGAGCCAGTGTAACCTAATGAGGAGAGGAGCCAGTGTAACCTAATGAGGAGAGGAGTCAGTGTAACCTAATGAGGAGAGGAGTCAGTGTAACTAATGAGGAGAGGAGTCAGTGTAACCTAATGAGGAGAGGAGCCAGTGTAACCTAATGAGGAGAGGAGCCAGTGTAACCTAATGAGGAGAGGAGCCAGTGTAACCTAATGAGGAGAGGAGTCAGTGTAACTAATGAGGAGAGGAGTCAGTGTAACTAATGAGGAGAGGAGTCAGTGTAACTAATGAGGAGAGGAGTCAGTGTAACCTAATGAGGAGAGGAGCCAGTGTAACCTAATGAGGAGAGGAGTCAGTGTAACTAATGAGGAGAGGAGCCAGTGTAACCTAATGAGGAGAGGAGCCAGTGTAACTAATGAGGAGAGGAGTCAGTGTAACCTAATGAGGAGAGGAGTCAGTGTAACCTAATGAGGAGAGGAGCCAGTGTAACCTAATGAGGAGAGGAGTCAGTGTAACTAATGAGGAGAGGAGTCAGTGTAACCTAATGAGGAGAGGAGCCAGTGTAACCTAATGAGGAGAGGAGTCAGTGTAACTAATGAGGAGAGGAGTCAGTGTAACCTAATGAGGAGAGGAGCCAGTGTAACTAATGAGGAGAGGAGTCAGTGTAACCTAATGAGGAGAGGAGCCAGTGTAACCTAATGAGGAGAGGAGTCAGTGTAACTAATGAGGAGAGGAGTCAGTGTAACTAATGAGGAGAGGAGTCAGTGTAACCTAATGAGGAGAGGAGCCAGTGTAACTAATGAGGAGAGGAGTCAGTGTAACCTAATGAGGAGAGGAGCCAGTGTAACCTAATGAGGAGAGGAGTCAGTGTAACCTAATGAGGAGAGGAGCCAGTGTAACTAATGAAGAGAGGAGCCAGTGTAACTAATGAGGAGAGGAGTCAGTGTAACCTAATGAGGAGAGGAGCCAGTGTAACCTAATGAGGAGAGGAGCCAGTGTAACCTAATGAGGAGAGGAGCCAGTGTAACTAATGAGGAGAGGAGTCAGTGTAACCTAATGAGGAGAGGAGTCAGTGTAACCTAATGAGGAGAGGAGTCAGTGTAACCTAATGAGGAGAGGAGCCAGTGTAACTAATGAGGAGAGGAGTCAGTGTAACCTAATGAGGAGAGGAGTCAGTGTAACCTAATGAGGAGAGGAGTCAGTGTAACCTAATGAGGAGAGGAGCCAGTGTAACTAATGAGGAGAGGAGTCAGTGTAACCTAATGAGGAGAGGAGTCAGTGTAACTAATGAGGAGAGGAGTCAGTGTAACTAATGAGGAGAGGAGTCAGTGTAACCTAATGAGGAGAGGAGCCAGTGTAACTAATGAGGAGAGGAGTCAGTGTAACCTAATGAGGAGAGGAGTCAGTGTAACTAATGAGGAGAGGAGCCAGTGTAACTAATGAGGAGAGGAGTCAGTGTAACCTAATGAGGAGAGGAGTCAGTGTAACCTAATGAGGAGAGGAGCCAGTGTAACTAATGAGGAGAGGAGTCAGTGTAACTAATGAGGAGAGGAGTCAGTGTAACCTAATGAGGAGAGGAGTCAGTGTAACTAATGAGGAGAGGAGTCAGTGTAACCTAATGAGGAGAGGAGTCAGTGTAACTAATGAGGAGAGGAGTCAGTGTAACCTAATGAGGAGAGGAGCCAGTGTAACCTAATGAGGAGAGGAGTCAGTGTAACCTAATGAGGAGAGGAGTCAGTGTAACCTAATGAGGAGAGGAGTCAGTGTAACTAATGAGGAGAGGAGTCAGTGTAACTAATGAGGAGAGGAGTCAGTGTAACCTAATGAGGAGAGGAGCCAGTGTAACTAATGAGGAGAGTAGCCAGTGTAACTAATGAGGAGAGGAGTCAGTGTAACTAATGAGGAGAGGAGTCAGTGTAAACTAATGAGGAGAGGAGTCAGTGTAACCTAATGAGGAGAGGAGTCAGTGTAACCTAATGAGGAGAGGAGTCAGTGTAAGCTAATGAGGAGAGGAGCCAGTGTAACCTAATGAGGAGAGGAGCCAGTGTAACTAATGAGGAGAGGAGCCAGTGTAACTAATGAGGAGAGGAGTCAGTGTAACCTAATGAAGAGAGGAGCCAGTGTAACTAATGAGGAGAGGAGTCAGTGTAACTAATGAGGAGAGGAGTCAGTGTAACTAATGAGGAGAGGAGTCAGTGTAACCTAATGAGGAGAGGAGCCAGTGTAACTAATGAGGAGAGGAGTCAGTGTAACTAATGAGGAGAGGAGTCAGTGTAACTAATGAGGAGAGGAGTCAGTGTAACTCATGAAGAGAGGAGCCAGTGTAACCTAATGAGGAGAGGAGCCAGTGTAACCTAATGAGGAGAGGAGTCAGTGTAACCTAATGAGGAGAGGAGTCAGTGTAACTAATGAGGAGAGGAGTCAGTGTAACCTAATGAGGAGAGGAGCCAGTGTAACCTAATGAGGAGAGGAGCCAGTGTAACCTAATGAGGAGAGGAGCCAGTGTAACCTAATGAGGAGAGGAGTCAGTGTAACTAATGAGGAGAGGAGTCAGTGTAACTAATGAGGAGAGGAGTCAGTGTAACTAATGAGGAGAGGAGTCAGTGTAACCTAATGAGGAGAGGAGCCAGTGTAACCTAATGAGGAGAGGAGTCAGTGTAACTAATGAGGAGAGGAGTCAGTGTAACTCATGAAGAGAGGAGTCAGTGTAACTAATGAGGAGAGGAGTCAGTGTAACTCATTAAGAGAGGAGCCAGTGTAACTAATGAGGAGAGGAGCCAGTGTAACTAATGAGGAGAGGAGTCAGTGTAACTAATGAGGAGAGGAGTCAGTGTAACCTAATGAGGAGAGGAGTCAGTGTAACCTAATGAGGAGAGGAGTCAGTGTAACTAATGAGGAGAGGAGTCAGTGTAACCTAATGAGGAGAGGAGCCAGTGTAACCTAATGAGGAGAGGAGTCAGTGTAACTAATGAGGAGAGGAGTCAGTGTAACTAATGAGGAGAGGAGTCAGTGTAACTCATGAAGAGAGGAGCCAGTGTAACCTAATGAGGAGAGGAGCCAGTGTAACCTAATGAGGAGAGGAGTCAGTGTAACTAATGAGGAGAGGAGTCAGTGTAACTCATGAAGAGAGGAGCCAGTGTAACCTAATGAGGAGAGGAGCCAGTGTAACCTAATGAGGAGAGGAGTCAGTGTAACCTAATGAGGAGAGGAGTCAGTGTAACCTAATGAGGAGAGGAGTCAGTGTAACTAATGAGGAGAGGAGTCAGTGTAACTAATGAGGAGAGGAGTCAGTGTAACTAATGAGGAGAGGAGTCAGTGTAACCTAATGAGGAGAGGAGCCAGTGTAACTAATGAGGAGAGGAGTCAGTGTAACCTAATGAGGAGAGGAGCCAGTGTAACCTAATGAGGAGAGGAGTCAGTGTAACCTAATGAGGAGAGGAGTCAGTGTAACCTAATGAGGAGAGGAGTCAGTGTAACCTAATGAGGAGAGGAGTCAGTGTAACCTAATGAGGAGAGGAATCAGTGTAACCTAATGAGGAGAGGAGTTACGTGCGCTCTCTTTGGTTCTTTAAAGACCACTCTTGCTGCTGCATTCTGGATCAGCTGCAGAGGTTTGGTTGTGCAGCAGGAGTCCAGCCAGAAGAGCATTGCAATAATCCAGTTTGGACAAGACAAGAGCCTGAACTAGGATTTACGTCGAGTGCTCCGATAGGAAAGGTCTTATTTTCCTAATGTTGTAGAGGATGAATCTACAGGACCTGGTGGTGCTGGCTACATGACTTGTGAAGTTTAGTTGATCATCAATTACCACTCCCAGATTTCTGGCAGTGCTGGACGGTGTAATGGTTGATGAGCCTAGTTGAATGAAGAGGTCGTGGTGGGTCTTTGGGTTTGGCCGGAATCACTAGCAGTTCTGTTTTTGCATTAATTGTCCATTTATAATATCTAATCTCAACCGCCCTATTTTGAATCACACATATTTCATTAAAGCCATGCCACTCTGGCCACTTCAGATCCATTCACTCAAGACACTTAGTGCTTGGTCTGAACAGGGTTTAACTTTGTTTATGCATTTATCAAGAAAAATGATTGTTGGGAATTTGGAACAGCGTGTATTGTTCAGGACAGTACAGTGTGTATTGACCTGTGCTTTTTCTTTTCTCACAGGTTGTATCCAGTCGTTCCAGGAAACGCCCGAGTCACGGTGGAAAATGACATTATAGTCGGGGATCATCTGTTTCCCAAAAATGTAAGGCACGTTCTGATACTTTAGTGAAGAAACTTGCTGAAGTGTAACACGAGTCTTGTGTCCTGTAGACGCTGTTCCACCTGTGTCATTACGCCGTGTCGTACGATGAGAGGATCTTCCCCAAACCCCACGTGTTCCTGCCGCAGCGCTGGCTCCGACGATCAGACGAGAAATCCAAGCAGCATCCGTTCGGCTCCGTCCCGTTTGGGTTCGGGACCAGGGCCTGTCTCGGGCGTCGTGTGGCAGAACTGGAGATGTACCTCCTTCTGTCGAGGGTAAAAAAAAGCATTTGCTTATGTATAAATGTGTTAGACATGGATCAAAGTAGCGCTAAGAACCAGTAAATGTTTTCATTTAACACACTTTAATGATTAATATCCTGGTTTGTGTTTGGGTCCATGTTAAAAAAAGCTTTTCATAACTTTTCAAAAGCAAATACATAACACAGATTCTGTAAAGGGATCTGAGCCTGACTAAATGCTACGCAATGAGTCATTGTTTAGACCAGAGATAAATATTACAATAAAACCTCCATGTAATATTTGCCAGTGACATATTTAGATAAGCATGTCTGCAGGAAATGCTCTTTTGATTTATTTATATAAATTTATTGCTCCCCATTACAGCTTTGGTTAATGACAAAAGTAAATATATCTGCGTAAATTGACAGAAAGTTAGCCATTATCGCTCAACCCTCACGTCTCCTTTAGGTTCGATCTGTCTGTGGTCGTGTTTATTTTGTCGTTGAGCTGCTGAGGTAACTATCGGACAAAGAGCTCTGTCTGTTTGTCTTGTGTTGGCTTTGGCTACGACACAAAGAACAAAATGAGACCTTGATCAGGGCACATAAGAGCAAAATTGACTGTTTAAGCAGCTATTTATGTCTTTAAGTCGTACACAAACAAACCCTAAAGCTGTCTTGTCTGTTCACTTTTATTCTGAAGCTGATAAAACACTACGAGCTGAGGCCTGATCCCACGGGGGCCGTCGTGAAGCCCATCACCCGGACGCTGCTGTGTCCCGAGAAACCCATCAACCTGCAGTTTCTGGACAGGAGTCTCGTCAGAGAGGCACAAAGGAGCAGCGCCGGTTAAACTTTGAGCTCTTTAAGCATCCGAGCTGTGTCCCGGGATGCCTTCAAGCACTGGTCTCTAAAGCTGGAGGAGGACTTTACAAAACCAGAGGCTTTCTTCTTTTTACTTTTTACATTTTAATCTAGAGCTATATTGTGTTATTCATGTGCAACTGTATGTTTTCAGCTGCTAGTCTCTTGTTTTCTTTGCAAATGTATTTATTTTCTTTGGGCTACTCTAAATCTCCAATAGCCGATAGATAGTGTCTGCTGTTTTCACAAAACTGCGTGCTGCTTGTGGTGGTTCTGTGAGCGAGTGAGTTGCAAAGAGGACTTAATAAATAATAGTTGGAGCAGAGGTGAGTGGAGAGAGTTTAGAGAAAACTGAAAAATGAGTCACCAGCTGAAGCCCTTTTGAGAGATACTTTTATATTCGCTCTGCCTCATCTTTGCACAAACAGCAGAGGTCTTTCCTCCACAAACACTATTTCAGCTTAAATCAAAGCAAACACTAAATGAATTCACTTGCATTTTCGCCGCCTTGGACTTTGTGCAGTCTGGAGAAAACGCTCGAGTCACTGGAAAGGGCTGATCCTTTGGCGGCCATGTTTGTTTACATAAGCCCCTTTTCCAACAACATTTCCAGGAGCTTTTATTACCAGGAATAATTTTACTTGGCTAAAATAATTCTGCGGAACCTTTTTCAGTGATAACGGCTAACGTTTGATAAAGAACAACACACAGCCCCGCCCCCGAAGAGTCCCGGGGAACTCTTAATTCAAGGAAAGTTTGGAGCGGAGGGAAAGTTTATTTAGTTTTGGTGGAAAAGTAGAGACGTTGACCCATTTATAGTGTTTTAACTCCATTAAAATGTTAAAGGTTAAAATTCCATGACGATGACCACAAAGAAGATTTCCACGCACAAAATAAATAGTATTAATTTGCATACAGTTTTATTTGTTCTATTTTACTTTTGTACACACTTGGTGGTCGAAAATAATTGGTCTTTAGAAATGAACGAGCTCAGGTACATCCATCTTTTGCCCACCTGTGTTGGCAGTTCTCACAGACAGGGTTAACATCGTTTCTGTATAATTATAATTATAATTAAAAATATATATATACTTTTCTCCTATTAGCTTTGTATACTGTGCTGGGACTACTTTTTTGTGCACTTATGCTTTTTGTTACCCAGTGTTGTTAAAATTGCTTCCATTGTTTTCCTCACGTCTAAGTCACTTTGGATAAAAGCGTCTGATAAATGAATAAATGTATTATTCATCTTTTAGTACATAAGGCTTTTTTTTAAGGCCCTGATCAAAGTTCATCGTGTGGCAGCACCACGGCAGGTCGGGAGAGAGGCCGGGAAACTGTGGCGATGGATCAGAGCAGGAAGTGTAAGAAGATGGAGATGATACAGAATATAATCCAGACCAAGAATTAACTGATGAAGATGAATCCAGTGATGAAGACGGTAGCCATGCTGAGGCTGCTGTCACATTCAAATCAAAGAATGGAAACTTATCCTGGTCCTAACTATCCATCCCCACCTGGGAATGTCTTCAGGACGACCCCAGGACTATCCTGCTTTGAACTGTTCCTGACTGAGTCCTTTGAAACAACTTGGAGGGAAAATTTTATTTGGTGCAACACAAATGTCTTCGGTAACTTTGTCTTTGACCCGAAGTAGTCAGTGATTGTTTCTTACAGTCAAAATAATCCAGAAATTATGTTTTTTTTTTTTTTAAACTTAAGCTGTATAAGCTGAGATCATTGAGGAATAAAGGCCATAAATAAAAGAAGTTCAAAACTTGTAATGTTCACAAGAACATAAGTTGATAAAAGTGGTGATAATATATGTATCATTACACTTTTTATGATGAGTCATAATGGAACGGAAATATAAAATTGTTTAACATGAAATGAACACAACATAAGGGTTAAGACGACACGTTTGGAAGAAAGAACAGGGAGTTTTAGTGTGTTTTGTACAAACAGGACTCTGTAGGGTCCAGTGTATCGGCCTGTGTCTCTGGAGACAAGTCCTGGTCCCGGGACTGGGGGTAATATTGGAGGTTTCTGTCCAGCTCAGGGGACTGTGACATGATTCTAAGAATTCATTTCAGCGATGATTTGTGATGTTTTATCAGTGATTTATTTTTAAAAAGACAATCTTTACTTTCACAAAGCACCCTCGATAGTTTGCCTCAAGCTTATCATCTTTATTTACTGTAAAATATGTCCAAACAGTGCTGTACAAAGAAAAGGACCCGAACCTGACACTGTTGAGACTAAAGTACTCGTATCACAGTATCTGAGGTCAAATGAGTCCAAGAAGCTCATGAACTGGCGAGTACAAAAGACTGCTGTTTTTTTTTTTTGTCTAGGCACTTTCCTTCTATATTTTTATCAATCGTAAATAATTGTATGTCTTTAAATCTATTTTATGACCCAGTTAAAGCTTATATTGCATTTGTAAGCTTTGTAAGTGAAGTGTTGCTCGAGGTAAAAGAGAATCTCTTTTTAAACATGACACTAGTCTCATCTGTACATGTTTATGAATCATGAACTGTTAATAATATATACAATACGCACCACAGATCAGTGTAGCCTTCATTTCATTTGACATAAAGGTAGCAAATCATTTTTCTCATCAACATTGTGTCCTCTTAGTCTCGCCCACAAAGGAAAGAGGAATAAGTTTAGAGCAATGGAACGTCCTTTAGAAGCATCCCTCATCTCCTCTTGTTCTTGTGCTTTTTCAGCATACTATCTTTCAAAAACAAGGCCAAACTCACATGCATAACCACCACAGCTCCCAAAATAAATGCTCTCCCCGCACCCAACCTGACAGGTTATAACAGGGCCACCTCCCGAACGACCACCTCAAAAAATCAGGAATTACACACCCATCAATCATGTGCCTCACCCCAAGGTGTTTGTACTTTTCTTTGTATAGCACTTATCATACATACATGGTTCAAAAAGAAGACACTCCCCTCGGGACGCAGATACAGGACACTAAGGTGCACAAGTTTTGGGAAAAGCCTGATCCTTGCTGTTACAGGCCCTGAACAAAAAGCGCCGCTGTCCAGGCTCAGAGTGTGGACTTGGTTAATTGTGGTGTGTCTTTGTTCTGTTTGGTGTCGTAGGATGTCATTGTCTGTGGCTGGAGATGATGCTGTGAAAAGGAACTTCCCCAAAGGAACATTAAAGTCTAAAGTCCAACGCGGTCTGTTCAACACAAGCTCTGGCAAAACCTCCAGTTAATATCAGAATGAAACTTTCTATTGTCTGAATATTTGTTGAGCCTTTTTGTAAGATCTTTTGTGTATCTTCTCCTCTTTCCTCGGAGCAGCGTTAAGAGATGTCAGCAGTAAAGAGCCACACGGTAGATAAATAACTTCTTTAAGTGAGAAGCCAGAAGGAAACTAAAATGAGAGAAATGAGACGCACCTGTGAGCCTAATGCACAGTGTAACCTTCAATTTATACCTGTAAACTCAATTTAGCACACCATTACAGAGCAACGTGTAGCTTTAAAGCTGCTTATATTTGAAATGTATTGTAAAGAAAGCCCAGCAGATCATCTTTGTCCATTTGTTTTATAATCTAGACAACTTCCTGATTAAAGGCTACTTTTCTCACATTGTTGTCTTTTAAAGATGAACGTTTTGATACATACATTGTCCCCGTGCAGTGTCTCTGTCTGAGCAAAGGTTGGTCAGAAGACGGCTCATGTTGGAATTTTCTGTTAAAAAAAAAAGAGTTAAAACATTGTGTTACATAACAGCAGCTAGTACTTGGACACATCACAGCTGTTGCAGATTTGTACTAAATTAATGCTTGTAATTCATGAACCAATAGCAATCTCATATAGACAATGAAGCTTTGTCAGATTAGAAAAGACATTTATTTATAAACCAAGCCAAGGATTAGAATAAAATGAACTGCAACTGTTTTAGTTATTTCTGTCTAATATGCATTTACAGCTCAGGATTTAACACAACTTACAGTAACTTATTATAAACTATTATTTATTTCAAGATGAGTATAATTCAAGAAGAGGCTCTCTTAGCGTCCCATAGAACCAGGTTTTCTTTGAACTTAACAATTTCTTCCATTTTTCAAGTTGAAATTGTTCTGTAAATCTGCTGCTTTGTCTTTATAAAATCTGGAGTTAGGCCTGCTTCTATTATCTGCACAGGTTTTGGATTTTGGACCAAGTCTGAAGTCTCACTGACAAGAAACATCAAATCCTGTCTTGCACATTTGTTTTTTTCTCGTTTAATCCTGTGTTTAGTTGGTCTGTTCTTTATTATATGCATTAAATGTACAATGAGCCCTGAAAATGGGCTATTAATAATTACATTAATAAAACTATAATAATGGTAAAGACACTGGAGTAAAAAATAAATTATCTGTTAGTCAGTTTTTTTTATCTTACTCTTTACAAGTTTGTTTTATTTTTTATTTTAAGCACATTTTTTGCTTTGTCCTGGTTTAGACCGAGATTTATCACTAAAAAAATATTTTGTTAAACTCAACAGTAAGGTTGCTAAGTTGATATAAAAAATTTGTAATAAACCATTAAAAAAGTAAAAATACCTGAAGTTAAAATGGGAAGTTTTAGACTCTATCTAGACTAGTACAATAATAGACCAATACTGCCCTCTCGTGGACCTCTTTAGTACTACATCCATTACACTTTACCCTAAATGCCTTGAACTTAACCTACTTCTTCAACATCAAACCATTTATTTATTAACGTAAACATGTTTTGTGTTGATTTTCTCCTATATTTCATAATAAAACTGAACCTCAGTGAAATCTGTTACAGGTGTCAAACAGAAGGTGCTTTGAACATGAATAAATCAAATGAAAGTAGAGTTACTGAATCCACCCCAACAGTAAATGTAAGTAGTTACTGCCCACTCCATGTTGTGTGTTTTGCTGACCACACACACCTGACATTGGAGGCTAATGTTTAACTCTGTCATCTCTTATTTAAAAGGTTTTGTCAGGTCAGAAGCCCTACGTCTCAATGCTTTCTTACAGCTTTATTTATTCCAAAAGAACTTAACCCAAATCTTTTCTGCAGGAAACCCCAGGAACACCAAAAAGGCTGCACTAAATCAAAGGTATCATGTCTAAAGCAGACTTAGAGGGACTTATCCATGCATTTATCTCCAGCAGGTGAGAATACAGCTTGGGCCTGACCAGGACCAGAATGTACGACCATATTAGTCCTGGGTCTCACTTCCTGTCTCTCAGAGGACAGAGTTTAAAGTGGCTCTGTTGGTGTATAAGGCTCTCCATGGCTCAGTGTCAAAGTCCATCTCAGGGTTAGTCCAATATGAACCCTCTGGGACACGGAGGACCTCAGGGACAGGTGTCCTGCTGGTGCCCAAGGTCAGGACTAAAAACAGCTCTGTTTATCTGGGCATATGACAACTGTACTCTTCTCTTTTAGTTTTGCTTTAAAAGATTAATTGAATTTAATTTTGAATTTATTGATTGATTATGGTTTTATTTGTGTTTTAAACCTGTTGCTTTTCTTTTTGTAAAGCCCTTTGAATTGCTGTTTGTATGAATTGTGTGCTATATAAATAAACTTGCCTTGGCTAAAAGGTAATCCTAGAAGCTGCTTGCATTTCTAAAGCATACTTCTTTTGAATGGTCGGGTTACAGTAGGTCACAGCTTAAGCCAGTTTCACACAGAGTCCTAAAGAGCTTGCAATTTAAAAAGCAAAAAATTATAATGAGAAACTACCTTCTGAAACCAGCCAATGTGTTTAAAACCCTTATAATGTTTCAATGTTATACAAAGTGTATCGTATTGCTGCTGGGTTTACCAAGAAAAGAAGAAGATAAATTTGGAAACAAGATGTAAATTGAGAGGACACATAACAGAAATATTACACTGACATGATACTATGCTTTGCTAAAACATATTCCTGGAGATCACAGCTAATATTTGCCAAAGATTTAGCCTTTAGTCTCTCTGTTCTTCAAAAGCCCAGTGCAGGGGATGGACCATGTTGTATACACTGAACACTAGTTTTGTAGAACTCAAGAGAGTCAAGATCAAGTTTTAAGAATATATTGTAATGGTGTTGGTCTTTATCCCAAAATGTCTTGGTCTTGTCTCAGACGTCAAGACAAACCGAGACCAACCGAGACTAACCAAGACCAACTGAGACCAACTGAGACCAACCGAAACCAACCACACCAACTGATACCAACCGAGACCAACTGAGACCAACTGAGACCAACCGAGACCACAAATTACATTTACATTTATTCATTTAGCTGACGCTTTTATCCAAAGCGACTTACATTGTTCTACAGCAATTACCAGTGTTACAGCCACTGGAGGCAAGGTGGGTTAAGTGTCTTGCCCAAGGACACAATGAACTGTGGGGAGAGTGGGAATTGAAGAGTGGGAATTGAACCTACTACCTTCTACAAATGACATGTAAGTCTGTCCTTGGGAGTGAATGGAAATTTCAAACATTTTATATTTAATTAAAAATATAGTTTCCTTCACAAACACTGACCTCCATGAGTCTGGACCTGGTCTAAGACTGGACTAACTCTGTCTCCTTCATGAGTCTGGACCTGGTCTAAGACCGGACTAACTCTGTCTCCATGAGTCTGGACCTGGTCTAAGACCGGACTAACTCTGTCTCCATGAGTCTGGACCTGGTCTAAGACCGGACTAACTCTGTCTCCATGAGTCTGGACCTGGTCTAAGACCGGACTAACTCTGTCTCCATGAGTCTGGACAACACGTGAAGTCCATAAATGTCCCCTTTTTTACTGAAAGATGAAGGTTTTTGTTCACTTTCACTTCATCTCACAGTTTAAATCCATCTAGAACATGTTCAGGTCCAGCTGAAACCTGTTTGAATCCATCTAGAACCTGTTCAGGTCCAGCTGAAACCTGTTTGAACCCATCTAGAACCTGTTCAGGTCCAGCTGAAACCTGTTTGAACCCATCTAGAACCTGTTCAGGTCCAGCTGAAACCTGTTTGAACCCATCTAGAACCTGTTCAGGTCCAGCTGAAACCTGTTTGAACCCTATCTAGAACCTGTTCAGGTCCAGCTGAAACCTGTTTGAATCCATCTAGAACCTGTTCAGGTCCAGCTGAAACCTGTTTGAACCCATCTAGAACCTGTTCAGGTCCAGCTGAAACCTGTTTGAATCCATCTAGAACCTGTTCAGGTCCAGCTGAAACCTGTTTGAATCCATCTAGAACCTGTTCAGGTCCAGCTGAAACCTGTTTGAATCCATCTAGAACCTGTTCAGGTCCAGCTGAAACCTGTTTGAATCCATCTAGAACATGTTCAGGTCCAGCTGAAACCTGTTTGAATCCATCTAGAACCTGTTCAGGTCCAGCTGAAACCTGTTCAATTTCATCTGGAACCTGTTTAAATTCAACCAAAAATAGCTTAAAAAGAGGAAATGAATGTTAAAGATAACTTTTGTAAGATACTGAACAATAAATATCTAAATAAAGATGACAGTGAAGGTGGCGGGACTGAAATGTGAAGAATGGTGATGTCTGTATTAGATTTTTTTTCTTTTGTAAAGTAAATGTAAATTGTTGTAGAATTGTAAATGTATTGTAGGTGTTTTATGTTTTTTTTGTTTGTTTTTTGTGCAAACATAAGTCTCTTGATTTCAGCCCACACCCTTTTAGTAAAGGAAAGTTTTTGTTTAAACATTGTATTTTTTTTCTCTTTTCTTTTCTTTTCTTTTTTTTTTTTTTCCTCAAATAAACTAAAACACATTCACCTCAACAACAGCTGCTCCTCGCCGCTTCGCACTAACTTCAGCTTTATCCAGACAAACAAACACAAACAAACACAAACAAACACAAAAGCTACGTTTAGTCTAAACCAGCCTATGTTTCTGTCTAAAAACATTCTGAGGTCTTTGTGGTGGAAGATTAACTTTATCTCACGCGTTTGCGCGTTAAATAACCGAGCTGTCACGTCGGGCTCTTTGTGGGACGGACTTGGACGTCGTCAGTGGAGATTTGGGGAGATTCAGTCGCGAGGACGAGGAGCCTGTCCTGCAGCAGAAACCAGCAGCAACATGTCGAAGGTAAATAAATGCATGCCTTAAGGGTCGTTTTTGACAAGTTTGGCTTGTTTTCTCGGCTCTTCTCGTTGGTTTTGTGCAGAAAAGTTCCACAAAAAACGCACAGATGTGAGTTTTACCTCGACTTTAAACTAACCGTAGGCTGCTGTGTTGGTACAGTTTGTTCTTTTCTTCACATTTACGAAGTTTAGCCGTGTTTTTCTGTGAATTCACGGGGTGCCTGTCCAGGCTGAGCTGATGCAACAGGCGCATCTTTCCTGGACCAGCCACTTCAGAAACGAAACATGTCGCTTTTAGACGCTTTCAGAAGACAATACTGCGTTTTCATGTCTATTATTTATTCCAAATCCAATGTATGTTCAATTGTGAACATATTTCTACAGTATGTTGCTGAAAATGGCTCATGTTTTGGTTCAGATGAGCACATTTTTTTTTCTGAGTGATCAGTTCTGAGGTTAGATGAGGAGCTGAATGTGATGAAGGAAGTGCATGTTCATAAAATGCTGGGATAGAAATGCTGGGATAGCCCTTTTTAAACATGTGGATTAAACAGAAGTCAGTACAGTGTTGATTCATATCATGTGACACACGCTGGGTTTTGGATGAAATAGTAGATCACACAACAACACAACTGTGGAAGGAATATAGTTGCAATAATGTGTGACTGTGATGGAGACTATTTTTGTCCACACTGAGCAAGAAGTCAACTCCACACAATCCAAATCCGAGTCAAGAGTGAGACCAGAGAATAAAGTAATCCAAACCAAACTAAAATACACAGAGAGAAAAGCAGAACTTAAGCAGAACTTTCCTGGAGAAGTAAAAATTAAGTGAAATAAATAAAAGGTGAAGAAGGCAGTGTTAAAGGGAATGATGTAAACACAGTCCATGGGCTCGGCTCGATTTAAAAACATAAAGACAGTAAAAATCAGATTATGTCCAAAAAGAAGAAGTGGTCTGAAGAGAGCAGCCTTTTAGCAGAAGTTCAAAGTTCTGGGTTGAGCTTTATTAAGACGAACTGAAGGACACAGAACATTTAAGGTTGTTGTTAGACAGCCTGTCCGCAGATGCTAGTCTAATATGTAATCTCTACATACAGTATGTCTATAATAAACATAAATACAAACACTGAGACAAAAATATAAAACACCCGTGTTACAGTAAATTTAAAAACATGACACCTTTAGTCTTTCATTAGTTTAATTGACTGAGGGACGAATCAGTTTTTGTGTCTCTTATTTCTACAAAAAAGAGTCCTATCCGTCCTGCGACAGCTCGTACTCAGAAGTCTTTTAGCAGGGGCTTCATAAATAACTAGGTGGGAGTCAAAGGTGTGTGGAGGCTACTCTGGGTTTTTTACAAGCTTTATTAAAAAAACACCAGTATTTTCGCCTGGTCAGGATATTCTAAGTAATCTGACAGGAGCAGGAGTATTTGTTCCTCCTTCTGTTTTAATTTAGCACTGTTTGGAAATGCTTTACCGCAAATGAAGGAAATTAAAGACAGCAGAGTTCTGTTAGAGGCAGGAAGCACAAAAAAACTGTCTCTTAGTACTTGAATCCCTGTTTTAGAAAAGTCACAATGTAATACACGCATAGGCACATTATTTCTGTATCTGCAGTTTTGACAAGTTGCTCTAGTCTTTTTCACTTTTTAAATAAAAGCTTTTACGTCCAAATGTTGTTCCTCCACAATCATTAACTTGAGGAAAATGCATTCCTTCGCAGGCAAAATATTGACCACGTCCAGAAGAAAGAGACTAGTGAGTGTTTAAGTGTGCGTCTGATCGATATCTGCTCTATTTATTCACTCTTTTATAGAAAGTGTGTGGAACAAATTACCCGCTCAGCATCTGCTTCATCGTGGTGAACGAGTTCTGCGAGCGCTTCTCCTACTATGGCATGAAAGGTAGGTTAAAGACGACGTCATGCGATTGAAAAAGAAATGAAATGAACAGTAAAATTGAGAAGCAGGATGAGTAAATGTGTGACAAACGCAGCTTGTTGAAAGGGTCATAAACAGGACATCTTCCGTCACATGACCCTGGTCTGTTCCCAGTTACTTCACAAAGTATTTAAATAATTATTTTAAAAGCAGGACCACATTCGCTCTTTTATAATAACCTAGGTGTGTTTTTTAATTCGGGCACTATCTGATAAATGATTGGGTTAGGGAGAGGCTGACCTAAAATAAAAGTACAATAAAAGGACAAACAAAAGTCTCAGCGTTTTATTTCTATAGACACTATCTAAACTTCTGCTGTTCGAGTGGAAATAAAGCGTCACAGGGAGGTCAAGCCTAATGTAACCCTACTGTAAACTCTAATCCAACTGAAGAAAAGGTGTCTTATAACCCTACATGTACAGTTTGTTGTGACCAATGCAGAAGACACTAATGGTTGCCAGAGAAAATAAGCATGTGACTTGTTTAAAGAAACCGCATTGCGTCGGTGAAGTGTGCAGCAATTTTTGTTCATTTATGCAAAATAGTTATGTGCTTTTTCCATATCATCCAGCCCTACATATTCTCAACAATCTAAAAAGTGAGTTGCATCATGGTATATTCCAGAAGAAAGAAACAGTTTCAGTGAGTTTCAGTGCTGTACAATAAAATAAAACGTGGACGAAGTGATAACTGTGCTGCTGCCTTTTCTGTTTCTGTGCCAGACGCAGGTACGTGTTCATTTTAGATTTCAGACAGTCCGAAAGCAACAAGTCCACTGGTGCCATCGTAAAAGTAAAAAACAGAAAACATATCAGTTAGTGATTTCTTTGTGCAGACTTTCTTCTCTTCTCTTCACAGCGGTGTTGACACTTTACTTCCTCTCCTACCTTCACTGGAACCCGGACCTCTCCACTGCCATCTACCACGCCTTCAGCAGCCTCTGCTACTTCACTCCGATCCTGGGAGCCCTCATCGCCGACTCATGGCTCGGGAAATACAGGTTTTTATTTCATTTTTTTAAGTAGCTGGTCAGATTACAGCTGCATCCAACACAATGTCATTGTGTCAGCCATGTCAGTCACTCTTTGGCAACAAAGCACAAAAACCTTCTGTAAAGTTGTGCCCAGATCACACCAGAGTCCAGTGTCGTTTTTAAGGGCGCCATATTTCAAAAAGACCATATCATTTGTAATCCATTTCCCTGATCTGTTTTAGTCATTGGTCAATGTCATTGTGCCATTTCTTTTGCATTTTTATATAGTTTTCTTACTTTATTGTGCCTTTCAGTTGATTCTAAAGTGCTTTTGGTTTATTTTTATTATAGTTATTAGGGTCCTTTCCTTTTTTATTCTTAGCATAATATCATTCCTGTTTTTTTTTTTTTTTACAAATGAACTAATGCAACTATATTTGGCCCTAGTCTCTAACCACAGGCCGACTCAATAGACGTTTGTTACTGTCATCAACAATCAAGTGACCGTGGTGTAACATATAAAAATGTTAGTTCAGTCTGATAAAGTAATAAAGTAATTAGGGAGTGGTTCTGTATCTGGGAAAAGGATGATAGATAAGTATCTGTTATGACTCTCCCATTACTCTGGAGTTGACTTTAGACGACTTTACCTGACAGTGGCTCACCTTCACAACACAATGCAGTCACATATTGCACACTCACGATGAACAAAAGACATGCGTATGTGTTCTTACAGTAGTACTCTTCCCACAGAACCATCATTTATTTGTCCGTCGTGTACGTCATCGGTCATGTGGTCAAGTCGTTCGGAGCCATTCCCACAGCGGGGGACAGCACTATGCACATGTGAGTCACCTCCTGTTTGTGTCTGATGACAAATACAAAGGCTGAACATACTAGAAGATATGAAAGATGTGGATTAGATCAAACACACGCAAAAATATGTTTTTATTTGTGTTTGCCTGTCATCAATAATCCCATTCATTTCTGTGTTATTAAGTTAAATCATTTCCTGTGTGTTGCAGTGCTCTGTCGATGATAGGGCTCATACTAATAGCCTTTGGCACTGGAGGAATCAAACCGTGCGTGGCAGCCTTCGGAGGAGACCAGTTCGACGAGGAAAATGTAAGACAATGATTAAACGTAATAACTCTGATGCAGACATCTGTGCACGCACCATCACGCACTTGCTCTCAGTTGTAGTTGAATCAAAAGTGCAGTTTTGTTTTGTTATTTAAGACAAAGTATGAAGAAATTCTGTTTTAAAATCTATAACGTACGTCCTTCAGGTGAGCGAGAGGCAGAAGTTCTTCTCTGTTTTCTACATGTCGATCAACGCCGGGAGCCTGTTATCGACCATTATAACGCCCATACTGAGAAGTGAGCAGCAGCTCAGTTTTAGTTCATGTAGTTTATGTGTTTTTACTGCTAACCTTGAATTTACTGCTGCAGGTGATGTGCAGTGTTTCGGTGATGACTGTTACGCTCTGGCTTTTGGTGTTCCTGCTGCGCTGATGGTTGTGGCTCTAGGTGAGTGTGGCATCTGCTAAGAACATACACTATTACACTTGAACGTGGTATTTAGGACTTTTCCCAGACATATTTTGAGCATAAAAATATGAAATAAAAAAGTGCAAAGGGTACAATGTGTAAAACCTGATCTTAAAGTACAGTAAGCAATTGACCAATTTGAAAATGTGAACAGTGGAACTGTTTTTAATAGAATAAGTAAAGAAGGGGTAGCTCTAATTTTGAAAGTCATATAGCCTTTTAGGATTCTGAACTGTAAGTTTTGACCCTCTGAGGCTGCTGTAGCTGTAGTTTTGACCCTCTGAGGCTGCTGTAGCTGTAGTTTTGACCCTCTGAGGCTGCTGTAGCTTTAGTTTTGACCCTCTGAGGCTGTTGTAGCTTTAGTTTTGATCCTCTGAGGCTGCTGTAGCTTTAGTTTTGACCCTCTGAGGCTGCTGTAGCTTTAGTTTTGACCCTCTGAGGCTGCTGTAGCTGTAGTTTTGACCCTCTGAGGCTGCTGTAGCTTTAGTTTTGACCCTCTGAGGCTGCTGTAGCTGTCGTTTTGACCCTCTGAGGCTGCTGTAGCTTTAGTTTTGACCCTCTGAGGCTGCTGTAGCTTTAGTTTTGATCCTCTGAGGCTGCTGTAGCTTTAGTTTTGACCCTCTGAGGCTGCTGTAGCTTTAGTTTTGACCCTCTGAGGCTGCTGTAGCTTTAGTTTTGACCCTCTGAGGCTGCTGTAGCTTTAGTTTTGACCCTCTGAGGCTGCTGTAGCTTTAGTTTTGATCCTCTGAGGCTGCTGTAGCTGTAGTTTTGATCCTCTGAGGCTGCTGTAGCTTTAGTTTTGACCCTCTGAGGCTGCTGTAGCTTTAGTTTTGATCCTCTGAGGCTGCTGTAGCTTTAGTTTTGACCCTCTGAGGCTGCTGTAGCTTTAGTTTTGACCCTCTGAGGCTGCTGTAGCTTTAGTTTTGACCCTCTGAGGCTGCTGTAGCTGTAGTTTTGACCCTCTGAGGCTGCTGTAGCTTTAGTTTTGATCCTCTGAGGCTGCTGTAGCTTTAGTTTTGATCCTCTGAGGCTGTTGTAGCTTTAGATTTGATCCTCTGAGGCTGCTGTAGCTTTAGTTTTGACCCTCTGAGGCTGCTGTAGCTTTAGTTTTGACCCTCTGAGGCTGCTGTAGCTTTAGTTTTGTCCCTCTGAGGCTGCTGTAGCTGTAGTTTTGACCCTTTGAGGCTGCTGTAGCTGTAGTTTTGTCCCTCTGAGGCTGCTGTAGCTTTAGTTTTGTCCCTCTGAGGCTGCTGTAGCTGTAGTTTTGACCCTCTGAGGCTGCTGTAGCTGTAGTTTTGACCCTTTGAGCCTGCTGTAGCTGATATAGTGGACTGTATACATCCCATTCCGGGACAGGCCTAGCTCTTGATTAAGACTCGCTCTCATGCACTCAGGCATGGCAGCCTGTTGTCTTTGTCTGACCATTATGGATTTCGTGCTTCGCTGACCGTGGACAGTGAAAAACAGATTGTGCTTTTACAGCGACAAAGCAGCTCGGACCAGTGTTTCCGACATGCTCAGATTTAGTACGACATCATAAGTTACTGTAAGGAGTCCACTGACCTAATACAGATCATTGTTTTGTCTAAATCTCTCTAGAGATTGATATATATATATATATATATATATATATATATATATATTCAAAAAAAACAATAGTAACTCAAATATCAATGATGAGCAGGAATTATACCAAGAGCTGACAATATTTCTAATGGATTTTAAATTGTATAATTATTTTAAATACATTGTTTGAAACTGTAATATCTATAATTTCAATTAAATAAAGACTTCGGTAATAAAAAAAACAAACAAATAACAAATAAACACCCGTATATATTGAAATACACTGAAAAAAAAAGAAACCCTCAAACTGGTTGCATAACATTAATTATTTTTATATATTACACCTTCCTTCTTTTTTTTTTTTAGATTTTAAAGATAAGCTGTATTAAAAAAGTAAAAGTAATTTGTGTCAGAAAATGGTGAACTGTGAAAATAGCATTTATTTTACGCTGTTGTCTTATAAACAGTCCCTAACTCTGAATCTGATTGCTCCAGTTGTGTTTATCGGCGGCAGTGGGCTGTACAAGAGGAACCCCCCTCAGGGAAACGTCCTGCTGCAAGTCTGTAACTGCATCGGGGTGAGTCCTCCTCTCCCTTTTTTAAACTGTTCAACCACTTTATTTCAAGGGAGCATTTCATTTCTCGTATTGGCTTGAGAAGCTGCAGTATTTACTCTGTTGTTAATGTGTTGCAGTTCGCCATCAAGAATCGCTGGAGGAGGACAAAGTCTGACCCTAACAGGAAGCACTGGTTGGACTGGGCTGAAGACAAGTACTCGGTGAATATACGTTTTTCTTACACATTTATTGGTTAAAGGCCGAAAAAAAGCCAGACATGAAACGGTGATACCTTTTTCAAATGTATTTCTAATATTTGAAGATATTCCCAAATATTCCATTCCCGTTAATGCTGTGAACAAACTAACAGTTTTTAGGCCATTTCTTATCAGGTTTCTGAAATCACATTCAAATAATTTTAAAGGTTTTGTTGTTTAGTGATTTTTTTTTTTATCCTGTAATGTTGGATTATTTGGTTTTAGACTCCTGCTCCACTCCTGGGTGTGCTCTTGTTAAGTATGTGTACATTTGTGTCGACAGAAGCGGCTCATTCAGGAGATAAAGATGGTGCTGCGGGTTTTGGTGCTGTACATCCCTCTGCCGATGTTCTGGGCTCTGTTCGACCAACAAGTAAGTGCTGCTGGAGAAAATATGAGAGAAACAACCAGCTGGTCATAAAAATAAGGAAGAACGTAGTTTATATAAGCAGTCCCCAAAAAGAGTGTCTCAGATTATTAAATAGATAAATAGTTAATGGAAATGCACCGTAACAGACACAGTTCCAGGTCAATGCGACAGACTTATACACATTGTGGTGGTTTACCTGTCACAAAAACGCAACTTTCCAACATTATGGTCTATTTTTGGTTCACTTTGAGAATATGACAAATTAGAGAGATGCTGGGTCACTGAGGTCCTGTTAATGTGGAAAACACTTTCTACATCCAACACATTTAAATGCACGGTCTGAAGGAGGTAAAGAAGGTGTCGAAAATGACAAAAACATCCACCGTTTAGTTATGCTGGGCTGTTATTATTAAAGAAAGTCAGAGTTGTTAATTTAAGCGTTTTTTTTCCGAAGGGCTCCCGTTGGACTCTCCAGGCCACGAGGATGAACATGGCCTTCGTAAGAAACCTCTTTGATTGTGGTTTGATATCTGAGTTTCATCTGATAAAACTCAGCTTTAATTTGTTTTTGGAGTGTAACCTTAGGTTTGCTGTAGAAACAAGAAAGTTTACAGCTTTTTATAAATCATCTACTCTTTTTCATTGGGTTATGGAAAGAAAGTTATAAAGATTATTATTTCTTTTTGTTTTTTTGCAGGGAAGTGCCTTCAACATTAAACCTGACCAAATGCAGGTGTGTGCTGCTGAATGTTTTCTGATATACATTAGATTTTTGACATTAAAGGTCACTTGTGTGTTTATTCGATTATTAATAAACATATGGAGGAAGTGACACAAGTTCAAATAAAATCCTAAAATTGCTGACGTGAGGCAAAAACACTTTTACAGTCGACTCCTAAACTTTATGATTTTATGTGTTTCACTGGACTTTTATTGGCTCATTCAAAGGTGTTTTCTTTCTCTCTCTGTTGTGTAGATGCTGAACGCTTTGTTGATCCTCGTCTTCGTGCCCATCTTTGACCTCATTATTTATCCGCTGGTCGGCTGTTGCAGGATCAACATCACGTAAGGAGGCGCCCGCTGTTTTTTATTGCAGCTCAATGGCCTCTTAAACCTGGAGAATGAGTCGGGTGGCTTTGTTTTCACGGTTCAGTTTATGAACTAGGACACTGGTAAACACAGATTGACAAATGTAAAGCTCTTAGAGAATATAGAAAATGTATTTTGTCATCTTAGACTAAAGGCACAAACGGGCTTTAGACAACCAATAAACTGAATTCAGGTATTAATAGTTTAATAATATACTCCACTGCAAATCCAACTTCCTCCTTGAGCTTTTGTGCACTATTCTCTTCAGATTTTTGAGTGTTATGTCACTTTATGCCACAGACCAAACTGGTGTTGCTCACACTGGCTCAATGCTGCAGACACTGGTGACACACGGCAGGTGTTTTTCTTTGGACTCGACCACAGAGCTCATCAGATTCAGCTGTGTTTATCCACAGCTCTTACTATTGTTGTGCAGGAAATTAGGGCTGCATGGTATAATAAGTAACCCCTATAACCCTATTATAAAAACCCAGACTACCAGTGAAGATTAACTGAATGCAACTTACATTTATTCACATTCTGTTGTTCTTTCGAGCTGTATTCTTCACACATCAGTCACGGTGATGAGCAAACGGTGAGTAAACATTGCTTGATATGAGCCTGAGCTGTGGTGCGTTCACTGACAGCAGAAGAAGTCTGCTAAAAGTAATACCTGCTATAACTAACTTATCAGCCCACCAAAAGATGCCAACTTTAATTTTCTAGCATTGGTAATGCTTGGACTGTTCATTTTCGTTACTTTCAGACCTCTAAGAAAAATGGCCACTGGGATGGTCTTCGCAGCGCTGGCCTTTGGAGCAGCGACCCTGGTGGAGGTCAACGTTGTGGTATGTCTCTGCGGTAAACATGAATGGTAGATATAATCACCTGTCGGCAAAACACAAAATTAGACGATGAGATAAAACTAGCCACGGTTAGCTGATGTGTCTGCTTAGTTCAGCAGTTTGGTTTAATTAACGCCTTTTCTTACTTTTTTGTATTTTCTCGTTTCTTTGTCAGAAAACTGTGGTGAATCCAGCTCCAGCAGAAAAAAGCCTCCTTCAAGTTTTAAACGTAGCAGGAAGTAACATCACTGTGAAAATCCCGAACAGCGACTTGTTCCCGCAGCTTATTGAGCATCTTCAGGTGAGCAGCACGAGTCGACAGTGAGACACGTACAGCTTCAGGAGTTCCTGTTTCTTTTGTTTGTTTCTCTAACTAATCCAGTGAAGAATACTTAGTGTTTTAAAGTGTGTTGTTACAAACTAAATATGTGCTTCCTAGTTCCTCCTACGCACCTGTCGCTATTTCAGGTGTGTCTGTTTTCCTTTTTTCTGGTCTGAATAGATCATTTGACAATTTTGACAATCAAAAAACAAAACAAAACAAAACAAAAAAAAAACAACAAAAAAGAAAAAATCCTGAGTGACAATGAGAAGTCTTGAAAAGCCTTGGAAGCTGATTATCAACAGTAAAGTAAATCCGGGGTCTCTCACACAGGACCCTGCGGAGTATGTGACTCTTCCACTCGAGGCGGTCAGCAAAGACATAACGATGCAGCTCACCTTTGAGGGAAAAACCTCTGACTGTACCCAGACGTTTAATGGGACGACGGCCTACAGTCTCATTGTTTACACAGAGGCGCTCGGACTCCACTGCAAACTTGTGAGTAACGTATTATTACCATAAAGACTGGTTTGAGTGTTTAAAATGTCCAAACCCCACACCTGTGAAAGTGTGTTGTAGTAGTTTAACAGACAACCTAATATTTTATAGAATAACTGTCATTACGTTGCTGTGTTCAGGTGGAAGATCGTATCGACAAAACTGACAATGGAAATCCACTTTTAAGGTAAGAGTAACATACGTCCATACAGTAAAAGACTAAATGAGACAAACTATAACTGTGAACTTTTCATAAATGTGTCCAAAACATCCCAGTAATGTACGTTTGTGCCAGATTTACACAAGATGCTTTCGTTTCTTTGTCTTATGTCCTGTAAGGCTATTATGTTAATTATAATAATTAAATAAACTGCAAAAACTCCCTCAATCATGTAAGTGTTTTTTTATTTTTATTTTTTTGTTAACTTTAAACAAGTGTGAAAACAGTTTTTTAAAGACAAAAGTCAGAAATGAGACATAATAAGAAAATATTTGATTAAAGCAGTTAAATGCTTTATTGTTGGTATGATTCTTGTACTTCTGTTTAAACAACTACTACTTTTAGAATTTCTTCAAACATTACTTGGTAAGGATAGTCTTGTCTGTGACGTTACTCAAGCGCATCTGTTTTCATCCAGAGCCCAAACCTGACATTATTTCTCATTTCTAACAGGTTCCTAAACACGCTCCCAGAGGATGTACACCTTCAGGTGGGGAGCGCTGCTTTCGATGTGCCTCCAGGTCACAGCGTGTCTCCGAGCCTTGTGGTGGAGCGAGGACCGTGAGTTCAGCCTCAGACACGGGAGACATCTGATATTTCTCTGTTTGCTTTGTCAGACGAGGATGTGTGTCAGGTTACAGGATGAAGTGGGGTTGGTTTAGTAGGAATTTGAATATGGAGTTTCCTCAAAAGAAGACGTTTTGGTTAACTGAACAATGTTCGTCCAATCCGTAATGACACCAAACTGCTGTCTTACACTTACAGCATAACATTTACAAGAAGAGAGGGAGGCGTTTGACCTAAAACCTGAAATCCTGATGTGAGGAAAAAGTGACGACATGTTGGGCTTTAATCGATTTAAAAAAGGTGGCTATTGGAGAGTCTCTATATGGTGTTTCCTGAATTTGCATTTCAGCCCGTCATGTTCCTGAAGATCACTCTGTAAACCTGGGTGTGTATTGTAATAGAATCTCACCACACATTAGATAAACAAGTCGGAACTTAGAATTTTGACCTTTCATGCTACTGTAGTTTATCTTACCTTAAAATAAAGCCGTTTTTTTTTTTTTTAAATGAGGATATTTGTCCCAAGCGTGAGACCTTTAGGACCAACATATTTGTGTTGATGCACCTGCACTATTACACATTTTACAATTAAATGCAACAATAACTGTAAAATCAGATTTTACTGATGATTTACACTTAAATAAATGTAAATGCATTCCAATGTTTAATGTCCAGTTTGACATTTTCATGTTTAATGAGGAATGCCAAACTTAATTAGTTTGGAGCGTTTCTCCAGTGGACTCGCTGTGGAGGGTTTTAATAAGCCTTTAACTTAAAACTGAAGAAGGAGAATATTCCTAAGTAATGGCAGAACATGAACAATGAACGGGAAAACAAATGTTCATCAAAGAACTTAAAAGACTCTTCTTTTTTGGACTATTTTTCAATTCAAATGAATTTCTCCAGCCCAATGCTACAGTTGCCTAAGAGTTTTACAGACTTCTCAAGACAACACCTCCTGTTCTTAGACACTCCTTCAGGGCGGGAAAGAAACCTCAGGGAGGACCACAGAAAAGAGCGAACAGAGCAATAGTTGTGTCCACAAACGTGCTGCTGCTTTTAAAAGATGTTTAATTCAAATGTCCTTTTTCAATCAATACAGAAGCATACTTTTCAAAATGAAACGGCACAGTAGAACACAAAACCTCGTCTTGTTAATCACTTGAACATTCAATTCTTCATGTGCCTCCTCCCTCTCGGCAGATATCCCAGCGTGCCTTGCAACATGACGTCACACAATTGCTCCAGCCTCGACCTGGGACTGCTGGACTTCGGCGCCTCCTACACGGTCGTTCTCACTGAGGTCAGGCTGCATTGATGTATCGTGTCATAAAAAGATGAAGCAGGATATTAAAAGTCAATTCATTTTGTCTTTTGTAGGAAGCGGGTCAAGTTGTGGCTAATAAAATTGAAGATGTACAGGCCAATGACGTTCACATCGTGTGGCAGATTCCTCAGTACGTCCTGATCACTGCTGGAGAGGTCATGTTCTCCATCACAGGCCTCGAGTTCTCTTACTCACAGGTTTGACTTGACTTATACAAACCTACCACTGTTTTCAGCAGATGTTTGTGCTCTTATGCTCACGCTCCATCATAAAATCATGAAAGGGTGGAATGGGACGCTTACTGACCCACTTCAGACTTTTCAACCATTTCCTTTTCATGTAGACACCCGTTCTTTTCGTTCGTCGGTATTTACACACATCCTCCAGAGTCAGCAGTACATTTGTTTCTCACTTTCCCACATCATATGCAAAAGTACTTTTTAGCACAATCACACTGCAGTACGGCTGGCCACGTAAATCCAGTCACTCCAGACTTCTGACGGGGGCCACAGGGACAGTGGGCATGGCCCTGTGTTAACTTTGAATGAGGACCTGCTATTATTTAGTCACTTGCCTACACACTGCCCCAAAAAAGTGATGAAACATTGCCTTGTTTATTTCACAAGTGCACTCAATATTACATAGGATTTTAATTAAAGAAATGTTTCAGCACAGCACATAATGTAGTGATGAGGGGCCCCAGTGCAGGAATTTATAAAGAGTCGTGAAATTATGGAGGGCACTAACGTCTTTTATCACTTTCATATAAAAGAATCACATGCATCAGAGCTGCAAAAAGATCTTTCTTTGTATATCTTGTACGGCACTTCTACGTTTAATGTAAATATTAAAGTCTATACTGAACACTATAGTTGCACCAACAGAGATCATGGCCCCCACAGTGCATCTGCCCTGCCTGCCCTTCCTGATGCTACGCCTCTGTTTCAGCATATCTCTTTTCTAGATAAATATCTGTATTAGCTTGCCTGCTGTGCTTTTTGCTGAAGTTTACTCGTGTCTTGTTTCTTTCTGACTCTGTATTCCCTCTCATAGGCTCCAGCCAACATGAAGTCAGTGCTGCAGGCCGGGTGGCTGCTCACTGTTGCGTTTGGAAACGTCATTGTGCTGATCGTGGCCGAGGGAGCGGGACTGGAACAGGTATATTACATTAATCCAGGACACAATCAAGAAAAGGTCTCACAAAAGGTATCGCCAAACCTTTTCTTGATTACATTGGAGAAATCATGATGAATCAAAATTGTAAAAGGCTAGGTCTATCTAATGAACAAAAAATGCCAGAAAGCAAGACTTGTTATGTCTTATATTCAGCATTTCTGTCTTATTATATTAACCAAAATGAGTTGTATTTGTTGTACTTATTAGTTATAAACAAAAACATAGTAAAGCAGTAAAAATGAGCAGTACTTCATTTACTTTAAACATGTCCATTAGATTCAGCCGCTGAAAACTGAGCCAACAAACCTTTATATGTGCACTGAAGAGTTCTCCCTCCTGAGACGGGACACCAGGTTCCAGCTGAGACACTCGGACAGACATGTCACTAAAGCAGTGCAGTTAAAGGTAGAACCACATAATATTTATCACAAATGTGTTTCTTTCTTCCACAGTGGAAGGAGTTCCTGCTCTTCGCCGGTTTGCTGTTGGCCGTCTGCATCATCTTCTCCATCATGGCCGCCTTCTACACTTACGTCGACCCCGAGGAGTTGGACAAAGTTTACCTGCAGGATAAATCTGTAGGAAAATATGGCAGCGATGAAAACGAGAAGCGGAGGCCTGCTGATGAGATGAAGCTGAATCAAACGGGAAAGAGCACCAGAATGTGACCTAACGACAAGCACAAAGCCTGAGGTTTTTACACGAGACAAGCAGCTCCATAATCAAAGTGTCTTTTTGCAGGACTTTTATCACATTTACTAAAATGTGATCTTGGGACCACGTTTATTCTGAAGTGTTATATTTGTGTCAAACCTCCAGAGCTTGTATTTGATTCCATCTTTTTACCATCTGGAGACATGTTCACATCTCATTACTTTCCTGCGTCGTCTGAAAATCCCCACTAGCTTCTGATTGGTCGATACAGTGCTTTTCAAAAGGTGGAGCTGGAAACTGCACTGTTTCGGATAATCCTTACTCATTAAAACTTCTCTCTTGCTTTTGTGATAAATAGTCTTATTAGTATAAAAAAAAACGTTCTTGATTTTTGTTTTGCATTTGTGTTCTTCATTACTTTAAGCACAAACTGAACTTATGACATTAAACGTCTATATTAAATAAAATTGGTACAGCTCTGTGAATGTAATGTTCACAAAGCTGGGAATAAACCAGAATGATTCGATCCAGTCACTACACTCCAGGATTTACAAATCAAAGTTGTTTTACGTCGGTGTTTTCTGAAGCAGATGAGAGGAAAAACGAGCCTCCTCTGGGGTCACCTGGGGTCGTGACCTGATCGGTGTTACTCCAGAGGAAACGAGGCTACAGTCAGGACTAACCCCTCCACAGAGATCTGAGTCCCTGCGACACAGACTCAGAGCTGATCTCTCAGGACACGTGTAGTTCTTTCAAACCTTTGATTAAATGGTTTAAGGAGGCCACTGTTTATTCTCTGAAAACATAGATATTTATCAATGAAAACAAGAAAACTCCCCTCTTTATGATCAGTATTGTGTGGTGAGACAGATATTAATGTTGTATATATTTGTGCCTTAACGCTGTGTAAAGTGTTGATATTCTGTATAATCCTAATAATCAGAATATTTTATGGCTGCTTACAACAGATCCTTTAGTTATTTACTTGCACTGTTTACATTGTGTTTGTATGATTTAAAATTAAAGGACCACAGCCATTTCTCTTGGCCTCGTTAAATCCATGTTGTTATTGTCAAAATTAAAGCACATTTTAAAATAGAATGTAAATGTGTATATTGTGGAGATAGAAATACAAATCTATATTATTAATGTAAGTAGTTGCAGTGTTTTAAAAAATGCTGATGCAAATTCAGGTGTGGTCCTTTAATGTGATTAAATACTTGATGAAAAAGTGTACTTCAGGGAAAAGTGCTATTGAAGCTGCTTCTAACAAACCTTTCCTAAAATATATTGTGATGTTTGAAAATTTAAATAAAACAAGACACTTATAAAACATATTAAACCCAACTATTACTTTGAAAGTCCAGCAACACGAGCCTTGCCGAGCCCGAGCTAACTCTAACGAGAAGTAGATTATTATTCTAACAGCACAATTATTGAATAATGGCTATCTTTTTAATCTAGTGTGGGAAAGATGGAACGGGATGATGCGGTCGATGTACTGGTCTGAAGAAGGTTCATCTGTTTCTACTGTCAGCTGTGAGCTCTGGGTTCTCTGCAGGGTGGCCGGACGCTTCCTTAAAGACAGGGTGAGGTGCTCCTCCACATCGAGAGGAGCTGAGGCTCAAGCATCTGTTCCGGGGCCTCCTGGACGCGTTCCTGTGCAGGTGTTTGGGGCTTAGGGAAAGACCTAGGACAGGCTGGAGGGACTGTCTCTCAGTTGGCCTCTGTATTACCCGGAAGTGTCTGGGGAGAGGGAAGTCTTGGTGTCTTGCCCCCACGGCCCGGCCCCACATAAGTGGAAGAAAATAGATGGATGGCTACCTAATGTAAGTAGAAATTTAAACATTGAAATATGAAAAGCTTGTAAAATACCGGTTCCACTGCTCCAGTATGTACTCACAATACTGCAGTTCACTTCACGGCCACTAGGGTCACGTTAAAGAAGAGGATATTCAACAAAATGTTTGATATATTGACACAAATTTGTTTCTACTTTTATCTTAATTCATCCATGTCACCAATGTTGCATTATTACAAATTCTAAACAGAAATTTTGGGGGATGTAGACTTTTGTTGACAACTAAAAGGGACTTCACAAAGAAAAAACAGATAGTGACCTTGTTTTGTTTTGTATTTAGATATTAATACCACAATAAGAGCAAGCCTTTTTCATTCATGCTTTCATCCATCACTGAACCCTTTAACATCGGCCACAGAGCTTTTCGATGACAATTCTTGTTCCTGAGTGACAGGACGGCATTACGCAGAAAACAAATGTTCCCATCCGGTGAATATCATCTTGAATTATTCCGCTTATTAGCATCCAAAATTGATCCAAGTGGCCGTTTGTCTTTGTGTGGGACGAGAAAACAGGATTAGTATGAGCGGGACAACAAAAGAGGGGAACGCTATAGAGCATCTCAATGGTGACAGTCGTCCCATTAGGATAAGATGTGTGTCTTGTAATGGAGGACATTTCGGGGAAGGATGACAGGAGGAAGAATCGAAAAAGGAAACTGATTAGCTTTAAGCAGTTGGAGATCTATATGTTTTTGGCAACGTTATGTCACTATAGACCCGTTGTAACTTCAGTAAAACAAGACTGAGGCAATCAATCCTTTTTTATTTTAGACTCAAAAAAAGTCCATACAAAAAAAAAGTATTAGAACTTCTGTCAGAGCCGCACAGAAAACCAGGTCAGAGTCAATTTAGGTTTTGATCTGTGTATTAGGGAAACAAGAAATATGCGCTTTCTGGAGGTTATATCAACATCTGATCCCAAGCAACCCCAGTCTGCAATACCCCTTCTTCTAAAAGAGAGAGTGCAGTCTTTAGAGCCTTTCAATGCCCAGGTTTTGACCAAGGAAGCCAAATGGTTTTACATCAGTGTATTAAATAAATCATACTCGAGGCCACTAAAGAGTAACAACTCTCCCATACCCTCTGAGACCTTCCATTAGCCTTTGACCACAGTAGACATCACGGTTAAAAACTCCCAGAAGAGACCCAATCTATTCATCATATGCAGAGTACAACAGTGTAAAAAATAAACCAAAAAATCCACTTAAGGCTGTTAACATCACAGAGGAAAGTCTTGCTAACAACTCTCCCACCAGCTCCAGCAACTGCCAACAACTATTTGCCAAATCAGAGCTGACCCTTTCAGCACTCACTTCCTATGGGATATAAACTCAGGTCTGAATTCACCTCAGGACCAACACCGGATGTGAGATGTAACAGTCTATTTTAACGTTTAATGCATTTGTCACCAACACCTACCCACCAATAATATTTTAGTACCATGCATTTTATACTGTCTTGGAATGAGAGTAGGCCCAGGAAGAACACAATAGATTCAATTTTTGGACATTGTAATTTTAATTCCTGTGACAAATCAACTTTTCCAAACAGTAACTAGGACTGTGCAGTCTTCTGACGCCCTGTGTGTCTCTCCAGCAGCAGCTCAGTGACACGTGTGACGATATCAGGATGCACCAGACAATCCAGCAGGTCATTAGTGGTTACTGTTGCGTGCACTGATTCCTCATTATCCTCTGTCAGTCCTTCCTCACAGACTCCAGAACAACTCAGAGCAGACCCACTCTCGCCCTCTCCCCGGTGTATTCCCGAAACTGGATCTGTCTTCTGCCTTGTCTCTGAGTTCTCCGCCGCACAGCTCTGTTGGGATCTGACAGAACATTTCCAGCGGGATTCGACCTCCGGCTCTTCGGCGGTCATGCCCCTCGTGTCCGGTCGTGGTGAGTGGCCCCGCTGACAGTGCACCGGCGTGAGATGAGGTCCGAAGGGAACAGTGAAGGGTACAGGGCGGTCGTGTCTCAAAACTTGTCCAGTGCAGTCTCGCTTCACCGGATGGCTGTCCTTTGGGTGTTGGGTCAGAATGCTGGAGGAAAAACCTCTGTGTTTTTGAGCAAAGGCCTTCAGTGCAAGGTTCAAGTACTGCATGTTCTCAGTGTGGGACATTACTCCTTCCTGCAAAAGTAGAGTATCACTTTTAGCCAAATGTAAGCTTATTCTTTTGATTCTGTGGGTATTTTAGCATTATTTGTTCAAAAAAAGCAGCTCAATACACACACATTTAAACTGTACACATTTGTAAAAGTGAAGACAAAAAACACTAGGCAAATAAGGGTTAGTTTAAGTTAGGACATGGAGGATATTCAATTGAGACTTGGAAAAAGGCAGGATACAAGGCCACCTTTCAGCTGCTCTGTCCAGCCAAGTGTTATTTTAGAAGCATGTCTAATTTCAATCACTTCCTGCTCTGTTCAGTTTTGTTGCTGCTAATTTTACATAATTCTTCTGAACATAAACATACTAAACTCTATTTGACCAGATGTTCAGAACTAAAATTGTAATTTTCTTTACTTTGAGATGCATAAAATAGTAATAATATTTAGATGGAGTCTGTTAGATTACCTTTCCAATGGAGTCCAACACTAAACCCTACCATGAATGTTTAATGAATGTGAGTGAATGCATGGAAAGGATGCTTAATCTAAAAAGCTTTGCGTGCAAATGTTGGTCGAAAAGCTCTATATGCACCCATTTATTAAACCTGCGATTATGTTGACAATGCTAATTACAGGTTAATTTAAAAGACTCATCTTAAACTTAAATGTTAAATGTAAAATAAATCTACACATCACACTACCATTTTAGGTAGTTTGTGATCTATTGTGTGCTTCCTATTGGCTGCTGAGAGTAAATAGTGTGACCTGTATCGACCCAGTGCGTTGCCTTTTTAGTTATGATTTATTACAATAAAGACTTTTTAATTACACTTCCCTGTGATTCGAGTTAGAGTCCCGGAGTAGATTTCTTTCATTTGTAGCGTTGTTTTTCCCTGTTTTCCAAGAGCACCCTCAAACAGCCCTTACTTAGAGCCACATCTACTGTATGACATTATTTTTCTACCTCAGTGGGATTGAGCCAGTCGTCCATGTTGTCTTCACTCGGGGAAGTTTTTAAAGCACAGACAACAGCTTTGGTCACAGCTTCACTGACTCTCGCCTCGTCGTCCTTTTCCTGCGCAGAACAAAAAGACAAGCAGAATTAAACTAAAATGTATGAGTATAATTTAACTGAAGCTGGAACGCTTTGCTGTGTCTGTGACCTTGCTGCAAAACTCTTGACGATGCACCACCTGAATAAACATTTGTCTCGAGGCTAGGGAGCTTTTCTTTAATGCAGCGTGCGTTCCTGTTTGTGCACACACACTCATCACAACGACAGTCTGTTCATTACTCAGCAACGAGAGCAGCGTCACCTGGGAGCAGTAAACCTCCGCACAGATGTAAATGTGACGAATACACGGAGCAGCTTTTTAATTCTAACAGTTTTAAAGGTTAACAGTTAGGGCTTACGTGTTCATGATGTCAATAGACACATCAGGTAATACAGCAAGAGAATATATTAGGGTAAAAAACTGCAACAACTTTGGACAATGTCAGTCAGGCAGGACCTATCACATGAAGTTGCCGGTCGAATGATTCACAATACAAATTATAGTCTGTGTGATCCTAAGCTATTTAGAGGTATTTAATTACCAGTCAATATCATATATAGTCTCACAAACACTAGTCTCATGGTAAAAAAAAACGCTGAAAGTGGTCATATTAGGCTTTAGTATGTTTAGTTTAGTTTAGTTTATTAGTTGAGTCAAGACATTTTGAGAGAGACATAATTTTGACTGCTGCCATTCTGTTTTTGTTCATGGGACTCTTTTATAAATGCACCTTTAAAAAACATTTTGTGCACTTACCAGCTCGATCCAGGAGTTGACACTAACAGTAACAGGATCCACTGACTCCACAAAGTGCCACCAGTGTCTGGGAACAAACAGCACCTGGACAAAAGAGACACTTTTTTACAGCTCCACTAGATGGCAGCATGCATCTTTCCCCTGTGTTGTGTGTGACTTTATTAAAATAGACACGCCTTATTGATTCCCAGGCTTCAGAGCAGTCCTGATTCATTCATGGCCAGTGGTTTGACGAGAGAGGGGGAATGATTTGTCCTTATTATTCACAGAGGTGAAGTCGTCTTGGAGGGGAATGCTGCTGCATATAATAAAACTATTCACTATAGAAAACTTAGGTGTTGCCCCAAGAGCTGGGTAAAAGGGAGCAAATGGGTTCAGGGACTAGTATTAACACAACTGAATGAGAGCGTGGCAAGAGAGGGTAAGGCAGTTTTATGTAAAGGACATTATATGTATATAAAAAGGCCAAAAAATTACACAAAGTAATAGAATAGTTATTTACTCCATGAGTCCATGATTCAAAACCTAAATTTGTCTCAGTTAATTTCTTTCAAACTGAAATGTCTTATACGTATCAACGAGTGACAACAAACCTAACCGATGAGCAATACAATCATCCTTCTCGCAACTGTAGAGTCAAAACAGCACACATCGACTGTTTAAGTAGTTCTCTGACTGGATAAAATACCGGAAAAGGATTCTCTTTGACGAAGAGCAGAGGTAGTCCACGTACAGTTACACTTAATAAGCTCTATCGATGCTGTCTGCTCTGTTCTGTTTTGTTGCCGTTTTTTTCCCATTTAACATGGAATATAAACTTATAAACAATTCAAAGTTCTAACCATTCTTTTTTTTTTTTTTTTAACCTAAAAAAAGAAAAACAAACTGTAAGCTGCAATCTGAATATATAAAATACTTGATGTTACATGATGTACTTTATGAATACAAATTTAACACATTATGTTTACACCATTTAAAAACAATGAAACACTGAATGGACCGGTCCACGTTCCTCTTTTAGATTAATGTCAGAGATAATTGTGCACCATCTACACTTGTCCCAAGATGGACCCCTGAGGAACCCCACTGGGGTAATTTGGTCTGATCCACACCAAAAAAAGTTAACTACTAATCTACACTTTTTGTGGCAATGTTTAAATAAAAAATAAAGGTCCCTCCCACTGAGTTCCATTTCAGACACATAAGTGAAGCTTGAGTGTTCCTTTTACTTGGGGAAATCTGTACATGGTGAATCATTTTAAATTAGAGCAGCCTGCCACGGTTACATTGTTAAAAAACTATTCTGACAATCCTGACAGTCCCTGTGAGGTTAAACTTAAAATTTATTCCACAAGAAACTGAAGCACAATTACATAACTTCCTTTTCAGTTCTCAAAATATTGTTCAAATAAAAGGTCAAAGTAAAAACTACACCTGAAGCCAGTCCTGATTTGTGATACATGGCAGTCCTTTTGCAAACTTTAGATATAACTTTAACAGCTCGAAACCTTTTTCAAAATGACTTAAGTTTTCCGGCAACAACTTCAGGGACTTATTAAAAACAACAAGGTCATCTAAGCGATGGCCATCATTTCTCATCTGCTTTAATAAATAAAAGTGGCGTTGACCCTGGTCTGTGTATCACTCTCTAACCACTCCTCAGGTGCGTGACAGCTGGATTTACTGTCGCTGATAGCAGTGTTTAGTACGCAGCAGGGGCTCCAGCTTGAGCAGATAGTGAGGAGAGACAGATGGCTAATTACTTTGTCACCGCGTCGACTCTTGAGGAACACAACAATGCAGCTAGAATCAGAAATAAAGCCAGAGGAGGAGATAAAACATTCAGGAAAAGTAGTTAAAAGTAAGAAGGAAAGTCTGGAAATTAGGTCAAAAGTGACAGCAGTGCTTTTGAATAGTACCTGTTCTGAATTATAGTGCAGGAAAAGACCAAACTAATGACACTTGCACAGTAAAGGGTCTATGATTCCAAAACAAAATTGGTTGGTTTCATTTTAAGATTTAACGTTTTTCAGTAAAGATGAACAAAAATCAGGTCTAATCCCAAAGGTATAACAAAAGACTGGTCCGTTAAAATCCATTGAGAGTGGTCTTGAGACTGGACAGACTGTTGCAGAAGAAAAGGAGGGCTTCTCGGTAAATCACAAAAAGATTCAAGGCAGAACAGAGCCATACTTTTGGTTGTACCAAAGTAAAAATGAGGACAAATAAAACATTTGTACAGTATAGTCATAGTCTTGGCAAGTCTTTATTTTTTAATCCTAAATGTTTGTTTATGACCAACTCTGCAATAAAATGCTTTCAATTTAAACAGTTCCCAACAAGACAGAAACTTTATAGTTCTGTCAATCACTCTAGTCTAGTAGTGGACCAAGCCTGAGCTGTTAGTTAATGACACAAGTGATCATCCTCCACTAACTCTATTATAACACCCTCCGTCTGCTGGGGTCTAGTTTAACTCAAACAGGCCTGATTTGAATTAAAACACGACTCACGGTCGTTACGCTTCCTTTACACTTTTATGGAGGACATTATGACAAATAAATCATGTACTTTCACATGTTTAAAGCTGAAGGGCTCATAAAAAAGAGGTTTTATGGTCATTGCATCAGTTAGATAGAACTTTATTAAATAAATGCCCAGTGTTGCTGTCACTTGTAGCAAAAAAATAAAAAATAATTGTACCAGGAGTTTTGTAATTATACTTTAATATAAACCTAACATTTACTTTGTACTTTACATTGTATTACCTTCAGAGGCATGCATCTTAAGAAATAAGGTCATGTGTTTTGGTTTATGCTCATATTTACCGCCCTTTTGTTTTAGTGTTTTTTGTGTTTGTTGGGGTTTTGAGTCAATATTTAATGCGTTCTCTGTAATTTCAGTACTACGTCAGTACTTTAGCCACCTTACTAAATCAAATTCCCTACACTTTGCACCTGTAACTATCAACCACCCGTCACCTGTCCCGGCTGCAGAGTGACGCTGTGAGCCCTCGCCGTCTCAAAGCCGGGGAAGCGCCTCAGGTCCGGACGCAGGACATCCACCTGGCTGAACACGCTGGACTCTTCGTAGGGGATCCTGGTGGGGTACATTTTAGACGTGTCCTCGGGCGGAAACAGGTGCCAGCGCTTTCTGAAAATGTAAACAACTGCTCATGTAAGAGGCACACTTAGGTTCTTCCACTGTTTGGACTTGTACCTTTGAGATTCGGGGATTTAGGTTTAACTTTATACTTTTCTATGAGACAGATTATGGAAATTACTTTTTGAATTTAAAGCTGGACAATAAATCTCTTTTATGTGAACTAAATACCACCAACAGACAGAGCATGTGACATATTTGAGGGACAGAAAATCATTACTTCAATCCATCGCTGCTAAAGGAGAATCTGGAGCGTGGATAGTTCCAGCTCAATGGAAATAAGTATTTTTAGGACATTTAGTACATGGCTTTTTCTAACTCTAACTTAAGTACTCACTTTCTTATCAATGTTCATTATTCATAACTTTTTTATTAAGATATCATTTGCTATGCTGCATGCTACCACATCCTGTACTTGGCCTGTAAAGCTAAAAAAATAATCTTTACCTAGACTGCTGCCTCCTGAAAGTGAAAAAAGATGGCTTTTCCTTTTGGAAGCATTTTAAAATACATACATGAATAACTTTGAGATATCAGTAGCATCAAAACATAACCAGGATTCTTGTTGAGGTGAAAGGCTGTCTTATTGTTCCAATTATCAAAGATCCTGATGACTCCACTGATGGCAGACCCTTAGTGATCATCCCAGGTTCATCTGAGAGTTTTTACTTTGTTTACCCAGCAACAGGTCATCTCCTACTGCCTTAAAAACCTCTTTACTGTACCTAGAAACATGGATACAGGAACTTACTGACACTCTACATTTAGAAAAAAGCCAACACCTGCACTATATAAAAACAAAACAACTTCAGCTTTTAACCTGCCATAACTGTAAGTGTTCCTGAACCCCTCTTGTGTGTTTTGTCACACTTCCAGTGATTATTACTTTTGACAGTTTTGTTACTTTTTCTTTTGCAAAGATTTGGACTATTCTACTCACCACAGGACGTAGGTAACGTTTTCAAACGTTTTTTTTTTATTTTATTATCAGTGAAATAAAATCCAAAGCTATTCTCTTTCAGGGAATAGTTGATAAAAGCCTAAAGGGCAAACTGTGAAACATATGCTCTCACCTCAAGCTCTTCAGTCCCACTGCGAGAGTGTTTTCCTGAAAACATCTCACTCTCTACTGTTTCTGTGACCTGCCACTGCCACAAATGATTTCTGTGGAGATCAATACGGAATCAAGACCCAATTACAGTGAGTGAGATAAAAGTGCAGCTGTGTGGAGAGGAGCAGAGACAGATAAGAAACACAGAGCCCTTTTCCCTTCGGCTTCTCTGTTCATACTTCAAACTGACCTATACAGCGACTCCTCCGTCTTCATTTCCTTTTCTCCTGAGTTCATAACTAGTGAAGCACATAAACTCACTTTCAGAGGCCAAACGATAGATCACAGTTACTCTGTGTCTTTCAAGGTGAGAGAAACTTATATCAATTACTTGCTTCAATTTTGATTAACAAAGTTAAGTGCCCTGTTTAAGTTAAATCATTATTAAACACCTTTAAGTCTCTAAAACACAGAGATATTGTCCTTTCTAATGTGGCAATTATTATTCTTAGCGACCGTGTCTGTTTGTTCAAGTATCATTGAATTAACAAGTGTCTTCTTCTTCAATACAGAGAATTAGACTGGTCTTTGTAGATTTTATTTTTATTGTAAGGAGGCAGGACCAAAAGAGACAGATCAAACTTCCTATCAATGCAATTTCAAATGTAGCTGTGACAGGTTTGCCCAGACCTTTCTTTAAAGTTTTAGACAAGTGTGTACGTAAAAAGTACGAGAAAATATAAAGCATGTTTAATATTATTAGAAAATGCAAAATGAAAAAAACAGTTCTTGTTCCACTGGATCTGGTTCTGTTCAAACATTTGGACTAAACCAGACCAACAAATCTCAGAAGGAACTTAGACTAAACCGGACCATGTGATTCCAGACAGGACCAGGCCGGACTCCATGATGTTGGGATCAGGGACCCACGTCACGTCAGGAGGACTCCTTGTTCTGAATGAATTAATAGTGTTTGCTCTTTACCGTCCTTGCACTTGCAGCACCAGGTTACAGCCGTACGAGTCCAGGTGACACGGCGTATTGGCTCCTTCTGTCCCGATCCACAAGGTGCTCTCTCGGCCGTTACGCCCCTCAAACCCAAACTCTGACCACTTCACGTCCTGCAAACGGATGGAAAAATACAATGACCAATGAACAAAACAGACGTCCCATTTACATTTTGTGGATTTGTTTATTGTCTGTGATTATAACGAGCCAAACTGACAATTGTCACCACCAGTGAGACGTCTGAAAGGGCTTATTACGGTCGCCCTCTGTGCAGAAAAACTCAAATACATTGTTGTACATTCTTTAAATAAAAAAAAAAGCGGTCTGTCAATCATGTCTTGTCGGACGCACAAAGGTGCAGCTTCCTGAATAATAGAGTCATTAGCATATGTACGCAGGCAGCTGGAAATGACAGAGTGGACAATTTCAGCTTCGGGGGAGCGTTTGGCACAGCACCATTTATCCTTTAAGAAGCCTACGCCATCGTCTTTCTCAAAGGCACGGATGTCAGCAGGTAATAATTGCAGGTGGATGCTCAATAAAGATTTATCACTGAGGCAAAAAATGAAATAAATGTGTAACAGCGACCGGCAAGGATGGAGTTTTTTTTATGTCTTTAGCCACTGCCAGGAAAAAAATAGTAGCAAATAATAAATAGTTTCAGAGAAAAGCTTAACATTTTAATTGGAAAATGTCAGTAACAACAGTAACAAAGTGAGAATACAAATGAGGAAAATGTATTGGATTGGAGTTTATTGGTTTAATGTGGAATTTGTTGATAAGACAGGGCTTTAATTACAACAGGCCAGCAGTGTCCGGGGTTATTTTCCATCAGGTTTGGGGTATTCGAAACATTCAAGGCTTTATTTAACTGTAGTTTATGAGAACCAGCACAATTATGAAGTTGCCAAGAAGACAAAGAACAGGTTACTGTCAACTCTCACACCCCAGTTCAGCAGCTTTGTCAAAGGCCAGTTTAGAGCTGCCATTTAAACCTAGATAGAGAGAATGAAGATGAGTCTTTAACTGTAGAGGCACATGTGGGACCAGCCAGACGTTTTTAAGCATTTAATGAAAAGGTACTAATAAATAAAACTATCAGTGTGTAGGTCCTGGGCTTCTGAAACTTTTCAGACCGCGAGTCACAAAATAACAATGCAACAGCCCCCCTCCCCCTCCCCCCGCTCAAAAAATCCCTTTTGCTGTGTTACTGATTTATCTTTTTTCTTTTGTGCTTGTTATGTTTTGTGCTTTTTCTACCTACCTGCCTACCTACCTATTAAATGCTATGGCAAAATTTACACAGTACAGTTAAATTTTAATGACTATTTAATAATTATCTTACATTTAGGTTAATTTCATGCATTCTGGCTGGGTATGTGTTCTCACAAGTTACACAGTGAGAATCTGTCAAACCAGACAGACTTTGTTTCCTTGTATTATTTCAAGGAACTATCAAAATTTATCTAAGACACTTGATTGTAAGTCTCCATATTTTGCTGCAAAAAGTTACATACTGTTGCTTTTAAAGAGTCAAACAGTATAGTTATGAGGAGGAAAAGGCTTTGTGATGACATTATATAGTTTGTTCTGTTATTATTTATAGTCTTACCTCAAACATTGATGGCTGTTCTTCAAACACCTCAGCAATGTACTTATAGTCAGCGTAGGCCCAGTGTTCAGAGACAGGATGGTCACAGAAAGGACCAACGCTTGTCCCGGTGTGGCCCTGGTTCCAGCTCAGAAACTGCCCCAGCGTCGCATTCACAAAAGAGCACTGCGTCTCAAACAGAGGAGCTGCAGAAATTAGATTTAAAAAAACAAACAAAAAAAAAACAAATCAACACAATCAATTTTCTAGAAAGTGAGTAAAAGTCAAAGCTAAATTATTCAGTTGAAAAGATGTTAAAGTCAGTAACAGTAAGCAACGACTATACATCATCAGAGAGGCATGAAATCTAGTTTAAACTTCTTTTACGAGAAAAATAAATCACAGAAGTAGAGATTTTGTAGCTTTTATTTCAGTGAACAAACTGTTGTGTCTATGTTTGAGTGATGACTTTTATAATCCGTCATGAACAATAATTTTCTTCCTGTCAGCTGCTGCAGTCGGAAAAGATGATACAGCAAAGTAATTAGGTGGCGTTTATCTAAAGACATGCTCTCTCACAGAACCAAAAATAATTCTTCAAGATGCATACACATACATATATATAAATATATATATATATATTTTTTTTGTGATGTGACATTTTAAAAGTGATCATTAACAACAATGATAATTCCCCCAGGTTTCTCTAACTACAGTCTAATGGGTGTGTATGTCTTGGCAAACTGATTTATTGTTCTCTTTGAAGATACAAAAGTGCAATTAATACAATATCCATCACTGATGAGTTGAACAACAACTTAATCAGAGAGAAAATGAACTGAATACAAGTCCCTCAAGTTGCTTGGGTGAATGGACATTACATTTTGAGGGTCAGCTAAATACAGATGTGTCAAAAAAGTTTGATCCCACGGGCTAGAGATGGGCATTGTGAACAAAAAAACTAATAATATACCATTAAGTGACTTTCAAAACTATGCCCAGCACCTTTTTACTGAATGTACAAACCTTTTAAATGTATTAAGTCATTATTCTGTTTTTTACTAGGATGTCTTCTTGTATAGTTTAATAAAAGAGAGCATATCATACAAATTATATGGTGAAATCAAAAAAATATTGTAATATGAACATCCCATTAATGTTAGTCAAGTAGATTTTATGAAAAAAAAAAATGAGGCGCTTACTTGTGGAAAATCATACAGTTTCATACATACAGTATTTTGTTTTTCTAAGCTATATTGTTCCATTTGAAGATTTTTTAATCAATGAGGTCACGAGCCATATAAAACAAATAAAACAGACATTAATCATGAGTCCTTACTGTTAGTGTCCTTCCTCTTCCCCAGTCTGAATCTGATCTCTTTGTCACGGAGGCAGCTCGACAGGTGCTCAGCCGTCCACCGAAGCACCGGCCACCCGCTGGTCATGTCCAGGAAGACGGCCGGCAGCTGCAGCTGATGCACGATCCAATAGGCCTCCTCTGGACTGAAGGGTTTCACAGAGGGAGCGCTTGCCATGATCGGTGTGTACACTAGAAGGAAGAAAATAAAAGAATTAAAGAAGCTTTTCTATCTTAAAACCAAAGCACTAAAATGTTAAGGGACAGAGAATACAAAATTACAGCAACATTTCCTTTTTACTTCCTTTCCTTGTGACCACAGGTTATGATAAGGACAAAGAAAAAGAAAAGCTCGAGACGCTCCTCAACAGTTTGTTCTGTGTGGAGGCAACAGTTGCACATGAGGTCCTGAATTAAACCTGTTGCTGTGCTGCATCCTTCCACTGCCTTCCATGTGTAGAGCCAAGTTGTGGCTTCGTTTAGTGTCTATTCTCCTCTAGTGTAACCATGGCTAACTAGCTCAACCTTACTGAAAAACTTTATTTTCATGTAGATAAATCCTTTTTAAAAATATATATTCTTTCTTTATTTTTCATTAATGTTGTTTAACTGATAGGCAACTACGTTTTAGTTACAGCTAGTAGTATACAATCAAAACATAAAACACCATAACTAGATGTAATCTAGAAATCTTGTTGTAGTTAGGCTACAGGGGATGCTGGACTTCTTCTGACACTGTGGATCTTTTAGTCTCTCAGACCAAAAAGAAGCTAAACATTCCTATCAGATTTCCAGTTTAACCATTATACTTTGTTGAGGTAAAACTCAAGACAAGGTGAGAATTTATGAACTCTGAACTCGTGTTTAAATGCGTTACTGTCTGTTTGTATGAGCAAACGCTGGATTAGCTAAGCAAATATATTTCTCTGATGTCCTAAATAAATTCCTGGAATGCCAGTGGGGTCTCTGTCTGGCGAAATAATGGGCACTCACCTTTCACTACACGTGCTAGTGGCGTTTTCGCGGAAGTAAACAAACCTCACGTGACACGGTGGAGTTTCAAACTAGCCTCTGAAACGTCACTGGTGAGACTGCTCCATTCCGGCTCTTTGATCGTGCCCTTGCTCCGGTTGTTATAGCGCTTATTCTGCTCCAAGATGGCGGACCAACGGCTGCAGCTTCCACATTCGTCCCTACTTCCGTACGGGCATGCGCAGTAAGGCTTACTGACAGACAATCCGGGCTGTTTTGTTTTTGGTCGGCTGTTTCCCTTCGAGCGGTTCATTTCTTCAGCTCTAACACACAAAAACGGAATTATAAAAAGAGTCGACTCACAAAAAGCCACGATGGGTGCCGTGTCGAGCACCGACGCTGAAAGGGAACCTCTTTTAGTGCCGTCTCATGTGGAGCCGAACCCACAGCCAGTAAATAGCCGAGTGTACGGAAGAAGATGGCTGGTTCTGACCCTGTTTTCACTATTGGGACTAATGCAGGGGATGGTCTGGAACTTCTGGGGACCCATACAAAACTCGGCAGTCCATGCTTTTGGCTTTACCAAGTCGGACATTGCGGTCTTGGTGCTGTGGGGTCCAGTAGGCTTCATTCCTTGGCTGTTCTTTATGTGGTTAATGGATAAAAGAGGTGAGGAGTCTTGTCTATTGTGTCCTGTCTTACATTATGCTCTTTAAGTATAATGTTCTGCCCATCACCACAAAGGTCAGGAGGCTTATGTGCCTCAAACACAATGTATTGTTAGCTTTGTGATATCTAAAAAGCCCTCCTATTGAGCAAACAGCTCACAGATGATTGACTTATCAGGTGATGTGTTAGTAGCGATGTCCGGTATTTTAGTTAGTGCTACGTATCCAAAGATTGTTTCTTTGATGTTTTGATGATCAGTTAATCCCTAACAGTGACAATCAACGATAAATCACATCCTAGATCACCACTTTACTACAACAATGATAATAATAAAATATCAATGGCAATCGAATACTTATATATATACTGTTGTTTAGAACTGATTAAAAGTGCCAATATTTGTCACATTAAGTTTTCCTCCCACACCTGAACAAGGCTCAGGTAGTGTATCTGTGACCCATAGTCTAGACAAAATGCCTTATAGAAAAAGAAAAAAAAAATAAGCTGGAGATATTAAAAACACACACCAACATGCAGCTATGGCATGTGCCTTTTTTAATCAGAAAAGAAACTAACATGTCATCACAAAAACAGACTTTAATTATGCTTTATTTATTTTTGATAGAGAAACAAGATTTTGGCCAAATTATTGTCATGGCACTATCAAAGTACTTGAAATGACTGCTTTTTGGTTGAGCGGCCTCACTGACACACTCATATATGGACCATATATGAGTGTGTATATATATGGATTTGCAAAAACCTGGAAGTGACTCCCTTTAATGCTAACATTCACACGGTACAAGGTTTACTATGATCTTATACCTTTTATTACATTTATTATATATACTGGCGGTCACTGCCTTTATCTGTCAAATATACACCACGATGACCTTAGTTTGTCTGGACTAAACATGTTAATTCAACACTTTCACAATGTTTTCCTGTAAATTGTCACACTTCTCTTTATGCTTTTAGAGCCTACATTAGACCTGATTTCATTGTCTTAATTTTGACCCTTGACTCAATCTTTATTATTAGAGTCAAACTGGGTGAATACTATTTACAAGTTACATTTACTCAAGAATAATCCTTTAGTACAGTGTGAGTAGTACTTTTAGGTGTAGATGTAGATTTAGATGTAGAAGGCCCATTGTAAATAAACATGGATGTCGTCAGCCCATTGCTCTCCCATTCACTGGTATTGGCCTTACCACAAGGCAATAAAATGGCAGTTACATCCAGGTTTTATTGCTGTTATAGTAAAACTATAGTTTTCAGAAAGCAAAAACAGATGTATAATCCCCCCCTCACAGAGTTGTCATGTAGTAAAAACTTAGCTCTAGAGACCAGAGCCATCTTTTGTACCAGGCTGTAAACCATTGGATTTCTCCTAATGTTTCTGCTTTTGTAGCCTGCCGTCTGGTGGACGCAGGTATTTCGCTGTATATCGCTGTATGTTGGGCCCTTACTTGAAGACTTTTTAATGGGTTCCATGAAAGAGGCTTGAGAAGGCACTGAGTTTGTGGCTTGGTCAAGGCTTTGGTGTTAAAGCTCTGTTAGTATTAGCTGTAGTTGTTTTTATTTAGCACATTTGTCCATTTAATGTTAAATTCTTAGCTTCATTATTCTTACTTACTTTGTTTTATACTGTTCTTCTACTTAAAGAATATTATTTTATGTTTTATGTGAGCATAGATTTTGACTACTCTCCCCAAACCTCTACAGCCCCACGTGTCATAAATAACATTAAGATTTAACTTATCGTTGCGCTCTACTGAAGCGTGAAGCAAAGAGCCATGGGGGAAAAGGTCTGATACAGAATGCAACTTGCTTTACCAGTTTATCTGCATAGCTTAACTTATATACCACATCTCACTAACATTTTTCTGACGACTAACAGACCTCACACGAATTACTTCCAAGTTCTTACACAACCAAACTCATGATGACTGCATTTGATTACCTCAATGCTATATGTAAAATGTAAATGTAAAATGCAACACTGGTGAATGGAAGCTTATGTAAGTCACTTTGGATTAAAGCGTCTGCTAAATGACTGAATGTAAATGTAAATATATGATTTGAAAAAACATCCTCTATAATATGGTAGAAACTCATTTGCAGATTCTCTTTAGTAAAGTTGATATACTGTATATAACCATGTTTCCAGCTAAGCCCAACAATGAAGTATAATATTGAATTAGCACTAGTCGTTACAAATTACATTAAGCCTTAGTATGACCTTGTTTTTTAAAATCGGATGTGACATTGAACATTAGAAACAAGCCTTTACTCTTTCAATCTGAGCCAGCCTCACACACTCTGGCTGTACACTGACTTTGCTCTGGGGATTGACATCTCATTTGAGACTTTGTGAAACATGGAAACTATAACAACACAGAGGTTGCCACCCAACAAAGACGAGTGCTAAGTCATACTTTAGTCATCACGTTGTAAGGCTGTAATATTGTGGTAGTTGTGACATACGGCAGAGACGTGCTGATGAGGCAGAATGTGTCACACAGAGCTCCTTCACAGTTATGTAAAACGTTGAACTGGCTCTAACATCTCTATAAAATTGGTTAGCGACAAGCGCAATGGTTTTAGTTTGATCATTAGATCACATCTTACAATATAATTAGATTAAAAGTGAGGCTTTTTTGGGAGATCTGAAAACCCACACTTTCACTCATTTTTAAGAGAATGTGAACAGCTACGGTAGCCCTGTAGGGACATGCTGTTGTCAATGAACAAACCCTGTTAAAATACTGGATGGTGATTTCACTTTGTAAAAATTTTAAGCAAAATATTAGTACATAAATGCCATCTTCATACAAGAATGTGTGCTTAAAAAGAAACATAAGTGTGCTTGTCCAGCAGTGCTCAGTTTGTCCACTCTGGGCATTTGTAGGGACAGATATTAGTGCTATTTATACTTTTATGTTTAACACAATGTACCTTTAGCCGATGAGGTGCAATATAAAATAAAGTCTTTCTAAATTATTCAAAGAATACGTGCTAGTTTTTTTTTAAAAGAGTTGAATAAAAAGCCTTTTTTTACTAGGATGGGCAGGGTGACTTTTATTACTTTTCTATAACCTATGAAACATCGGCGGAACAAAATGGACAAGACAACTCGTGTCATTTGTAAGATTTTCAAACCAGACAAAACAGATATTCAACATTAAGCTCTACGTGTCATTGTCTCAGTTCTTTGCACCTAAGGCATTTGAAAGAAAACGTTTCAGCTGAGCTCTTAAGAGTCAGTATGTCTAAATACGCGCTCAGTGGTTGAGCGGTTGTCCCTCAGCCGGAAGGTTGATGGTTCGATTCTCGCTCTCCCCACAGTTCATACTGTCGTCGTGTCCTTGGGCAAGACACTTAACCCACCTTGCCTCCAGTGGTGTTCCAGCTGTGACACTGGTGAATTGAAGCTTAATGTAAGTTGCTTTGGATAAAAGCAAATGAATAAATATAAAATGTAAATATTTGCTGTAGCGTTAATAAAGTGTACCTAAGCTAAACAACATAAATGGTATATACTCATTGCACAATCAACACGATGTTGTTAGACTAGTTAAACTACATTTATTGTTTGCACTCAGTTAAGGTGGTAGCAGCTTGTTGGAGCTACAAATGTTAACATACAGATCCATGGCACTTAAAACAGTCCCAGTAACTTTGACTTTGATTTAAACTTCAACACAAATGTGCCACAATAAGGTTAAAAATATTTATTTAAAGAGGTTATTTGCCACTGTACATAGATAGTAAATGGGTGAGAGTGTGTCACAATGGCCGCCTTAAAGAACAATAGAAAAACTCATAACTAGATCTTCATTACTCGACTTGATCTTCATAATTCGATTTGATCTTGGTCCAGATATTTTTATACAAGAAATTCCCATATTTAGGCTTCCTCTTCACCATTTGGTTGGACTTGGACGGTCTAATTGTGACTAATGTGTATAACAATGTGCATTTAAATATTTACATTATGAAATCCAACAAATCTTTATATCACAATAATTAATAAGCTGCCTAATGTAAAATATTAATAGTCTGCTGCAAGAAACATTTGTTCCTGATATAGTTATTTGGTTTATGAAGACTATGCATTTATTGACACACTGCTGTAAAAACCTAAAGTCAGAAGTTAAACCTCAGCTCATTTCCCCTTTGACTACTGAAAACAATATAATTATTGTCGAAACATGAACCATATTAGTTAGTTAGTTAGTCCGGTTAGTGAACAAGGCACCACATACTTCCCTGCTTCTTTAAGCTGTCAGCCACCACCACTCGTATGGAAGAACAGGGAAGTGGAGAGAGTTTCCCTGAATGGGCATCATGTGGTGGAAACAGAATCCGACTTGTTGACAATGTTAGAAACATTGCTTTGTCTATAAATTGCCGTCACGAATGTGGTATTTTAAATGAATGCCTGGATTTCTTTTGTGCTTTGTGTAGTGTCAAATCAAATCAAATCAAATCAATATACATGTAGCTGCTCTTGGAAAGCAAAGAGAAACTATTACAAAGCAAAAATACTTAATAGTTACTTCAGCGTGAAAAAATCTTTAAGGAGGTTACAAGCCTTTTATGTAAATCCCTGAGTCATAGTTATATCTCAGTTATACACCACTCAACTTTTGCACAAAATGCAGTTTAAACTAATGCTCTATATATTTTGAAGTGTAGACATGTTTTTTTCTCTTGGGTCTTGTAGGTTTGCGGGCGTCCCTTCTTCTCTCAGCCTTCTTCATGCTGCTGGGATCTGTTCTGCGGTGCATCCCACTGATGGAGGAGCCTCTCAGACGATGGTAAGGCTGCGCTGAACACTTTCTGGAAACAAGCTAATTTAACTACTCACATATTTCCATCAACGGCTTACATGCCACCCATATCCTAGTACAAGCTCCTTAAATAAATACACATAAGTGCATCAGTAACATGTAGCTGTAACTGCTATAAACATTTGTTAGGGTGAACTTTAAAGTGTATGAATTTACCTGTCAGAGCAACAAATTCTCTACCTGCCGATTTTTGTTATTATTACTCTTCATATATTTGTCCCAAATTCTTTAAAAACCTTGCCATTGATCTTTGCTTTAACACAGATGCGCCACAATATGAGGCAATAAGGTTAACTGATTACATAAGGCTTTAAGTCACTACATAAGACAAAAGTCAAGGTGGTTAGAACTTGGACTGAAGAGTGCTGTGGGAAACCCTTCTTATTGGCTTATTGTGCTTCAGAGGAGAGTAAGCTTGTAGCTGGCAGATTGGCGTGTCCATCCTGGGCCACCGTAGAAACCTGATGCTATTTCTTTACTTTTCTGTGTATTTGTCGTTGAAGGCTATCAGTGGTTCACCGCTTATGTCTCCTAAAACGCACAAAAGTTACACACATCAAAGATACTTTACTGTTTGTGGTTTTATTAATGATATTCTTAGAAAGATATTATGTTTCAACTTGTTAGTCTCTACCAACTTTTTTTCTTCAATGATATCATTGAAGAAAAAATGTTGGTAGAGTCAAACATAATTTAGATTACGTATGGAGCCATCATAAAAGCGCTCGGCAAGTTTTGTTTCTATGGGAAATAAGAGGCAATAGTGCTTTATTATCAAGCCTCCTAACACATCATAAAACAACACCCATAACTGTGCATTAATGTTGTGACATTTATTGATCACAAACAAAGCTGTAACTTCTGAAAACCTCTCATCAGCCTGCCCTTATTCACCAAATGGCCCTGTAATAATAATAATGTCTTGTTGATGCTATAGCTACATATCATGCAACAAGAACAATACAGTATCACAATATTTACAAAGGATCTAACCAGGATTTTACCACACCCTCAGTTGTTTGCTTTTCCTAGAGTTTCTTATGACCAATGTTTTATTTAAGTTTCTTACCTTAACTGCTACCTGCCCTCTTCCTCACGAGTCAAGAGTCTCACCTGATGTTACTTGTTACTTACTTGTGTCTTTTATATAGGTTTATACAGGTTTTTGTTGTCCTGGACCTCCCTGTAGGCCGATTTCTTTAGAACAGCATCCCCATATTTTCCTCTGTTCCAACAATTCTTGCTTAGTCCGGGTCTATTATGTGGTTCTCCCTCTTTGATTGGTTGGAAATAGCAGTCTTGAACTTTTTGTTTTGTTGTTTGTGTGTATTGCTTGCTTTACAGCTGACAAGTCACAGAATAGTCACAGTAACATCATGTGACTATTCTGAGGAAGACTGCTGCCGTCAAAACATTTTATGGTACGATTCTGAAATGAAACACTAATCTGTAAATAAGAAACTCTAGAAAAAGTTAACATTTGTGGAAGACCAAATGAACATATTTGGACTCCTAAATTGTTTACTAAAAAAATCTCACTTTCAACATTTACCAACGATCCGATAACTCCTCAGCAAACAATAAATGTAAAGTAATTAATAATATGCTTATGTATAGATTATGTTGCACGCAATTAACCAAGCAACAGTTTATCCTTAATATTACTTTATGTGCTGTACATTTGCAAGAACACACTATTAATCCCATTGAGCTCTTCTGCCTGTCCCAGGATCTTGAAATGGATTTAATACATTTTCTTCTTTTTTTAAGACTCATGAATTTTAGTGAAGTCTGGAGTTCCCTGATCATTCTCACAATTACATTTATTTTAAAACTGTCACGGCTAATTCAGTCTCCTTTCTGAATATTATAAAGCTTCATTTCTTTTAAACCAGGCCATGAAGGGATTACTGTAATATGCACTAGACTTAATATGACTTTACCTTTATTTATCCTTGAAATATAACACAAACTGGTTGATTGTACAGAGTCTGTTTTGTGTAATGGATAAACTTTTGTTGTAGTTTAGTGGAGACTTAATGTTGCTGTTGGCCTTAAAACAAGCTTGTAAGTGCACATCGTATCCTCATTTATCAAATAGAGCTATAATATTACAGTGTACAGTGACATCGAGTGATTAATTAACTACATTATCAACACAGTGTAAGGCAGCCCGGTTACTGCTTGTGCTGACACTTACTACAAAACAGGCTTTTTTTACTAAATTACATTGAAGATTCAACATTTACTTTAACATTACAGTGAAAAGAGACACCTGTAAAAAGACCTGAACTTGGTATTTTTGGCCAAAGTGACACAGAATAGTCATCTTTAATAGTGTTTCAATGTGAGTAACTGAATAGATATGAAATGCATCCAAAAGCATGACTATTACAGCTGTTAGACTCTCACCTTGGCTTTTCTTTTTAGAGCTAATGGTTTCACTTCATGTGCATAAGTACAGTATATTAACATGTCTGATCGTTTGATTTATTTTTGTTGGCGATAAAACAGTCTTTTTTGGGAAGTCTGCAGAGTTCAGTTTGTATTTGTGATGACACGGCAAACCTCATGATAAGCATAGTGACGATGTGAGATTCTGACAACATGATAAGACCCTTTGCAAATATGCTACAGCTCTTTCAAGTTCTTTCAAGGGATTTGAGAGAAAGAACTTTGACCAAATTTGTTAATAGTCTCCACTCGGCCTTTTCCCAAAACTTCACCCAAAAGTCATTGCAACACTCACAATACATTTTTACAGAATAATTTGCTGGACAGAAACCGTGTTTTGTAAATCTGTCATTCTTGTGGCAACATAAAAACATCAGTGGTGCGCCCCCTGGTGGAGGCTGCAGACAGTGGATTTCCGTGGGGATAATAAAGAATAATTCATTCATTCATTTCCTTCCGCTTAGTCTTGTTAGGGGTTATCTTTGGTTTGAACTCACAACCTTGTTGCTGTGAGGCAGGAGCACAACCACTATAAGAGATAATATTAACACAATAATAATAAATTATTGACCACCTTAATCAGTGGCTTTCATTCCTTGACCACAATATACCTTAACACCGGTTATTATCCCATTCCTACTCACAAAACAATACACTTTGCAGTACATTGGCCATGATACACTCACTGTCATTATATTTTAATGATATTTTATGATCTCTGTGAATCTGAGGTGGGAAAAATACTCTGACCAAAGAAACCAAACCAGAGAATATGCACTCATAGTCTTTATTGGATCGACTGAAATGTGTAGTTGTTTTGCGTAGGTTACTGCTTACAGACTTACAAGTGCTTCATAATCCTGTCACAAGTCTGAGGAGGTTCTCAATCATCAAGGACATATTGATGAAAAGGTTAAAACAAAGGCATCTGGAAAAAAATCCTACATTCAAACGCCTTTGTTTTAAAAATGTTATTCCTGTCAAACACCATTACTGTAAAAAAAAAAAAAAAAACACTACCTAACAAATATCAGATTATCTTTATCTGTAATATCATGAAATACATTGATATGACACAATAACATTACATTGTCCATCTCCTCTTGTGTTGCCCTGTTGACTTCCTGATTTGGAAAATGTCTTAAACTTGACTTTGACGTCCTGTGTTTTCACATTTGTAATCATCAGGCTTGAAGAGCAGCCAGGCCGTGCTGCTCTGTGTCTCGGGCCCTTGCTGCCCGCTCGGCCCTTATCACACACACGGCCCTTTGACAGGCCATCAGTAGAGCACATTAAAAAAAGCCCTGTTACTCGGCTCCATTCTCTGTTTTCCTCATGAGCTGCAGCGTTGTGCCTTTTTAATAATAAAAAAAAAAAGCACCAGAGCTCACTGAGGTCATCTCATTTATAATACGCCTTTTGAAATAGTCCTTTTATTGAATATTTTCTGCGAACTAATCTCTCTAATGAGTCCTATTGAGCTCCATAATGAGTGCAATTCAGGCAATATATCACTTTATACATTTAATACAGGCAGAAAATGATGTTGCTTTTCAGGGGATTGGAGAATTTGCTTTAAATACACTTCAGGAAATCTAACCGGCCCACTATATTCTGTATTCTATATATATTATATACTATATTCTTGAGGTATTATTCTTTGTGTTTTAACAGAGGTCTATCTGTAGATTATATCTATATATTTTTTTTTTATAAAAATCCATCACTTGTTGTGTGCTAGTCTCAATGACAGGCTACTTGTTTTATAAAACCCAACAGTGATTATAATACAGACTTCTGTCTGTAATTAACACATACAACACATGCATACAATAAATGCCACTTTAATGTTATAAATTTCTATTTTTAGGAAGAATGTTTGTAATTATATGCACATTACCAGGTCCACAGCCATTGTATGTATCACATAAACTAAAGAGTAGCAACGTTCTCACACTTCCTCCATAATGCTGTATTTTTAATGTTTAATGTTTAAATCTCTCACGTAAAAAATCCCAGATGTCATTAAAGCTCTCCTAATAAGCTGTCAAATCTCGGCAATAGACTCACTTTATAGAGCTACAAGTATTTAACTGTTTGTAAAAAATAAAAGGGTGACTTCCTAAAGTATGAAGGAAAATATTAAACTTTAGCTTTACTTTTAGACTGTGATGCTAATCGCTAATAACTCCTTGCTAACCTTTAATGCATTAGGTGAAGAACTATTACTGTCACAGCATAATTTTCTTAATTGTGTCTTAATTTCTTGTCTTGTTCTGTTTTGTGCCTTCCTTGCTTCACATACCTGCTTTTGGAGTGTTTTTTTTTCACTTCAGAGTTTATGTTTTCCACATAAGTTCACTTGTTTGTGCTATTAAAGGCATCTATTGACCCTGCATAGTTTACCGGCTTAAGTAACAATACATTCTCCAAGTTAGTGCCTTTTGTACGTTTATCAACCATTCTTTTGACCTGATTACTTCTTAAAATAGGACCTATAGACTCACTGGCGATAAGATACAAGTAATGCTTTCAAACTATGTCCGAGAGCAGCTTCTGTAACACTTGCTCTTATGATCAATGCTTGTTTTTCTTTTTTTCTTTACACCCTTTCTTAAACTCTACACATGTTTTTAATGCAGTCACTACATTATGAAACTGAGCTGCTGATAACATCACGTGGTTTTAGATTTGACATAGATCATTCTGTGACAACATTATGCAACTCTTTCCACCAGCAGTTAAACACAAGGACTGTGATACATTCTTGTGACAGTTCTGTAGGAAAAGGCTGTTTTTAAATGTGATGAACAGAAATGCAGCAGTTGGGTTTTACTGAACTGGTCCAAAGTTAGATTTGAGACAACATCTAATGAAAGTTTCTCTTGAACTCTGGCTTTATTGAAATACTATCAATGCTTTTTAATGCTGAATAAAATACAACACTGAGCAAGAAATTGGAAAGACAAGGCAGTTCAATTCATAATATAATACAATAGATAATGAAACAATGGCCAGCAATGTAATCATTTTGGCCAAAAATAAATGTAATAAAGCCAATATTGTAATAACCTGCCAATAACATAAAGAATTTGAGCCAATAAAGTAATAACCTTTTTCTAAAAATGTAATAAGTTACATTAAAAGGTTATTACCTTATCGGCTCAAATGTTATGTTTTTGGCAGGTTATTACATTATTGGCTCTATTACATTTAAAATGGCCAGAATTATTATGTTATTGGCCATTATTGCATTACTGGGTGCTAAACCTACCCATATTCCAAAATCTGTACATTTCAAGACCATACAAACATACTAAAATATATGTGTTGATTTTTTTTTAATATACGTTTAATTAAGTGATGTTGTTTAACACCGAAATATTCCCAAACAGAAAAAGAGGAAAGAGAAATGAAACGGGCTGTGTCACATATTTTACAGAATAATACCAGTGCATTTTTTTTACAAACAGCATCTGCTTCAGTGGATTCAAAAAGAAACATGTGTACTCTCTGAACTCTAGGCCCTAGCGTCTCATTACTTGTAGCAGGTTGTGTTTGCAGCTGGTAAACTCAATAAAACACTGCATTGTATTGTAAGACTCTATTGTTGGTTTAGCCCGCCTTGAATTAGACGGTCACTAGTCACAGAAAAAGGTTTAAAATTGTACAGGGCCTAATATAAAGTGCAGAAGTCAGTTTGTGAATAATACTTTGACCTTTGATCACTGTCAGGGGATTTTGCTGCTATGGACGGTAATAAAACTTTTACATTCTTTTTGGATGAAGTGGTTCAGCTTCATAAATGTTTTCTTTTTGTTTCCCTTCTGCTTTGAAAAAACAACTCATGCTGCTCATTTTGCTCCTTAATGATTTTATGTGCCTCAAATAATGCTTTCTATTGTTTGTATCATGTCATTAATTATTTTATTATACAATTTTAGTAAGATCTGCTTTTGAGAGCCTTTAGTTTAAGTCCAAATTATTTAGGTTTAAACTGTGGGTTATCTGCGTGTTGTACTCAATGGAGCATTAACTTAACTCATTGACAATGTAGCTCTCCAAACGACCAGTAGATGTCACTGTTACATTTGTCATAACATACCCAGAGTTGAGTGACCTGCTGCTGCCTCTCCAAAGTTTCTCTTTAAAGAAGTGATGGGTTAAATACCTCTCCTTCCAGATGGAGAAACATCAGAGGATTGAACTAAACACTTCTCGCTGTTGAAGGTCATTTCTGAAGTGCTCAAAGGGATTGTTTAAAGTTTTCTGTCCCCACGAAGAGGACGCACTTGGCGACAGTCACCCAGCGTTAGACAGTCTCTTTGCTATTGTCTTCACTACTGTTTCATGTTTGATAGGTTTCACAGAGTCCTCTTAAGAAAACAGAATTTTTTTGTTATAAATCAAAGCTAGTTTTGAACTCATGAGACTGAAGTGAGTGTTTTTGATAGCAGGATACAGTTTGAAATCAACCCGAGTAGGACGTGCTCAGAGAAAGACAGGGAATTGAGAAGTCTTGAAAAGTAGCAGGTACATATTCAATCTACCCCGTTTTACAGTTTCACTTAAAGAAAGAAAAAGTTTCTTCCTTATTGTGTCTAATTTACTTATAACTGACATGAAGGTAATTCCTGTAAATGGCCTACATCGATTGTTTGGATTTTAGCTGACAGTGTGATACACAGAACCATCTTGAAGGCCTCATACTTTAGTATCGCCCATTATGAGGTCAATTATCCAATGTCACCTCCAAGTCTTTAGCGTTTGAGTCTCAGTCACCAAAGACTCAAGTCCGAATCAAGTCAAAGTTAATATCAATCGAAATAAAGTCCAAGTCTGATACACCAAAAAGTGGAGTCTTCTTCAGTTGAAGTGCAAGTCTGAGTCATGAAGAATGGGTCCAGGTGGAGTCCGAGTCAAGTACCAGCTCTACTTTATGCTCGGACTTAATTTAGGGTTAATATAGCTAAGTTTCCCTTGAGAGCAGCTAGCCTAGCAAGTCTGAATCTAGTATGTCAGAGTCATCGTCTCAAAAGTTGAGCCACGGATACTTTTGTTTGAGAATACCTTAGTCTGAGTCTAAGCCATCAAAAGCCAGTTTGAGTCCAATTCATTGAGGCTCACACTCTAGTCAAGTCCCAACAATGAGCCTGAGTATTTCTACTTGTACCCTAGTATGTCCCTGCAGGGCCGCTGTAGATACTCACAGGCTGAAGGATCAGAGATGTAAGGTCTGGCATTGCATATTTTTCCTCCAGATGCCACCCAAACAACCTACCTTTGAGTATTTCTCCCATCCCCTGAAGTAATTGCTGATTACCTTATGCTGTGATTGGTGTACTCTCAAATCAAGCACAGAGCCTTTTCTCTCTTCTGTCCCTCTTATGATTTAAATATAGAGAGCCGTGTGATTAGTAATTGTCTGTCAGCTTCATCTCAGTCTCACTTAGACACCGTCTGATTGGTCTGCACAACACATCCAACTCCCACTGTGCACCGTCATGTTACATTGTCCATTTTTCAGTCAGATTCAATTGGCCTTGGCCTTTTGTGAAGAAAGAAGTGGGTCTGTCAATGACGTAGGAGGAAGATTTCACCACACCGCCAGCTCGCTCTTTTGTCTAATTCTGGATCCTAACCAGACTGAAAGAGTTCATCAATACTGATTAATGTAATTTTGGGAAATAGACCACTGCCACAATGCGGTGTTCTTCCTCCTGTTACTCTCCATCTGTCCTCATCACAGACACATTAAAGGTAATCTCCTCAGCCGCATCCATCCTTGAATTATGTAGGCAGACACTTTCAGGAGCAGACTTTAGTTTCAAAAGTAAAGTTGTATAAGATTCTGAGGAACTAGTGTGTGCAGAATGTTGGAAGCTATTACATTTTTTGTGAAAATGGACATGAAGTGGACCTTTTTAAATAAAGTCTTCAAAAGAAAAGGCTATTGTTTGCCCGTTCCCATCTGCACCATTGTCCATGTTGGTGGAAAAATAAGGTGTGGGAAGTGCATGTACGTTAGCACTGTTTAACGTTCAGCCGAAAAATATCTTCACAGAATAATTTTGTTGGATCCTAGACACGAGATCTGTAGAATTAAGCACTCACTGACACAGTAGCCCCAGCTGGACAGAAACCTCCAAAACACTTTCCTGATGCCAGGCAGATGGCGAGAGAGAGACACTGTGCCCTCTGCTGGATAAAAGTTACGCAGGACTGCTTTAAAGTAAAACATTTGTTGTACAAGTTACTTTTCGCAGATGTTCTAAGGTGCCCTGCGTAAAGATGCATCGTAATAATTGTTCTTGTTCCAACGCATTCTGTTATTGCAGACTTTTATAAAATATGTGCTACAAAGAAAAAGGCTACAGCTTGTTTTCTGACAGTGTTTGTGTTTTTTGACTAGTGTGAACGGCCCCTAGCCAATCCTGTAAATGCCTCGCATAAATTCATGTTTCAATATTGAAGGAAATTATGTGAAAAAAACAAAACAGTTGTGTTATTTTTAATACAATAAAGTGGTATCACCCATTTTATTTCATTCATAACCTGAATACATTTCGCTGCTTTTGGTTAATTTAGTTGGACACCCGAGACCTTTTGTAATCACAAAAAAGCTGTCACAACTAAACGCTTAAATATTAAAATGAAGTATGTAAATTGCGGTGCAGCTAGAACAACATCACATCCACACAGTCGATTAGACGGATCAGATGTGTTTGGTTCAATCAGAGCGGCTAATGAATGAGATGGAAAACTGACGGGCATCTTCAGCACAACAATAATATGGAGATCAGTTTTTGATGAGATACAAACTACCCTCTGATAATTCTGTTTTTACAAGTAGCTCAAGACAATCCAGAGGCTTGTAAGTAAAGCAAATACATGTTTTTCTGCCAAAAGTGCATATTTTTTAATTGCTAATTAAAGTCTGTAGGTGGTGCTTTTGATCGACCTGAATTATGTAACAGAAAAAGTTAAACACATTTATGATGAATGGCATAATAACAGTGCAAAGGCAGAACAGAATATGACAGTTTGACACAGTATTTTTTTCCTGTCATTTGTCTTGTGTCAGTGCAGAAGAAGAAAATAGAGCGGATCTGGCGCATGGTTATAATATAGTTATAGTAGTTAATGTAGTTAAGACGATAGACTTTTTTTTATACGAGTAACTTTTAGTTAGGTTCAAACAGGTTTTAGTTTGATTTAAACAGGTTTTAGTTGGATTCTAACTGGTTTTAGTTGGATTCTAACTGGTTTTGGTTGATTTCCATAGAATTGCATAATAATAGTGCAAATGCAGAACAGAATGTGACAGTTTGACGCAGTATTTTATTTCCTGTCATTTGTCTTGTGTCAGTGCAGAAGAAGAAAATGTAGCAGGACTGGCCTGTTTTACTTGTCCATCATTCTTGTGCTTTGATTGACAACTTTTTTATTTTTATATGTATGTATGTTTTTTCACTTATAACCTCTCCTTACTCTTACAATTTTTTTCTCAAGGGGAGATTGGATTGAATTTTAGAGCTTTTTTGGTCTCAACAGCAATTGTTTATTAAAACTAAGCAAAGTTAACCACATCTGTGCTTCTACCGTCTTCTTATACTGTCAACATTTTACATTTCCAATAATTTAGTTGGACGGTTCAGCCGTGACAGCCTTGAGCGCTTCCCTAGCTACATCTTTTACTGGTAACATTTATCGCCAGCAACACTTTCATCATCAAGGAGATACAATTTTCCACTCCATCATTGGCTTCCTGTAGCTCTTTGAAAACAGTGTCTGGGGCGCTGAAGGGTAACAGCTGATTTCTGAGGTTTACCGTGAGCAGAAGGGTTGAGGTTGAATGGGGTTGTTGTTGTTAAATAAGACCACATGGATGTAAGGATGTAGGAATGTCTTGATACCATATCAGTAATCAAATTACAAATTATGAGTAGTGTTGATTTTTTTTGGGGGGGGTAGATTTTGAGCGGCTTCTTCTAAGCAAAAAGAAAATATCTTGTTGTTTTAAGCACAAGTCAAAGGCTGAATTCTCAATAATGAGCAAGTGAGAGTTTGAATCTTGCAGACTCTCAAGATTCAGACTTGCCCTATAAGTAAGTAAGGCATTTTATTAGAAAAGGTTTTTGACACGTTGCCTGAAATCTCGACAGCTCTGAGACGTGGAAGGTGATTTAGGACGAATAACTTTCCCTCCAATCAATCTGTCACTGACCACATCACCGACCACTCACCGTGACACTTCTGTCTGCCACCCAGAGGCAACCGTCTGCAAAGTTAGAGCGAGTCTGAGGGCACAGGTATAAACACACTCTGAAAAGTTAACATTCAGCTTTGCACTTTTGAAATGTCAAGCAGGTTAGCAAATCTATACGTTAGTACAGAGTGAAATGTGTCCCGCTCTGGCATCGAGCGCTGTGCCCTCTGTCTGACCCTGTTTACTTTAAAGCTCATGTTAAACCTTTAGCAGACAGTTTTTGGATTTAAATTTCATTTCAGAGAGTGTCAGACTGTAAACGGAGGTCTTGCCGATGAAGCAGAAAGGCATGCTGTACTTTTGAGATCGCCAGCTCTCAGAACAGTAACTTAGCTTCTGCAGCTGAAGGAACTGAGGTTTTGAGTGTATTTTGTTGCTTATACTAAAGATACAGCAACGTGTTTCAATCCCTAAACATAATAATATTTGCCAATATTTTTAAGTTTTTGTACTTGGATAACTTATAACTAACCTACTTTAAAAGTTCGATCCGACTTCAAAAACCTGACACAAACACCTCATTCCCTCCACCCCATGTCGTTTCCTTCCCCTGACTCTCGCCTCGCTCTGTCCTCTGTCATCCCCGCTGAGATCAGCTTTGCTTTAGTGAGTTTCCAGACGATCAATCAGCCGCGTGCTGTCTCCGGTGGCTGCCTGTGTCTCTCCTGGGGAAGAGGAGGAGGAGGAGGAGGGGTGCCCGTTGCTGATGGTGCTGCAGGCATCAGGGGACATCTCGCAGTACATCTGTCTCACACTGCTCCTCTGAAAACACAACCTCATTTGGACTTGTCTTAGGGCTGTCTTTTACTTACCTTTAGAGACACACCGACTATTACTTACCACAAACACTTAACTGTTTTAAAGCAGCACTGTGCAACTTTTATCTGGAAACAAAGATGTCCTGAGAGGATCCATTACTGATACACATTCAAGTACATAATATTTACAGATTAACAGATTTCAGAGCCATGTTGACTTTTTAAATATTGTACACTGTAATTTCCTGAAAAGTTGGATTTGGGTGTGGATGTTTTTTTTTTAAATCTGTAAATTGTTTTGAATCTTCATCTTTATTTTCAGTTAATAGTGCCTCATAGAGCAAGGAAAGGAGAAACACAAATACTGCTGTGATTGAAGAACTTGTGTGGCAGTATTGAAGGATCAATTGGCTGCAATTAACGCAAAACGGGAAGAAAATATAACATATCCAACTTGCTGGATACTTTTCCTTTTCCTGTCCTCATGCAAGCACTGTAGACGTAATTCCACAAAATCTGTTCATTTGACAATATTGGATATCATGGTCATTTGTCTTAGTGTCAGCATTTCATTTTTTTTGTTTAAGCACATGTATTTGTCCTTAGAGAGTCCATCTTTGTTTTCTAAAATAACAAACATGTTTTCTTCTCTCTCTGTTCCAGGCTCATACACGGAGGACAGTTTCTAAACGGGTTGGCCGGTCCCACAGTAATGAGCGCCGGCCCGTATCTGTCCACCACATGGTTCGCCCCGGACCAAAGAGCTACTGCTACAGCCGTGGCCTCCCTCTTCTGTTACCTCGGGGGCGCCGCTTCCTTCATAGTGGGCCCTCTCGTCGTCCCGGCTCCAAATAACACCGTGGCCTCCATCTGGACGGCCCATGTGGGAACAGACACCACCATCCGCGACAGGATCCAGCTGGTTATGTATGCAGGTACTGACGGCAAGCCCGAGGGCACGGGGATCGATGGCACATCATTTCAACATTATGTCAATCTTGTCAGGGGACACAAATACAATCAGGCGAAAGAGAGGAGGTGGAGATCCAATAGCAAGAAAAAACAGTCAGAAACTCCAATTATAATCTTCATAACCAGCCCTCCGAAAAATAGATTGCTGGAACAGTTATGCTTAACTGAGTCAGAAAATTAAAAGCATGTTGAATATAGAGACAGGCTTTAATAGAACAAGGCTTTTTGTTTAACCCAAGGTAGTATTTTTTATTAAGTTTTAGGGGAAAATATGTGAAGAGAAAGTGTTCAAGGTCGATAATAAGAGGTCTTCTTGGATGGATCGCAAATGAGTCTTTAAGGTGAGGGTCAGTTCTGTACAGGATGCTTTTAGACGGGTTTTCTTTGTCAAAAAGAGGTAAAGCATCACAGATTTTTCTTACCCTTTCACTTTGGCCAACAGTGTGGATAATTTCATAATGCAAAAGATAAAAATACATGTTGTACTGATCCTAATAACAAAGCTATTTAAAAACATTGTACTTGTACTCTTAAAGGAGCAACTCTGAATTTTAAACTTGGAATATTTTTGAATGGAAGTCATTGGGAAGCTTTTGTTTTTTGATAAATTTTTATCATTTATTCATATGTTGTTTTCATGTCATTAATACACACTTATATTAATTACCCACAAATGCCTCAATAACTTAACCTAAATAAACATTTTCAAAACAAGAGCACCACCATAAGGTACATTTTTCCACATAAACTGTCTACATATACGCTGTTCATATATTCTCTATTGAATGTTATGGCCTGGGTGTTCAGTGCCTGCGGGAAACAGTTAACTGCAGTTAACTGAGAAATTACACAAAATCAAGCAATATTTTGTTGCCTCTTTGAATATGATGGCCTTTTGTGTTTTAAATTCTGTCTTTTAAGTTTATGAATAGCATAACAAATGGGAAAATTGACAAAAAGTTTGCTCCCCTCTACTGACCTCCAATGACTTAGGTTCTCTATTGCACACACAGATGAAATAGATGTAATTCATTAGATGAGCAGTTTTAATTTGACTTTTTTGGTCATTTTGGAAGGACATTTTTTTATTAAAATTGTCAATTGTCTGAAAATTGAAAACCCTACCTTGTGTATGATGTAGATTTCACTCAGTTTTTATTCCTTAGTGTCTGATTAATCCACATTTCTGTTCCAAAGCAGGATCTAAAGCTGTAAATATGCCACGCTGACCTTTTTGTAAAATGCCACGTCGGTTTTATCTACACGGATAACACGCATGACTGTTATCTGTGTCACTTTGTTCTCCAGAGTTGGGTGCGATCGCGCTGCTCTTCGCTGCCGTCCTGCTGTATTTCCCGTCTCGGCCTCCGCTGCCTCCGAGTGTAGCTGCTGCGAGTCAGAGACTGAGCTACAGAAGCAGCATCTGCCGACTTCTCAGGTACAGCCACAGAAACACTTCATATAAAACACTTTTACAAAGTCATCTGAAAGTCTCCCTTAAAGCAGTTGTACTTGTTTTGTCAAAGTGTATGTCCTTATCTTCACTGAGGTAGAAAGAGGCAAGTCTTTGAGGTTTCTGGCGAGAAGAGAGATGGGATTTATGGCATTAGGGAAAAGAGATTTTGAAGTTTAATGAAAATGGAATAGTTGACTAGTTTTGTAGAGAGGTTTATTGTAATCCCTTGTCGTTGTTATAAAGCTAGATCTTTAGTTTAGTTTAATTTCCTTAAACTGACTGCATTGTTTTCCACTTTTTAAGGGCATTCATATTCGAAAAAGACCCAGTTTCTTGGTCTGTTCTGCTTATTTATATAGTATATATTAGCTTTGGTCTGTTTAAGTGCTTTTGTTTCATTCAAATGACCTAAATTTTCACAAATATAAATTTTTTGATCGTCCAAACAAAGTGTCCCTGTGTTTGGGAACCACATAACTGGAATGAGCAGTCCGTTTTTGGGGAGGCGTGGCTCAGTGGTAGAGCTGTCGTCCTATAAACGGAAGGTTGGCGGTTCGAATCCCGCTCTGCTTTGTTCAAACTGTGGTTGTGTCCTTGGGCAACACACTTAACCCACCTGGCCTCCAGTGTCTGCAGCACTGGTGTATGAATGTGTGTGACTGTGGAGGTGTGTTTGGTGGTGGTAGGAGAAGGTTGAGCGCCGTTTGTGTGGCAGCCCCCCTCTCTGTCTGCCCCAGGAGTGGATGTGTGTGAATGGGGCGAGTGGAAGCACGATGTAAAGCGATTTAGGTGCCCGAGAAGGGTGCAGGAAAGCGCTATATAAATACATGCCATTTACCATTTACCATTTGGGACTGGACCAGTTTGCTCCCATGTCCTTAATTTTTTTTTCTGAGAAACTGACTTATTTTTACGTTTTAAAACAGTACAATGTACAATAACTACCCACATTTGGATAAAACCACCTGTCACTCCTGCTAGAGGTGGATTTTTTGTCTTGTCACCAGCAAAACAATCAGTTGTTGGCAACATACATTTGCACAAAACCACAGCAAAATGGGATAGTTTTCAGTCGGGTGAAGTAGTTAAGGAAATGAACAAATAACAAAACTCTTTCCAGATTGATGTGCGTCAGAAATCCCTTCTTTAGGATCATTACGTTTTGGCCTTTTGACCCTTAGCAACAAACAGCCAAATCCTCAGATTTTTCTAATAGAATTCATTTAATCCAGGCCTGGTGATTAGCAGCATCTTGATGCAACTTAACCATTATAATAGTAATGAGTAAGTTATATGTTGTTTCACAAATTAGTATCACATTCAAAAGCCTTAACTATTTTACCTTTTTGTATAGGTACAGTCACCTTCGTTACAGCCTGACTGTATGCATAAAAATCAGTAGATATTCCAGAAAAAATTACAATCTACCTGTACAAATCTTTTATTGACTTAAGGCAACTTTATGTTTATTGAAATGCTCCTAACTCTTACATTTAATTTTGCTACAATCTGAAATTCTGCTGCAAATTTCAAAACAAAACTGGAAAGCTCCAAATTATACCAATAAACTAGTCTAAACGTCTCTTTTTTTCTGTTTACAGTTTACCAAGTTTCTGTAACAAATCCATTAAATCCATTCAGTTTCTTATTTTCTAAGGCATTGCATTAAAAAGTTAAAGTGACGGCATTTCAGAGAAGGACGTAGAATCTTTAAGAAGGGCTCTGCCACTCACCATCTGCTTATTGGGCTGGTATCAAAGAGACCTCTGCATTCCCTTCAGATTAATTACCAGCCCATAATTGATATGAATCTGATAAATGAGATCATCCTCTGCATGTATATGGTTAGAGTCAGTTTTCTCCAAACACCGCTGGTGCATTCGGTTCACAGCAGAGAGGTCCTCACTGAACCAATACACTGTTTTTGATGTTTTAAAACCTTAGGGAAATCTTAACAATACATGTTTCCACTGGAGCAGTATGAGTCGGGTCAGAACGGCACATTCTTTAGAGACGTTTCTATTGTTTTATTGTCTAAAAGAGTTGGAAGCATCCTAAATAAGTGAACCATAACACTTTTATAACGCCTCAGCTCTGGTTCCAACAAAAGATGTTAAGCTAAACTATGCACTCAACAGAAATCCTTACTTGGATGAAAAGGAGAATGAGAATTAATAGGGAAACAATAAATAGCTTTTTCTTGTGATAAACGGGTATATTTTTATAGATAAAATATTTAAATTAACTTTTTTTTAATAAACTCAAACAAAACTGATGTATAGCAACAACTGTTTCTGTTTTTTTGCTGCCTATAGCTCTTACGTTTTGAATAAATACATTGCAATCGTTGTCTACATTAGGCCTGGGATGGTATAGGATTCACAAGGTTTGAAAACTTTGAGGAAAAAAAAGTGGAAATAAACATGCATGCTCTACTAGCTTGATATGTCCTGTCTGTATTTCTCCAGCTTTTTTTTTAAGTTTAAAAAGTTTGCTTAAATTGAAACGTGAACCACTAAACATGCTCCGAGACACCTCACTAGTTTTCTCGAGAGCGGAAAAAACAAACTGAATCAATATTGTCCAACCAAATAAAAAAAGCAGAGGGCAAAAAACGGCACAAGACTCCTAAACCAACCCATATTGCACCTGTCACTGCCTCATTATAAGCCCCAGCAGCTCACCCCTGTCCTCTGTCCTTTTTTCGACTCAGTATTTATTCTCTGAGCAATGTGAAACGGCTCTGAGCATTTTGCCTTAATGGTTTGTAAAGGAACGAGGCCAGTGGCAAAGGCCTGAGATTAAACCATTGGGGGAAAAGGACCAATAAATACAATGGCAATGGCAGCCACATTCCCTGCTTTGTTGGCTGCAATTGATCCCCTTCAGTGAGAAATAACTCCAGTGTGGTGCCAGGCTTTTCACAGCTCAGCTCCCTGCCCTCAGATGGATGGCAGTGAGTGGCCTGGTTTAAGCCTAATGCATGGTTTTGGACAGATGTTCACACGCAGAGCGCTGGCCAGTTTAACGAGGCCGTCCAGCTGAGAGAGCCTCTGCTGCTCTTGTGATAGGCAGATGTCCAGTGACCTGTTTGGATCGAGAGAAGTGTCTCTGTGGAGGACTGTGGAGCCTCTTAATTAGATGCTGGAGACTTAGTATCAGCAGAGAAATCATAAAAACTATATAAAAAAAATAATAACTTTACTAAATAACTGGTTATAAAAGTTTTCTGTGGCTGTCTTTATACTTTTTTTTTCACGCTGAGTACCTGAATAAAAACGTAGCCTTGCTGTTCTTATGTGTATGTATAAATATGGAAACCAATCCGCTTATAAATTAAATTATTTGTTTGTGTTTTAGATATTTTTTTATTTATTTATTTTTAAACTATTTTCTTATTTCTGGAAATAATTTGCAAAAAACAAAAATGTAAATCAAAGTGCCTTACGATTGACAGAAAAGCTAAATTCTTTTACTTCTACTGCAATATGTATTCAAAAATGAGTCTCACAAAATTTTTTCCTTTTCTGTTTGTCTGATTTTGTTTTGCTTTATATTTTTCTACATATCCATTGTTTGGTTCCTATGCCTGCACCTCTCCTGAATTTTCAATTAGCCACTGTGTACTTCCTGTGAAGGTTCATCAGTCCTGTCAAAGCCACATTTGGGAGTCACCTGAAGTTTCCAGCAGGTGCAGCTCACAGTTTTAGTCAGTCAGCCTCGCTCCTAGTGATGCTCCTGTTTATCCATTTATCCCGTCATGGTCTGAGCACTGGTTAATGATTTTCAGTTTCATGAGTGCACCCAGCTGTTCACATCTGCCTCCACAGTGTTCTACTAATTGGAAACCTGAAAACCCTACACACGTGGAGTTAAAATTATCACCGTGTTCATCTCTCAGACTGAACCGTGGCATTGTCTCAGCTCTAATGCCTCCTACAGCTGCACACATTCACTTTGGCTTTGGAAGTTGTCATCCCCAAGCATTGCTCTACCCAAGGACAGATAGCACTTAGCTGATGACGCTGCCAGCTTTGGGACTTATTTGGAAATATTTCATCTACAGCTCTAGCGAACCAGGGCAGTAATGTGCTCTCTCCTGCCCTGTTGTGGCCATCGGCTTGTTTTTTTTATATGTTTGCGGACAAGGGAAAGGTGCACGGATATTGATCCCAGCAAGGTTAATGAAAAGAGTGTTGTAAGAAAAGCAGAGATGGCACTCCATCACTGAGCAGTTTATGACTGTCCCTCTAAACTCAGTCCAAGGCCAAGTGGCTTTGCCCTGCTCCGGACGAGACCAGCCCGAGGCACACTCTGTTTGGTGTGCGACTGAAACGGTCTCATTTTCTCAAATGCATACTTCAGGAAATGTGTAATTTATACCAGACTCATTAACTTTACAAAATGTCTGAAGTCTCCTCGTCACATTTGTCTTGGTAGAAATCTGTTCCTCTAAAATGTGGTGGGATTCACATGATGACTCACACAGGATGTATTTTGTTTGCTATTTGTCAAGTTATACTCCTAAGTCCTTCTGAGTTTTGGGTTTAAAGCAGAATGTGTCATAAAAGTTAGTTCAGGGATAACAAGCTTATGCCGGCCAAGCGTTCATAGCGACGTTGCTTATTCATTCTTTGATAGTGGCTCTTCCTGTCATTGAGAAGTTCAGTTCAGTGTTGTTCACCCACTAATAAGGAACGTGAGCTGGGGTTAGACCGTCATGAGATTAGTTTTACAGATGATGTGTTGTGTGAACTTTAGTCTTATTATTCATGACAAGCTCTAAACATAGTGGACTCGTTAAATTAGTTTATATATTTTAAATCTGACATTGTATAGAGACGTGTGTTTTGGTTTGGGTTCTATATTTGACAACAACATGACAAACTTTCCTACTGTAGTTAAATTCCAACATTAAATCAGTTTTCCAGTACAAAAAATATTAATACATTGCACATTGTACTGAACCTTAAACTTCCAGCTCATGGCCCATGAACATTCAGCATCAGGTGCTTTCAATCGACCAGTTATCTCCATCTTGTCATCATCTCATTAATGTTTTGTCAGTTTTTATACACATTTCACTTTGCTTCCATTTTTTCTGTTTTTGCGCTGTATCTCTGTGTAATCAGAGGTCGCCGTTGATTAAATGTTGACACCCAATGGGAGCATTGCTTATTCAAGAGCCCATGTGAACATCTAACTGGCAAGACCTTGCTGGTACTCACTAAACATTCTAGTCCATAAAAACGCCTAATGATTCTAGAAAATTATTGATGATTAAGCCTAGACCTAGGACCTTAAAGTCAATTTTTTTGTTTTTTTTATACAGATAATTTTCTTTACAATTCATTTTACTTCAAATACAAGAAATCCAAATACTGTTCTTTACTTTAATTATCTAGTCCTTAAGTTCACAGCTCATAGGCTCACTTCAGGTGTGAGTTAATCTGTTTGTGTTGAAGCCGTGTCCATGTGTCCCTATATGACATCGCTGAAGACAATACCTGCATCTTAATAACCCATAGCAGCTTCAGAGGACATGTCTGAGATAAACCATGTCCAAAAACACAAATAATGCATGAATCTGCTTCCTGCTCTTGCCTCCTTGTGCCTCGTTTGTCAGACGTCCAGTGAGTCTAATCACATAGTTAGGGTTTGAGGAGGTGGCATTGATTTAAATCAGTATGCCAGCTTGTTGGGCGAAGGTGATTAGCGGGGGTGTTCAGAGTGATTGTAATTGGCGTGTGGATGATTGGAGGGGTGCCACATGCTCTAAGGAGGTGAGCTGTGTGTAGACGGTGCAAAAGGTATATGGAAGTGACTGTTTTTAATAGCAGTGAGCTGTCTAAAAATAAGCAGACAAATTGTATCACAGCCTGCAGCACAATAGCAGACGCCTGGAGCTATTTATCTCAGCTGGGAGAGGAAGCTTGTTTTTATCTCTTTGCAGTCTCATATCAGAAGATAACATGATAAGCAGCCATTATTTGTCAATATATATTTTTTTTCATCTTGAGCACAAAATAAAAAGTTGTTGTTTGTAAGGAAATAAAGAAATTGCTCAGCTTTGAAAAATAACAGCAAACAGAAAAACAGGCTAAAGACTGAACATTGCTAATGATGGTTTGGGTCATTAAATTTGATTACAGTGCAGTGCACAGCTTATGGTGCTGTGGAGGGAAAATGGAATATAGAAAAGTATATCTAAACAAACAGAAAACACATTTACACCACTTGCATTCAAGATCTTGTCTTTATCAGTCCTGACCCACAGCTCATGACAGTAGGTGAGAGTTTTGCCTTAGACCTGTACCTCGAAAATATAGCACACGCTGCAACAATCTCCTATTCCATCCTTTTCTTACTCGTGACCATTACTCCGAGATACTTAAACTTCTCCACTTCAGGCAGAAACTCTCCTTATACTTATATTTATATTTAATATTTTTGAAAAGGTGGAGTTTTAAGCTCACTAAAACAACACTTAATAATTTCTTTACACTTTAAATAGAAACCGTCCAGTCTATAGTTTAGTTATAGGTGTTCTTCCACCTTTGTCCTGCCTCAGACCTTTTGGCCAGATTCAGGTATCTGCTTATCTTTTTGTCCCTTGCGTGGACTCAGAGATAGATCTCCTTATGTGACAGGACCGAGGACACGAGCCAGAGAGCTGTGCACGCGGGTTTGTGAACTGACAAACTGCTCTGTGCTTGTAAAAGACCTGCAGCTGATGGCACCGCTCCAAACAACAGTAAACTCAAGGGTAAAAGAGACACAGAGCTACTCCACTTGTCTCATCAGAAGGAAAATAAAATGATACAGTTGTTCATTTTAGGGATACAGCTGTTTTAAATGTGTTACACTGCAGAAACTAAACTCCTAAATCCAGCTGTATTTCTTATATACATTTGTGTTGTTTCTCTCGCAGTAACTTTCGGTTCCTGATGATAGCATTGGCCTACGCAGTTCCCACAGGAGTGATCGCAGGCTGGTACGGAGTCTTAGACATGGTCCTCACACCTGCCAAAGTCAGCCAGGTAGGTCCCACAAACACTTGTTACACATTCACCATAATGGTAATAATATTTTAGATTCATTTTTAACAAGCTCCATATTAACCACAGTTTAAAGCCAGAGTCAGAATGGCTTTTTGTCGTTTTGTGGTGTTGGTCAATGAAGAAGCTGACATTTACCGGCTTTGTAAAGTGTCATAAATGTTGTCCAGCACTAATTCTCATGTGCACAAGAGCGTCTAGATTCACTTTTCCTCCAACTGGTTTTGTTTATTATAATTAAAGCCAATTTGTTTAATTAGCACACCTGAAAATAACAAAGGATCTGGAAATATCTCAACATGATATGATGGGGAAAAAACAGTACGAGCAGCATTTAGATGAATATTAAGGTGGCGTGTGTAGTATTTGACATAACGTACAGGTGATATTACAGGTTGTATCCTATACCTACTAACCGTCCTTTCCACAGCCTGTGAGCACCTACGGTAGCCCTGCTGGGACATGCTGTTGTTTATTCAAACTGAGTAAAAACAAGCCAGATGCTAAGGTACTTGGAAACTAAATTAATTTAGTTCATAAATATAAAAAGCCTTCATGCAAGATTGTGTTAAAAAGGAAAACAACAATGTGCTTCTCTTATAGCAGTGCTCAGTTTGTCCTCTCTGGGCAGTTGTAGAAACAGCAAGGAATAAAACTAATAGCTCCTTTCACTAGGTTTTGAGTTTTTAAATGTTTTAAATAGATTAGACAGATGAGAACAGCAAAAACACAATATAGCGTAGCATTGACTTGATAGTTCCATTTAATTCAGTTCTAAACTACAAACGTTTACATAGTGTGCCTTAAAAATGGTATTTTTTGCAAAAAAGGCTTGACTTTGACCTTGGAAAACAGTGTGTGGGCTTGATGATTGCTTTGTTTTTCATATTTTAACACAAAATCCTTTGATGCAGGAGCTAATACTCTACAATCAGTCATGCTTTGTACAAATAAAGGTGATCTCGATTAGCAGGATTAGCTCATGTTGCTCCGTCGCCTGAAATGAAATGCTATTTTAGTTTTAAATGCTAAATACCGCCGGGAGAAATGGCATGGACATGATTCGAAAGTAACTAACCAGCTGCTGGAGTTCATGGCAATAATGTCTGACATTAAACCTTCTGTTGGGGGCTTTTTCTGACGCTCTGTAAGACTTTAAAAGGTGATGGTGTTTATTTTTATCACCTTGTTTTACCTGAGAAACATAAGACAACAACTGGAGGCTGGTATCTTTAACAAGACATGGACAAATACTGCCTCTTGTCTGTATAGTGTTGATGCTCAGGTGAATATAATAAAAGCAGGATTTGACAGTGTGTTGTGTTGTAGAGGCCTGTTGCATAAAGTATAAATCACAACTAAAGGTGTAGGTGTGTGCAACTGTAAACCAGAAGACCATCCTGTTTTCTTTTATAACCATTGAACCCAGTGTGCAGCAGTTAACTTTACTTTAGTAGAAACCGGCAATGTTTATCTTGTGTTATTTTATTATAAATCATAAATGTTGCACTGATTAACTACATAGTAAAGTGTGTTGTGTAATTTTTGGGGGCATCCGACAGTAAAATTGCACCTGCCTCTTTTCTACAGCCTGTGAGCACCTACGGGAGCTCTGGAGGGACAAACTGAAATCTTGTAGAAATTGGTGACACAAGTTTGCTTTAGACATTTATCAACAAGATTAATTTAGTCAATATGTCTTCAGACTTGATAAAAGTAGAAATAAAACTTGAATGTGCTTCTCCACCAGCAGTGCTCAGTTTGTCCCCTTTAGCCATATTTAGAAAGAGGAAGTAAATTGCATTTATTTTTCTACAATGCACCTTTAACAAAAAACTCAATGAGGTGAGCTCAATATTCCCTGGAGCGCATCAAAGTAAATTAACACAGTGAAGGACGCCAAGATTTCTTTTTAATTAGCATTTGCTCCTTTGCCTTCAAGACATTTGTTGTTTAAAGTAAAAAAACTGGATCTTTGTTTCAGCTGAAGCTTGAGTTGAGTGACTGAAAACAGTGCTATAAACTCATCCTGTTGTTTTCTTGTGAAGTACATTTTTCATACACTTTCAATGTCCAAAAACAAGGGGATACTTCTAATTATTTTCCCTCTTCTTGCCGAACTCTATTGCTTTTGCTTTGGGACACATTCATTTCTGAGGTCTGTTATCTACCTCTCATCCTTTTTTAAATGTTCAGCTCACTGTTTTTCCAATTCTGGAAGCTGCTTATTAAAATATTCATTCATTGCCTCGGGCCAACACACACGGATAGCTCGAGACCAATTTAGTGCTTTCCAATTAATCCCTTATTTCCCTCTAATTTGTTTCTGTGCAGGTAAAAAAAAACAAGTTTTCTGTTTGTTTCTACATGTTTTAACTCTTTGTTTATTTTTGTTCTCTGTCTGTTAGGATTATAAGGTCATTTGGATTGAAAAATTACATTCAATTAAGTTAAGCATAAGACGAGTATGTTTTTGGGCTACACTATATATTCAAATGTTATTATTGCATTGTCGACATGCACAGGGTACAAATGAAACACAGGGACGATGAACTTTGCGTCAAATGATAATGACATTCAAAATGACCTATAAAGCAGCTAAACAATCATGTTATTAACATGTGTCATGAAAATGACATACTTAGGTTTATTGGTATATAAAATACAAATATAAATGTATGACCAAGAGGCAACCGTGGCATCCATGATGGCATTATATGTGTGCATTGACTTAAATGTTAAATGCCAATTTTAGATAAAAATATACATTATTCAGATTTAGTTTTTACTTTAATTTCACCTGTTTTTAATGTTCATAGTAAATATTGTCCCTGCAGGGCTACTGTAGGTGTTCACAGAAAGAATGAATGTGAGACTACACCCCGCCACCTTTAAGTCTACGGAAGGCAAAAATTGTGTCACAGTTTAAATTATTAAATGAGACACCTTCAGATTGACAAGACTTTGAAAAAGAGTTTTTCCAATCATTTAAGAGAGAAGCTAATGGGCCTGGGCCAGGATTTAAACAGGAGTTTCTCATCTTTACATACTGTTAGGTGCTGGCGTCGCACCTTTTTCTATCTTTATTCTATAGGAGGAGCTAATTAGTCCTGGCGGCTTTCTGTAGCCTATAAATAGGCCTCCCAGATTTATGCTGGCTGTGTGTGCAAGAGTTTAGCCTTTTTGTTCTTTTTGATTAACCTGGTGGGACTGTCTGTCTTGTTTTTGCCTTTTTCTGTCATTAGGGTTTAGACCTGTGTTTTTGTTAGGGATAGCTTCTACGGCCCTGTATAGGGTTGGACTGTCTGACTCCCCATCCTTATATTGTGTTTGGCCGGCTCACCATGGTTTATTTGTTTTGCTACTTTGGGCAAAATGACAATTTTTTTTTTTTAACTATAACACTTTGTGTTCTGTGTGCTTCATGAATATATTTCACCTTTATAACGTTTATGCTCTATCAAGTGTGCTATCATGGTGCCCAAGATGCTGCAGTTTTTAATTGTCTATCTAATCTAAACTCACAAATCCTGACTTTTAGCAAAGCATCAGAACCCAACAACGTTTGACATTATAAAAGCAGAATGTGCTTCCTATAAACCTTTTTTTAATACCTCCCCATTGCACCTTTAAATATAATATTGATTTGATTTCATACTGCCAAGTTGATTTTCTTTATTACTGCCTTTTTCCTTCAACATAAAAAGCAAATCTGCTGGCACTTGTGACTCAGAGACACTATTGTAACTTACTTTGTCAGGTTTATCTTTTTTAAATCACTTGTGTTGGTCTTTGTCAGCAGTTCTCAGGGTTGTTGTCTGTCTCCTCAGCAAAGATAAAGTCAAATGCAACTGTCTGGCTTTTTTTCCTGGACTCCATAAAAAAAAAAAACCTGTGTCCAAACAGAGATGACATTTGTATAAAAAAAGTCATCTTGGTTTCTATCAGTTTGATGACAAAGGACACCTCCCTGATGATAAGTGTTTCCAGTGACGTGTTGGGGTTCAGGTGCCAGCGTTTGCTCTGAGTTTCTTGTGGCTCACAGCGAATGCCCCACAGGTGTTTGACAACTTTGAAGGATTGATGGGAATGACGGGTCGAGAGGGATGTCGGGTCTGTGACTGATAAATGGCACAGCTTGAGGCAATGCACAGATCAAACTAGTTCATCTTAGAAACTTTGGGGTTTTGAAACTTTTCTAACCTTTGGGGCATGTCAGGACTTCTGAGTCACATGGACAGGGCTTCTCTTAAAGTATGGGAAAGTTTAAGTTGCCAATTATATCACAATTAGGACTAACGTGAGGGAAGACATATGAGCTCATTTGGAGTTATTAAACTCACTTGGTTATTAAACTCACTTGGTTAATTTTAATGGTGGAAGTTAGAACCCCAAGTCAGTTTTTATGCTGATTGACTAATACAACTCTATGTCAAAGAAAAAAAAATATCCCCACCAAATATACAGTATATCAAAATTTAAATACCAAAATGTTGTAGGTTCCTCCTTGATTGGGCTGGCAGGTGTGCCACAAAGCCATGCATACAGCAACACACTTGCAGCCATAACCACAGTAGCTTAAAAACTGCCCAATATGTCTTTAAATGTCTTATATTATTGTTTACAAAGGTTTTTGAGTGTATTCCATGGTTTTAAATTCACTTTGTCATACAGTTAAAAACACATACTTGCCCCTGTCGATTCTAGATAAAACCAAAACAGGTCAAGACATATATTTCAAAAATAGAAACTTCACAAAACCCCTCTTCATTTACTTTGTTTATAAAATAAAGTTCTGATTCTGGTAGTTTTTTTGTTTCTTTGTTGGTCCTTTTTAAGATACAACAGAAGCTTGGTATCATTAGTTTCTTTTCATTAGAATAGTATGAGTTATGGTAATTTGTAATTTCCATTGAGTTTATACAATTAGCCTAGCGTCATAGCAAAGCCCTTATACTATTCTCTATACGACTGCTGTGTGAGCTCTGTGGAGGTAAAACGCTTTAGCTCTGCAGACAGAAGGATTGAGCACACCGCTAAGCATCACCATAATGAGTACGACTCCGGAAACAGGTGCCTTACTGCGCTCATCAGTCACATGTAATTGTTCCCTTAATGGAGAACAGCAATTTAGCATTCAAACGACGCAAAGCCTGATCCAATGGCTTGTCGGAGTTTATTCACTTAAAAAAGCTCCTGGAAACTTCCAAAACACTGCACCACTCGGATCAAAAACGCCCTCAGATAAACGAACCCTCTGCTTAAAAGAACGTTGTGTGGATTTTAGGGGGATTACATTGGAGTGAATTGATGTAATCCCAGCTTTATTATAACAAGAAAATGAAGAGAGAGCTGCTTAAAGGAAGGAAAACAAACGCACAACATGCGGAAGAAGCCCGAGGTCTCGACTCCTCTTCTTCAAACGTGTCATCTCCAGCTTATTGACAAGCTCAACACACCAGACATGATTAAACCCTCAATCTTTTTAGGGTTTCAAGGCACCAAGAATACAGCAGTTAATTAACTCTCCGCCCCCGCATGAAAAACACTCATTTGCCTCACAACTGGAAAAGAGAAGTAGTTAAGTATCAGCATCTTAAACAGTGACATACTCAACATTTTTACAAGAAGTTTGTATCAGCTACATTTTCTCTGTAAAATAATTCAGTTTTTAATACTTGTTTGTGTAGATTACCTGAAACATACTTTTATTTGAGTGTAATTATGACTTTTCTATATAAACATAAGCATCGAGGTCACCTGACTCCTAATTTTATACAACTTCATCTAAAACCAAGTGATAGCTGTCAAATCAGTATGAGTACTTAATAAGAGGTTTCAGTATTAAGACAACTCTTAAGTTTGCTGACTACTTTTACTTTTACCTGACTCAACAGATTTTGGCCTCACAACTAAACAACACATCCATCCTCTCCGTCCAAGCTTTATTTGAAGAATTGGCCTCGAGAAATCCTCCGAGGGCCATCTTTTAGATCAAACCTTGTGACATCTTGGCATTCGTCTCTTACTGGGACCAAATACATTTTACATTTAATAACTTTGATAGTCCACTTTTCTTCATTAGAGACTTCGCCTGACAGGTCGGAGCACAGTATGATTAAGCAAAAAGCACCAGGTCCTACTTGAGATGCTGCTGCCTCTCCGCCTCGTTGTGCATCTGGTTGGATTTGGTTGAATGTTGAGTGAGTTATTGCCGCGAAGAGATTGATGGAGGCTGAACATCTTCATTGGCACTCGGAGACGTTCTCGCCTCTGTGCCTCGCTGATTGGTTTTGTGTGAACTACACTCAAAAGTAGAGCTCATATTGATTCTTCTGCCGTGCCATGACGTTCTTTCTTCAAACTTTTAAGTGATATCCTGGGAATTTGGATTTTTGAAGTAGGGTTGAATGTGATACTTGTAGTCTTGGGAACTAGTCAGAGAAGTATGCAAAAATGTCTTGGCCAAAACGGCTCTGTCCTGCCTTTAAGCTCACTGGCCTCACGTGGGGGACGTAACACTGAGGAAACACGAGCCTGCATGTGCGAGGGACCGACTGAACGGATATAGACCCAAAAAAATAAAAAAATAATATGGGGAAGAGATATTGATTGGTTTAGGAATGACTTGTTTTATTTATTTTAACATTTTTTTTAGACAGCTAATATACACTGGTGCTTTGAGTCTGGCCTTTTCTCCAGACTGTCACAGAATAAACTGCAAGTAACACACTAACTATTCACAAGTAGCACACGGCCCTATTTCAACAATCCCCAAATATCACTGCAAGCTTCTGTGCCAATAAAAAAATCTGACAATTTAGTGATCCACGTGCCTTAATACTAGGGCCAACAATATGTGGTTATTGCTATATTACATTACATCCTATATTTTCAACTAACAGTGTTTTTATTTTTTATGATGTTTTTACAGGTGGACGCAGGTTGGATCGGCTTCTGGTCGACCATCGGTGGATGTGTTTTTGGGATCGCAATGGCCAGGTCAGTGTAATAATAGGACTTTTTGATTTTTGTGTAACAGGTTTTGACATTAGATTATAAATGTGCAATAAGAATGTTATCAAAAATGAGTTATGTGATCAATGGGCAGGTGTAATTATGCAAAGTCACAAGCCCAGTCATAAGGTCATACTCAGCTCAATCTTTTTGCCCGCCTCCACCTCAGCTCGTTGTTAAATGCTTGATTCTTTATCGGCCCTTTCTCCTGTACAGGTTCTCAATGCTCTTATTGTTGCCTAAGACCTAGTGATAGATGTCCCAGAACAAAATGCTCAGGAGTTTGAATTAATATATGGAAGAAATAAAACCACATTTATTTTTACAGTGCCCCAGTAAAACCACAAAGTATGTTTCTAGACATCTTTTTATAAATCTGTCTTTTCCTAGAAAAGAATTGTGTCACTTTTCCCTTTTTAATGACAGATCGTCTCAAAGTGAGTGAATTCAAGAGAGCAAACAGATACTGAGGAGATGAAGACAATCACTCTCTGTATCTTAAATATTTTCCCAGCTCAGTGTAAAAATAAAAGCAGACTCAGTATAGTGAAACTATAGTGCTCAGTGAAACTTTGATGGACCCAGTGAAGCGTTAAATTGCATAATAAGCAGTTACTGTAACCTCTCACTTACATTTGCAGACCTAGTTGGATTGCAATTTGACACAATTCTTACACTTAGCTGCAATTTATAAGATGCACTAAAAAAAAGTAAAATGTTTAGATCATACTATTTTCTGCTGATCACAGTGGTCACTGCATTATAATAATGAGGTGTGGCGTTCCTGTCAAAGTATTTGATTTGTCAGCATCTTTGCTGTGTGTATATTTATGGAAAAAGATGGTATGGAAATATATCTGAGCCTCCAATAAATTGCTCTACAACTAAATTTAAAGAGCCATCTCATTTTCAAAGTAATTTAAAGGAGGGTGAAGTTTGTGGACTTTTATGGCGACATATGGTGGCAAAATCGTCTTACTTTACCTGACATGTGAACAGCTATCCATTATGGACAAAACCCCGTGGAAATGATCTGATTAGGATTTAGGACCTTTTAAATATGTGCTTATAAAGAAGCCTGTCTTTTCTCCAGTGGTGCTCAGTTTGTCTGCTTTGCTCTCAGAAAGTAATTAAACAATGTCTCCTTATACTAGGTTCAAGTATAGACTATAACATTTAACACAGTGCACTTTTGAAACAGAAATTATTAGTATTGCCAGTCCCTCTAATTCTTGTCTTGCTGGATTGGATTAAACTAGTCTTTACATGTGGCCAATGAGTCATAGACTAATTGTGTAAACTAGACATTTCAGACTGGTCAAAGAAACACTTCATAGCACGTGTTTTTTTTGCGACTTTGAGCTTTCGAATAAAGAGAAGTTGATTTCTGCTCAGTGGGTGAACTGAAATAACCAGGTCTTATAAAAAGCCTTGTGGTTGATATTTGAGTTTTATTTTGGTTATTATTTTAAGATAATTATGCACTAAAACATACCTTTGCATAATGTCTTCCATATAATATAACATTTTACACAGTATGTCATTAAATCACTATTTCCAAATTGGGATGATCAAAATGTCAGATTGCAACCTCACACCTCATCTTTCTCTTTTTTAACTTTTACCTGCTCTTTTTGAAGCCACATTAACAGTTTGCAATAATCCCATCAATTGTAACGTTGTTGTTATTGATTTTATCTTGATATTTCTTCCAAAGTATCTTGAAAGTCTGAACACACTCTTGTCTCATTCATCACTGGGTCTCGGCTGTAGTCGGTTGTAGTCTTGAATACACCATAGCGCCTATTTTTATTTTTATTTTAATTAACAATAAAGTTACACCAGAAAATTTAGTGGCACATTATGGCCTCCCTCCTCCCCACCACCCAATCACCCAGACATATCCAGCACGTATTCCACACCAAACACCTTCTTATCCTGCCTATCATACCCTCCAAACCCACAGAGGTCCTGCATTAAAGTCATTAAATAGAACCAAAAAAAAACAATATTACAGAAGGTAGCAGTGATTATAACCAATGTAATATTAATAATAGTAGCAGAAACAGATTCAGCCGGTGGATCTGCCACAGCAGGAGAAGTCTTAGCCACAATCCTGAAAACAGGAAGCACAAAGGCTTCAGGAGAGGCAAGGGGGGGGAGTGAAAGTATTTACAAGAGGAGATGGAGACAGTTTACATAGTACTATATAGTTGGAAAGGCTTGATAATGTTGTTTGAATGTTGTTTTTGAACAGGACCCTGCACAAATATCGGACAGAGAAATAAAGAGGGTTGCTATGACATTTTTCCTATGCCTCTTTACATTATCCACTCTCTTAATGTATGATCTTAATTAAGCCGCTCTGAGATCGAGTGGAGCGAAAGAGTCTAATGCAAAAGCCACTTGACGTTCCTTGATGAATGCAGAAAGCCTTAAAGCAAAGACAAAGTGTGGAGTCTGCAAAAGGAAGGGCTTCATTCATTTAACTCAATGCTTCTGCTCTGTCTGAAGGATATAGGCTTATCACAGGCAGTGGCCCAATCAGCACTTCCCAGACCGGCCCAGTGTTTTCTCTTAAAGCCGTAATCAGGGAAATGAGCTCGTAACTCCCGCTGTTAATCAATGGAGCTGTTTGCGGCATGAGATGAGAGTGTGTGTAAACAGAGCGACTGAATTATTGGTGTTGATTACAGAGAGTCATTGGAGGGATTGATTAGTCCTGGGTTTGTTCTACAGTTTATAGTTGTAATATGAGTGTGCATATTTTAAATACAGCTGGGCTTGGGAGGCTGAGGCCTGTTAGGATTACTAGACAAAAAAACTGTCAATGAAAATATGAATATAAGTTTTGTGTGGCAGAATAGAAAAAGACAATGATACCTATATTTTAATTTAGATATTTGCAAAACTGCCCAGAAGAAATGTAAAGCCCACTGTTTTTAATGTTTTCTAAAATAGTAAGGCTTCATCTGATGACCAGTTATGAGGACAAAGGCAAGTATGAATGTTTATGTGATGATATTATTGCATTGAAGCTTACACATTCATGTTGATACTGATGACAGATTTAAAAAGGCACTAGCACTAGCATAACTATCCTGCTTGTGTGTCACTAGCATAACGTGTCTTCTGTAATGTTAGTGGCCTGTTGTTGAAGTGAGACTTTATTCTAAAGAAACTTTAAACCCTGCTACTGCTGTCATTAAAGGCATTACACACAGTTTCTACTAGATTTCTCTTGAAACACTTGCAGAACAATAAAAAACGGGTGTGATTAAAGGACTAGAATGCCATAACAGTTTCTCTTCAGGCTGTTGGCTGAAGACACTGCTGTAAAGTTTTAGCTTCACTTTTCTCAACAGGAAAGCTCCATCTCATTAGCATCCCAAGCAATCTTTAAAATATGATCTACACTTAGTGCCTGTGAGAAAATATATCATGAATTACAAAGCCATTTTCTATTGTGATGGAAAATAAATAATGACATATTTATAGAAAGAAAAGAAGAACTGTCATATTTTTGCATATTCTGTATTTAGCCTTTCCTCTGTGTATTAAAGTTCCTCAGCATGACGCCGATATTAACTTCAAGTATCAAGTAACATCCATCTGGAAACTTTTAGTCTCTAAGATCAGCCTGATTATTAGATTAGAAATGTTATACCACAGAGTTTTTAATTTATTCCTCTATGATTTATGCTCATTTCCTTCTTCATCTTCATCAACTCTCTGCTGTGTGGCATCATTAAATACATTCCCAGGAAACTTGGGGTAATGAACGGCGCTGAAAGTAGGCCCTGTCCCACATCTCACCATCATCTGCAGCTTGTGTGAAGTAAACGCATGAGATGTGACTTAGATATCAGATAACATTGGACTACGCCAGTACTTCTTCATTGGGCTCAAACTGTCTCCTCAAACAGCCTTTTACAATTTAATTCAATACTTTATTGTCATTGTTATTGAATAAGAACAAGATTAAATTAGAGCATCAATCCACAGCATCTGAAGCATTCATTCATTAGTCAGGCTGAGGTAGAGGCTCTGGGCGTGACCGGTCTCTGTTGATGTTGTTTACTCAGCGCAGACAGCGGGGGGGTGTACACAGTGAAGATTAGTTTACTGTGTACAGTTCGGACTTTCGGACCAAATGTAGAAAGTCGTGCAATTAAACGCACAAAAAAGTTTAACTGTAAAATGAGCCTTTGCAGAGACACATTCACAGTAAAGGTCAACTACAGAACCGTTTTCATGACGACAATGAACACAGCGTCAGGCAACATCCAACACAACATAAAAACCGTAGAGAGAAACCCAAAGTTATGGAACCTAAAAAATAAAAGTTTTGAGTTCAAAGTGCTGACCTCTGTGTGAACTTTCAGGTGAGAAAACGCCCTAAATGCATTTTTGTTTAAAAAGCAACTATGATACTTGAACCTGTTTGACCTCCACAGAAACTCCTAAACAAGTATTTTACTCACTGCAGTGTTAGTTTTTAATCTCCTCTTCTTCTTAACGATGATGTTAAAGTAAAATACACTCCAAATAATACTGGAAACATACATAGTTTGTCAAAATATTTAAAGAACACATGAAGAGTTTGCAGACTCAACCATTCATTATACAATTTGTGACTTTAATTAAAAAAACACAAAAAAAAATCAATTTTTTTTACAAATTTGAATTTTTGGGGGATATTATGTGGATATTTATTTTAAAAGGAGATGCAAATCAAATTCTGGGATTTGAACAGAAAGAAACTGAAAGTTAGTAAAAGTGACTGTTCATTGTGAATTGTATTACAAAATTAATTAAAACTTATTTTATCTAAACTTAAAAACGCAAGCCGCAAGTAATCTTATGTAATTTTTTACACAACCATCCAATATCAATCATCAATGGTTTTTTAGCTTTTTATTATTATGATTTTATCTAAATGCTCAGTGTCTGTCAGAGGAAGATCTTTTTTCTTTTTCTTCACCTTTAACAACTCCTTTTTCTCATTTAAAATGTTACATGTTGTTGATGTAATTGGCTTATTCTCCTGCAAAGATAAATTTCATCAGGGATTAAAACTAAAACCCGACTGCTGGCTAATATTTAATTGCCTGTGTGTTTCCGGTGGATTGCTAAATGGCAGGGCGCTTGATGGGGCAGGTTCAATTAGTGCTGGATGCTCCGAGGTGAGGCACCCGTCACAGCAACATTTGACAAACAACGTGGCAGCTGTGTAATGGTTTGGCTCTGACAGAAGCTGATTGGACGGCTCTGGCAGAAAGTGTTTTCTCTTTTTTTTTTTTTTATTAAGGAGGAATGAAGGCATAACGAACAAGCTCTGTTATCTGGAGAGGTAGGTAGAGTAGCTAAAATGTGTTCTCAAGTAAAAGTACTGTTAGTAGGGAAAAGTTAAAATAATTACTTAAGTACTTGAGTTTGAGTTACCAGTACTTAAACATAAATACAGTCTATTATATTTTAGGCTCACATCCCATAGTTTCAAGACATTCAACTTAAAACAGCCCCCTCCAGCAAAGATGTTAAAGCACTAAAAGGTTTTAAATCTAAAAACATGTTGATTATAAAGCATGTATGAGTCACAGTAATTTTACAAAGGCAATTTAATTTGATTTTCTTTTTTACATTGGCATAATGTTATACTGTATATCTCATTCCAGTGGCTCATTTACTGCATTATCACTGGCGAGAAAAACATGTTAAATAAATATGACAGGGCTCAGGGGGGCTGTAGGTCAGGCTTGGTCGAGCGCTTACATCAGAGAAAATGTGATTGTGTTAATTACACAAAGAGTTTTATGCAAGTTAGCTGTGTGCCATTTGACTTAATGTAGACGTTCATGTATCAGTGCTTTATATTCAACAGTAAATTACTTTAGAAAGAGCAGTTGTCTCCTCATGAACAAGACTTGTATCATTAAACAGAGCTTTTGTTTTGACCTGTATCAGCTGAAAGTTGCAGGCTGCTGTGAAAAGACAAATGACTTTTTCTGCCTGTTTCTATTGTTCTTCTGTTTTTTAAGTTGTTACATTTACGAAGGCCCTTCCTTTGTGAAGTTAAGTAGGTCTGGAATCACACTCAACATCTGCAACATCTGCAACAACATCTGCAACATCGACCAATTATAATCTTTTATCTAAAAACGGGGCAGGCTTTATGCAATGAAACACAAAGAAGTAAAATCAATCTTGTTGTTGCATTGCTTACGTCAGGTCGGTCATTTCTCTGATTGGTCAAATCTGCATCCACATGTCCCACCTCCTTTGGGATCGGATTTATTATTTTTCTATTAGATAGAAAAAAATGTGGATGTCTGGCAGGGTTAGGTTTAGGTACCCTGATGAATAACTGCAAAAATATATTACAGTTGGCTTTAAAAGAAACTGCACTGGGCTATTCTCAGAGATGAAACACACACTGACGACAGAACATCATTTACCTATTGCAAAATTCAATGTTCCAAAGTAATAACAGAGAATTTGGCAGAAGAAATGTGATTACGATGGTCTACCAAGATTTTTTTAATGCTTATACTATTTCTTCTTGTACTTCATTTACAACTGCTAATACTTATCTAAAAGTGCTCAAGTATCAGTATGTTTGCATGTTCACATAAAGTGCTTTTCCCAATAAGGTTTTCAATTAACTACACTTGAGAAAATGTACCTGGTCACTACCCATCTGTGGTTATCTGCAGATTACAAACCAGGCTAAAACAGGTTGGTTACGGTGGCACCAAATAGAACTTGAGGTTAATGAGACGAGATGGAGCAGGGACAAATGAGTATGAGCTCCTGTTTAATTTGTTTTGCCAGCCAATGGGGACGGTTGTGCACGGTCATCATATCACACCGTGCACATCTGTTTGATTATTTACTGAACGGCCCTCTGTAAAAACACAGGACAAATGATAATCTGGCTCTGATAGGGATCATACTAATGTGGATATTTCATCATGCCCCGAGGCCTGTGCACAGCACCAAATGTAATGTGATTAAACATGGTTCAAAGCATGGATCTTTATGCCCAATAAATCTGGTTTTCCTTTTCATTTAGACATTAGATTGTGAGATATAGCATAACCCTGTTTAAGCAGCGAGCGCCGAAGCTAAAGTCTTAATTACATTACCTTGAGCAAACGTAACGGTATTGTCCGATCTGAGCTGAAAGTTAAAGGGTAAACTGTTTATTAATCTTTCTGATTACTTCTCTTTCTTCTTACTCAATAGTTGTTTCTATATAATATAGGATACAGCTTATGTTCCTCAGCATTAAACAATGGAAGAGAAAAAGAATCAATGATTGGGAAATAAAAAAAAAAAACATTCTCAGCTTTTAATGTCAATTATATTGGGCAGTACTGGATTGCCATTAGATGTACTGGCAAAGCAATGGCCATAAGAAATCTACTTCTAGCTCAAAGTGAAACTATTTGAAGGAAATAGTTGGGGTTTCCTCTTCATGATGTTTTCTAAAAAGACCCAGTACTTGTTTGGGTCCCATTTGTATCCCATGTTGACACTTCTATGTTTCATAAGGTTTGTTTTTTCTAGACAAACTCATTCAGAGTAAACAGACTTCTAAAGCAGTCCTCAAGACTACGCCACATCTGTAAGGCTTTAATACATAATTCTAGTGATTTTTGTGCATATTCATAGAGCACTAAAGTGTGACTTTATCTTCAATACTTGATGCTGAAGATAGACTAATCCAGGGCAGTTTAAATTCTTCATTGATAAGTCCATAAGCTAATAAGCAAAAAAGCTAGTTAATATTACGTTTATATCAAGGTCAAATGATTGTGTCCCGGTTGTAAGGCAGCTTGGTCTTCTGCAAAATCCAGTAATTTAGGATACTGTTTTGACCTCTGACTCTGTGGTAGGATCTGTTGATAGTGATCAGCAGTGGCTCTAACTTTTTTCAGTAGATTTTTTTAATCCAAAACTGCATGAGGCTGGTTTGAAGCTCTTTATCAGTGGACGGGGGACCATTAGAGTGGAGTGTGGAGAATAAGCTACTTATGGCACTCGAGTCTGGAGGATCAGATTGGACTGATACAGGGGAGCAGGCTGCGACCCGGTCCACATAGAGATGAGGGCTTGGCTGGGTGCTGACCAAAGATCCCCTTCCCTCGCCAGCAGCGGGACAGCCAAAGGCTAATGGAGGAGCGCCAGAGTGAGGCAGATGGGTGATGCTGATTTGAGCGATGAGGCTGTAGCGCGAGGCTTGTCTTCTCTGGTCTGGTCATACTGCAGAAAGTCCAGATAAAAAAGCTTATATCGGTTCACATACTCAAAATAAAACCAACCCAAACTGTAGGGTTCTCACAGTAATGAGTTGTGGTCTTAAGAACTGTGTGGAAACATGGCATTGAGTGGTCTATTACATCTCTAAACCACTTTTAGCCATAAGATGTGATTGAATAGAAGGTGTGTCACTGAGAAACCTTGACTCCTCACTGGAAGAGCACAAAGATTGCATTGGTTATTGGTTCCTGACACAGACAGTGACTTTGTGTTTGACTGTGCACTGAAAGCTTTTTTCCTTGTGTATATATATTATCACTGGGGTTTTCCAAACAAGTGACATTAAAGCGCTCTGAACTTGATATTTTCTTCCTAAATAGAATGGCTACTTCACTTTAGATCAAATTCCTTATCTTTACACCCACTAGAGGACTCTACAACTGCGCTGCTGTAAACACAAAAGACATGTTATGGCTTTATACACCTCTTATCTAGATCAGAGTTAAATATCTGGGGCCTCGTTTATAAAGCTTGCGCACACTCAAAATCAGGCTAAAACTTTATGTGTGCCACTTTCCACGCTAAAGTTGGGATCTATAAAAGTTCAGCAAGCTGCTGGCTCCAACTCTAACCTTGGCGTATAGTCACAGTGGACTTGGCCCACACAGAGAGATGATGAACATTTGATATTGTTTGATATTATTTTTCTCAGCCTAATAGTTTAAGCAGTGGTACTGTGTTAAATTTAAAGAATGCTATTTCTTTTTCATGATTTCATGATTTATTTATCAAAGCAAAGCAGATGTTTGCTTTGTGTCATGGTCCTGTTATGTAGTGCGGTGTAAGTGGAAGCAGGGCTGATCGACTTAAGTCGGTCCAGCTCCTACGAATGGTTCATACAGGACTGTTTTGTTTGACCTGTGTAAAATTTTAGCATGTGCACTGTTTATGTAGAGATCCTATGAGCTGGATATACTGTATCTATGAAATGAAGCTGTTCTTGCTGTCAGACTAATCTGAGTATTTTGTGTTAAAAAGCTTTAAACCTTAGTAACAAAATCTTTGTCTTTGTCCAAACAGCCATTTTCTTAACTGATCCATTGATTGTTAAATTTTGTGTTTTTTCTTATGTATTAACCTAATGAGCTCTTGTAAACGAAGCTCTAACAAACAGCTCATGAAATCCTTAGAGACATCTACAGCTCATCTACAAATGACAGCCCCAAACGTTGTGAGCAGAACTGTTCTCATTATCTGTCCAAGAACTGATTTCTCCTCTTTCAGTGGCCCTCGAAGTGTTGACAGAAACTCAGACCTAGCTGAACTAATCAGCTGTTTCCAACATTCAAGTTTTATTCTGGCATGAAGTTCATTGTCAGCGTTCTTTGCTCAAGCATCTAGTCTGTGAGCAACAAAACAGAAGTAATTAGTGTCTTGTCTTTGCTACAGGCTTGTGCTGCATCAACTAATCTTCCACCAGCATACATGCACAAAGCCACAGGAGCGGATAGTGGGTAATGAACTATGAGCACTTAGAAAAGAGTTCCACTTTGCTCCAGAGGGTTTTGGGGAACGGTCCGACAACTTGTCTTTGACGATATAAAACTATGAGCGTCTTGAGTCTGCCTGCTTAACTGGGGAGACAAATTGAATCAGCTCTTCCGAAAGTGTTGACAAGCACAACTGATGCACTCGGAAAAGTATAAAATGTTGTAGCATTTCTCCGAAGTGTCAAATGTAATAGACGATGACACAAGTGGCAGCAGAAGCAGAGTCTGAAAAATTGCACATCTGCTTGTTGTGTTTATGAAGGATCCTTCTTCTCACTTCACTGACCCTTCTCTTTTTGTCACAGCAGATATAAGTGTGTAAAGTATGTGTAGTCCATGCGGGCATCTGGTGACAAATGCATACATCTCACCCCTCTTTCACCACAGTCTGAGAGCACCTACGGCACGCTGTTCTCTAAGAACAAAATTTAGGGAGAATAGGGTCCTATGATTATAAAAAAAGACACATAACTGTCTTGGTTTAAACAAACATTAACTCTTCATCATCAATCAAATATCAATCGATATTCTAAGATCTTGACAAAAAAGGCAGACTAAAGGTGAGTTGTTTATTCATTTGTATGACTAGTTACGGCCATCCTTTTCCCTTCCCAAACTATGACCATATCCCAATTTATAGCTCCTGTACTCAACAGCCAAATAATGAGTGTTAAAGGCTGTATGGTTGTAATGCTAGGTGAAGCCATATTTTATTTAGTTTATACTGCTAATGTTTTTTTACAAAACAGCATGGTAATAAATGTACAGTTCTTCATCAATGGCCAACCTAATGCACTGCACAGTTGCTCTCCAGTTTTTGTGCATTATCTTTGGGGCACACTGGGGCAGTAATAAAGTCTGTCAAATTAATTCTACTTGATCTGTTTTGTAATTAATTTCTGCCCTTTCTCCAGGTTTGCGGACTCCATTCGAGGGATGCTGAAGCTCATCCTGGTGCTGATGCTGACAGGGGCCTCTCTGTCCTCCACCTGGTTCACGCTCACCTGCCTGAACAAGTTCACTCACCTGCCATCCACTGCAGGTGGGTCCAAACGCCTCGCGCTGAGGGTCACATTCAGACAGCAGTCAGACTTATGGAGCTCACGTCTAATTGACTGTGAGGGCTTTCTGTCCTAGAGCGTAATATTTTTGACTGAGATGCTCCAAGCCTCTTTCTACCGCAGGTTTGCTGTTGATTAACTACAGTATATTATTACAAAGTCAAAATCTGCGACATATTAGTAATGTTTAGTTCATTTGAATTGTGCTTTTAGGTTTCATTATCATATAGAACATTTTTGCATTGTTCATTGCTTTTGTCTTATGGTTGTGTATGGTCAGTATAAAACATACTTGACACAACTGGAAACAGAATGGTGGCAGGGTTGTTTCTGTAGCACTCATTTAAGAGAGACTGAGTTAGGATATCTGAAAAATGACTGCAAATGTGAAAAAAGATGCTATGAAGATTGAACAGTATCTTTTATTTTTGGTATAACAAGGAAAAGGTGCAAGGTCATGCTCAAAAAAAAACAATGTGAACAATTTGAGAAAACATTTTGAGTAGTGGGCACATTTTATCAGGAATTCATGCGTTAATTCCTGGCTTAAAATCTCATGAATTACCAGGAATTATTACTTTTCACCCTAATTGAAAACCCCAAACCCTAACCTTAATCCTATGCATGAATTTATGATTGTACAAAAAATTACATTATGCAGAAATGCTTGAACAAGAGTCTAGCTTACAAATTTTACATCTGCTGTCCCATAAAAGAAAAAAGGAAAAGAGGAGACATTGCACAACAAAACATTAAAACATTACATTACATTATAGCAGCTTCAAGTACATTCACACAACCTTATCCTGAAAATGACTCATTCATCACATGTAGATTCTATAAAAAACATTATAGCGGCATCTGGTTACGTATACACAACCTTATTATAAAAGGATTATACTCATTCATCAGTAGTAAATAAGAATGTTATTTTGTTAAAGAGTACATCTCATTAAACTGCATTTGAAGTATTAAATAACATTAATAACATTATACTTATTGCATGTTCGATCCATATTCATTGTTGACATCAGTTGAGGCTAATTACAAGTACTATTTCTGGAAGCCATCTCAATGAGCTGCTTGTGCCCAGCTCTTTGATTTTACCCGTCATCATCCATCATCATTCTCAAAGCCCTGGCTCGTTTCTCTGTGTCCCAAACACTGGCAGAGCAGCACTGAGGCTCCAACCTGCCTCCTCCACCTGGCGCCTCACAGCAGCCACTCCTCTTCATCAGCATCAGCCAAAAGCCCTCATCACGGCTCCAGGACACACACACACACACATCTGCAGCAGGTGCCATAGGTCTCTGTGAACCAGTGACAAATAATTCAACAGATAAATGGATTGGATAAACTGTAGTGGGTTTGTCTGCCATGTAATTATACGTCATTTGTGGAGACAGATGAGCGGGGAGCGTCCCAAAACATGAGCTGACAAATAGGGCGGTGATTTACAATACAACAAATATAACAATACAACAATTATGTGATACTCAATACATGACAAAACAGTCATTAGCAGTTTATTTGGCACTCTGTGCAAGAACGCTACCCCCAAAATGACAAAATGCACTTTTTTAGACACAAAAGAAGCCCTTTTCCAATATAGAAGTTTAAGACAGCTGCATTTGTATGTTGCAATAGGAATGTCAAACTTCTAAGTATCTAAGCTACATTTACACTGGGTTTAAAATCAGATTTGGTTTGATCAGATTTGATTTTGAAATCAAGTAAGATAACAAAATACAGTATATCTGATCTGATCAAGCCTCTTCCATATTATCTGTGAATCAAATTTAGCTCAAAATAAAATTTAAACAAGGAAATCTGAACTCAAAACGTCCGTGTGAGATAATCCATCATTTGCTTAAATTCACTTCCCTTAGTCTTAGAGTGAAGGTAATTTTTTCCTGTATAAACATTCCTTGTACAATGTCATCCCACTGATTATGGCCAGGTGGCGCAGGCTTGAGACATTTTCTTGCTACGGTCTTCTTGCAGCTGAAAGTAGTATCTTGAGAATAAACTGGACTTCTCCCCTGACCACCTCCGTGATACGACCCAGATAGAGGGTGGAAAAAATAAACAGATTCCCAAAAGGGTTAAACTTGTGGACACCTCCTAAAAACAGTAAAATCTGTGGCTAAGAGACATTTTTAACTTTTTCACTACACCACAGCTGCTGAAGGGAGCACAATTTGTTCCAAGTTTTCACATCATACAATTCCCACCCTCGGGCAGTGACAGGTCACTCCAAAGGTCAGGCAATCTTTAATCGACTGTGTTTCATTCTGTCCCTCTCTGCTGCTGTTGATGAAATAGGATATGTCTCATCTTGTGTAAGATTAATGACATAAATCTAGGATAATAGTATTTATTAAATATATAGGAGTATTAAATGTGTTTCTCAATGCTCATGTAAATGTCATATGTCCGATATGGTCCTAACTGAGATGAGGCTTGTTACTGTGACACTCATGTAAATTCAGTCAAGATCTCATCACTTTTTTCTCACAGTGTGAACCTTCACAGACACATACAGTACTCCTTCCAATAATAATTTTTCTATACATACAGCTTCATATTGCAGTAAACATGTGTAGCTTTTACCATGTGGCCAGATAACTAAGTCCTTTTTCTTGAGCACACTCAATGTCCATAAGAAACAGTAAAAGAGCAGCACTTGGATCACTTAAGCCTGGGATACTTCATTTGGGCTGAATAAAGACACACAGCTCTGAGGCCTTTCTTTGATGGGGTGCAGCGGCGGTGGGCTTTCGTCACAGGCAGCAAGCGGGACACAGTGGCCCTCTGAGGCGCCGTGATTAAAGGGACAGCCCGGTTAATGGGGAGCTCATTTGGGCCAATCTGCTGTGATAAGGGAGATGGAGGGTGTCGTGATGCTCCAGAGGTGATGGCTTAATCTATGCACATCCAGACTCTCATTCATATATTCAGTCACGGTCTGAGCCAAATGGCTCCAGCTGTGGCCAGAACCTCAGCCAATCCAGTAATCTTTGCTGTTGGAGAGTGCTCTACAGCTCAAGTCGTAGTTACATAAAACATAAAGTACATTTAATCGGAATAATCTTAATTTTGATGAAAATGTTCATTGGCTGTTGATCTACACACCTGCTTTCTGTTCAACAGTGCAACGTTTAATGAGGCGGAGATTATTGCAAAATCACATCAGTTTGATACAGAACTCAAAGCTAGAAGTTTATAGTAAGCTCTAAACTTCAGTTTGTTTGTACTCAATCATTCATCCATCTCCTCTGGGGACTGAAGTCTAGCCCGGCAACTTTGGGCCTAAGTCGGGATAAACCTTTAGGCAGGGTAAACCATGGTCTGTTAGACACTTAAACACGGACAGATTTACTCTCACTAGGAACATTATAGACTTACTACTTCACCTCTACATGCATCGATTTGGACGGTGGGAGGACATGCAGACTTCACACAGAAGGGCTGCTGGGTTAGGGCTAACCACTCTGCCACCGTTCCTCATTCCTTTGTATTTTGCAGTTTTGCTCTCATAATAAAATGATAGGAGGAGAGGTAGCTGTGCGGTTGTTGGGGGTGGGGGCTTTGAATGCAACTTTGAAGCATAATTTAGAAAAATTGACTTTTCATATATACTTATGCGTTATGTCAGATGACTGAAGGTTTTATTTGGATAGTACAGAAGCCTGAGGAAATTAACATTCTGTAGCTTTTTGGGGAATTATGTGACGTTAACTACTTACTACCAGACGGTTCATATCCTGTGAACTACAAAGTGCTTCTTTAAGACAGTTTCTATATTTGTCTGAAAATGTGTTTGGTTCTAAAATCTTCTTGAAAAGACAAATGAAATGTGAAAAGTCCACAGTCCAAGCCACTTTCACACTCCAGACTCGGAAGTTCTAAGTAAGCACTCGAGGGGATGTAACACTTCTTTCTGGTTTGCAAACTGGCAATTTTCCCTCCATACATCTATTTTCGCTTTTGTTTCCACCAGATTGCTGCCTTAGGAGGAAATGTATTAAATGAAATGTTGTTTCAGGTTTGTACGTTTGTCATAAATCTTGGAGCAGCTGAGAACAAATGGGACTCTAGGAAACTGGAGATGGTCTCATTTATCAACACCAATGTACAATAAATGTTTATCATTTTAACACTTTTTAAAAAATGGTTGCAGAAAGTGAAAACATTACATTACAATCTTTAATTGTACCTTTGTTAATGCCGTCCCATGCTCTCGCCCTCCTTTGGTTACTGGTTCTAGGTTGGGTTGACTCGCACATTCTCCCAGAAAGAAAAATAACACATATATATATAAAAACAAAAGGTTGAGAAAAGTGAAAAACATTCTGTGATTCAACTTTAGATTTATTCATTGTTGCTTTGCATTTTAAAACATCCCATTTGAAATAATTTCTTGAGAAAATATATCACAAATCAATACGTGCTGTTGTTTATAATACTAGGATGCATATAAAGAGTATCCCACACTAAACTTGTTCCAGGTTTCTGCAAAGTCCAACTAAATATGAGTTTCTGACATCACTCATCAGCTTTAGATTTTGCATTAGCTTCCTTGCACTTTTTTAATTTTGGGACAATGTCAAAATGTTGCTTTATTTTTTATAAAAAATACTGCTAATTTAATCCAATGGAGTTTAGTTCAGTTTTAGTAACTAAGTGGTGGAGATACTGGTTGCTTTTGGAATTGAACCCCTTAGGTTGGTTGCCAATAGTAACCATTTAAAAGGCCAATGAAGGGTCAGTTAAAATCGTACTCATTCTTATTTTATGGATTGTTTTTGCAGCGATCCTCTACACCTCATGTATCCTGGTGGGGATCTTCATCAACAGCAGCGTGCCCATATTCTTTGAGCTCTGCATCGAGACGGTTTACCCTGTCCCTGAAGGCATCACCTGCGGAGTAGCCACTTTTCTGGGAAACCTGGTCACGGGCCTGCTGCTTTTTTTCCTCACCTTCTACTGCAAAGGTAAAACACAAACTTCAACTTGAAGGAATGTCTGCTATCATTCAGAGAGAGATTTAATACCACATTTATAATAAAGCAATTGTTCCTCTCTGCCCTCCGAAAACCGCAGAAAGCCTATTGTTTAAAAAAGCTATTTCAGGCTCTGAAAATGGGGTCAATGATAGACGGACATTGGACACATTGAGAGGAAAAAGGATCCGCTTCCTTGTGTAATTTAGCCTCCAATTTATCTTTAACTCGGCCACTCAACTCACTTGATATAATAATTCAGGCTCTCAGCAGAGGACACCATGCTGTCTCTTTCTTTTATCTCTGTGGCTTTTTATAAAATCACTGAAAATGCTGGTTTTCTGAGAGAATGCAGGCATGTGGGTATCACAAGTGATTTATTAATCATTTTGAATTTTGATAGTATTTACAACAATGTTTTATATTGTTCAGTGCTTGATTTGTTTTGGTGTCCATTTAGAAAAAGAGTTAATGCACATCAAGAGGAATAGAAGGTTTTGAGAAAGCTATGTGCAGATGCCTTTGTTTGAACCTTTTCCTTCAATATGTCCTCGATGACTAAGAACCTCTACAGACATGTTTACTTTTGAGAAGTAACTTGATTAAATTGACTGCATTCATTAATTATAGCTTTACAAAAATGATATGTAAGATTACTCTGAGTTACCAAAGCAACAGGATAACACTTTGGTTTTTTGTCTGTCTCCATTACACTACACCAGGGTTGCCAAAAGTGGGGCCCAAGGCTGGCCCGCCAAGAGGTTTGATTTGGCCCGCCAGTTGTTGTCATGTTTTTTGATTGAAATTACATACTGACTACTGTTTTAATCTGCAAAGGCCATTAACCCTACAAAAGCATTGGTCAATGGTGCTCACAGTAACTTAGAAGATTGTAGAAAGAAAACACAGTAAAACTTCAAGATAATGCAGGTAGGTTTGGGCATGTGTGCATATTTGAACACTTTATAAGTCAACTAGACCTATTTTAATGAATTTTTGAAAGGTCTGAGTCAAACAGCTTAACTTTGGGTCAACGCCCGCCCTCTGGGGTTAAGTTTGCTGGCTTCCAATTAGGCGATACTTGGTCAGAACTAAATGGAGCGGAAGAGGCAGTGACACACAGACTAAGGGTATCTGAAACAAATCTTGGAGGAAGAGTATTTCTTTTGATTACATGCAGAAGATATTTGCATTTGGCTCGTGGCCCACTATTTCGGTTTTGGCCCGCCGAGGAAAAAAGTACACACTTAAACTGCCAGTTTTTACCTCAAAAATATAGAGGCTAATTCTGGGCATGTTACCATCTCATGAGAACACATATCCAGCCAAAATGTGTGGCTTCATTGCAACTTTCCATTACAACTGGGTATTTATAAGATATTTATGAAAAGTTAACAATCCCATGTGAGAATTCCTACAACATTTGTCATTTTTAGTCTTTTAAAAGGGAAAAGTTACATACTGTTGATTTGAGCCCTTCTGGGAGACATAAGACATAAAAGTTATTGAATTATACAAGACATTGGCTTGACAAACTTTACATTAATTAGAAGTTCGCCTAAAATACATGTGGATGCAGCATCTAGAGGCTGGCAATGAATTCTGCTTTTGTTTCGGTTTGAAGCTGCTTGCCTTTCGTGTTTCATGACCTTTTCCGTTACATCACAGCCCAGATCAGCTGAAATGACAGCTCTCTTTTTGACACTTTCCTCCTGTTTACCGTGTTTTTTTTTTTTTCTTTCTTTTCTCAGTAAATAACACATACATTGTCAGGCCTCATAAATATTCATGATCCTTATCGGCGGCTCGTCTGCCAAGCCTTTTTTCCGAGGCTGGCAGCTGCTGGTGTCCACCTGTATCCCGTCTGCGTCGCCAGCACAGGTGGATGACAGTCTTGTCTGACATTAGCAGCCGTCGGGATCAGATACGCTCAGAGCCCGCTAGCAAGTGTGACAGGCAGGGCAGTAAAGCAAGTACTAAAGTCCCGAATCTGCTCAGGACCGCAAAATGTGAAGACATGCAGCTTATGTTTATTACAATCTGCAGCAGGACACGTTTTCTGCCAGTATGACACCACTGCGGCTGCTCTGAAGGGCGTTTGAGTGAATTATATTTCTCTCAGGACTTCAGTAACCTTGTTGGTAAAATATAGTTTTTTTTTCTGGAGCTCATTTCCAATTTAAAAAGAAAGGTCAACCTCAGGAAAGTTGAAAAGGTTAGTCAAAAGCATTAAAAAGTTTTATGGTAATATACAAGTCTCCATTTTATTATACTATTTATAATTTGGGTGTTTATAGAGTGGATTTTTTACTAAATGCATTTGTGTTTTTTAGAAAATCAACAAATTAGATAATTTTCAGAAAACAAATTAATCTTTCTTGTATGCGTTTTCATGTAGTTTCAATAAGTCCTGAAGAATAATTGTGATATGCCATTTTTGCCTTATTTTCCAGCTTTTCTTCTCGATACAACAGTTTTTGGGGACTATACCATTAATGGATTTGGCTTAAATCTTGCTTTTAGTCACTTATTAATCTACATATATGTAAAAACGTTATCCCATTTGTTTTTTGCTTACAATACAGCTTCAGAAAATAAGTTTTTTGACCAAGGCTTTCATTGTCTAATAATGAGTTAATAATATTTAACGGCGTGAAAAAAGCAGACTACCCTTTACTTTCTATCTGCTAATCACCAGACCTTTTATTATATCATTACTAAGTGTTATTAAGTAAATACGCAGGTGTTTAAGTCTGTGTTAACACAGTAACTTATATTCAACAAGCATTTATTTCACACATCAATCCATAAAGAATTATTAAATGTAATAAATAAAAAACGATTGTATTGGCTGAAACATAAGGACTTGACTGGTTCTGGTTTGGCATTGATTTAAATAAGTTTTTAAATTTCCAGTGGTCTAGATTGGCTCCTGTTACTGGACAATTCAAAGTGTAAAAAAACAGGCGGCCTGATCACATTCCTCTGAAGCAGTGAGGTGTCAGTCTGTAGATAAATGATGGATTAGACCAGGTGTGGACAGACAGACAGGTAGACTGCAGCTCCGCTCACAGGACGACTCATGAAGAATACATGCCTCTGCTCTATCTGTGGAGCTGTTGATGGACTGCTCTCTCTGCATTTATTACATCACAAATATGTAGTCACTGCAACCTGCTTCACTTATGGCTCCAAACCCGGGACTTCATACATTAATCATTTCATTTAAGAGTTGTTTTATGATCAGGGTGAGTGGCGGGGAATTTGTTATGTCAGACCGTGTCTTTAAGAATTCGCTTTACGTTGTGAATTGTTGATGTGCTGATAGATGGTAGACGGTCTGAGGTAGATAAAACATAGATAGGGGAGGATTTAGCTGCTCGAGTCCTAACTTTTGCCCTGAAGTCTTCTAATGAAATATGAACTGTTCAAGTTGTCGCAATTCCAGACACACTGCTGCAGGGGCACTGTAGCTCCAAGTGAGACAGCTCAGATTACTTTACCAAACAATAAAACAGCCCCCAACCCTAAAAGAGGAAGTTCTATTTTATTTGACTTTTTCAATTATGAATGTTGGTGTCAAACTGTTCGACTTTCTCTTGATGCTTGTCAATTGGAGAACTCTTGACACAGCAAGACTAGGACAATGTAGTCTACAATTCAACTTTGGGTAAAACAACCGACATCAATCAGCGTGTCTCAACCTATGTGACATTAAAAAGAGCAACTGAGTTTTGTTATAGTCAAAAAAAACTTAAGTTACATTAGTTAACAAAGCTGCCTAGCTCACAGCTGTACTATACTGCGGTCAGATCAGGATTCACCATGATTGTCCTGAATAGCTGACACTATATATATTTGTCATTGGGATTCTATGAATTGCAACCTCTGATTTAAAGCCATAGCATACAATTCTTCTAAAATAATTTTCCTCTTGTCCATAGCAGCCCAAATTGCACTGTGAGAGGGTCTTAAACAGGGATTACCTCATTTTTATACTCTTGCATTTAAGTTTAATCACAAAGCTTATTGTAACGAGAATCTTCCGTTCAAAAAAATGAGACCTTAAGACGCCATCTAGGCTTTATAATGATTTTAATAGATGATGAATGATCAAACCTTATCGGGAGTTTTGTCAATCAGGAAAAAAGGTGCGCTCCCATTGGTCGATGCTGATGTACACAACAAAGGACAGAGAAAATAAACCTGGAAATATGTTATTTTGTCACAAAATACATCTAATTTTACAGCAAAACGGCTCAAAAAAAGAAAATATAGAGAAAAGGTCAGCAAATTAAACGCAGGTAAATGTTGGCAATGATTACCTTCAGTCTAACGGTAAACTCAGATAAAAAATTTCAGGTCCGCTCTAAACTTAAATTTAATGTATTAGTGTTTTGTGGAAAAGAAGAAGAAACAAAAGAAGCAGAAAAGGTCACTACACTGCTGTTCAGGCTGAGAACAAAATCAGGTAGATGAGTTTAAAGTGTTTGGTCAGCAAATCAAACTATGTGAAGATTCTTTAGACACAAAAGTATGAAAGTTTCCATTCAATGTTCGGTTATCCTTGAGTTCATTGTTTGAAGTCACTGTTAGTCAAAGATTTGCTGATGCATTATGGACATTCAACTAATACAGCTCATTTTTATTGAGTGTCAACAGAGGACTATTGAGTTAAGGTGTGGAAGTTGTTGGTTCTCTAAAGAGCTCATCCACACTTATAATAATACCATTGTTACGTAAATACTCTTTAAAGTCATCTTTGGAGTTTTCCCTCTCGTCCTGTAATGACAGTAAAGAATAAATGCATAGTTTGACTTTTGTAATTCTCCTTGAGCCTCATCCTGACCAACACCATTCTCTTCCTGCTTTTCTAAATTGTCAGCATGGGCCTAATATATATTCCCATCTATTTCCAGTTTCCAGTCCATTTGTCTCGTTATGAATTCTGAATAATGGCCACGAGCGAGAGGTGTTTATGAATTTTCTTCCTTGTCCATTTTAATATCCTCGAGCGTCCCGTCTCGGTTCAGTGAGCCCTAAGCGGCCCCTTGACGCTGCTGTTGTGGTTTAAGAGTGCACTCAGTCTACGGACCATGTGACTTGGAAACATGAATGAGCGGAGCCTGCGGGCCAAATATCAGCGGCTGTTCCTCCTTTTCGATTTCATCTGCTGTGTGTTTGTGCCATTTAGGGCGGCGCAGCAGAGGAATACAAAGCAGCGCTGAGGTATTGTGAAGCCACGGAGGCTGAAAAGGTTTGCAGAGGGAGATGGGAAGCCAAAGAAGGATGTCTGGCATTGAGTTTTTAGTTGAATTCTCAGGCATTGAGCGAGAAGAAAGAATTATTTAGCATTGAGAAATAATTGCCCGACTTCTAAGAACTATTTCTTCTGCAAGTTTGCATCTGCATCAAGAAGTTTGTGCAGTAAACTTTCAATCCCCCGGTAAAGAAATAAAAGTGCTCAGAGCTCAATCATTACAAAGAGAATAAAAAGCTTTAACTTTTCACTTTAGAGTAAAAAAAGGAAGTGAATATTCAGGGTATCAATCAAATTACGTTCAGAGTTCCCAAGATGACAAAGTCTGGTTTTATATGATTTTATCCACGTTCCGTAAATTGCAGGGTTTAGCTTTAATAATTTAGTAACTGTACCTTTACTGCAGGAATCAAAACTGAGGGTAAGTGTACAGGTAAGTTTCCATTGTCAGTTTCTATAAAAGCACTACTTTGGTGACCCCTCGGATTTTTGTCTTATCAGTGTGGTTTCTAAAAGGTGAAGCTAAGTTGCAGCCTGTTTATTGGACAATTGTCATGTTCAAAGATAGCTTATCCTTCCACATCCACAACTTTCCTAGCAAAGTCTAGAGTCTAGTCCTAAACCCCACCCACTGAACCTTGTTTCTCTGTTTAATTTAATCTGCATCCTTTTGTCCAAACTTTGTTACGGAATAGAAAAAAATAATAAGGATTGCTTACCAGGCTAACTCCATGAAGAAACATTGCCACACTTTGTACTTATGTTCAAAAACAAAGCTAGATTTATTGGAAACAGCATTGTACAGCTCTCACTTTATGAAATAAAACTCTACATTTTATTATTGACAGTTAGCTCTAAATTTTACTGTTAAAAAATCTGGTCACACAATTGTCTTCTATCCAGCCTCTTGCACTGTTACATACAAGGAATTACTCTCTTTTTATTTCAGTTATTGTTAACACATCTCATTATTAAAAGTTCAGATGCAAGCTAGTCTTATTTAGAGTTGGCCTGACTTGTACTACTTTAATCGAAACATGGCTTTACTTGTCTTTGGCTCAATTTATTCTCAGTCACTGAAAGTTTCGGTCACGGCTGGTTCATGTTTATTGTGGTCTTGACAGCCACAGTAAATAATATGGATGTGACCACTGTTTTCATTTTTGGATAGCATTACTTTGTTTGACATTAAGGTCATTGTGTCATTATGAATATGTTTATATCTAATGGCCGCTTAGTTCATCACCAGAGGCTTCTCCATCTGTGACCTCTCGCAGTCTTTTCCGTCAAAGGCCTCAGTCATAAAGGACACAGCCAGCCGCATTAATTACGCCGCTGCATTGCCCTCAATTAAGACTGATTACAGGCACAAGATGGCTGTCGGCACGCGTCTCTGTCTTCATCTGTGGCGCTGCTCTGTGGACGTGTCCCACTCTGCAACAGGCCGTTAATTTGATGGACTGTCTGCCTGCTTCGATGCCCTCTGAAGAGCTACGCACCTTCAGCAGAGTCCCATCAGTGGTCACGCAGCTCGATGTCATCCAACATAGGTCATTCATCTCAAAATATGAACATCTTTTTGGAAATACCTGTGCTTCAGAGTTAATTATTTAATTATAATAAAGGAAATCAAGATGAAATGTCAAGGACTTAAGACTGGAGAACTTAATCAAAAAATTGTTCAAGACTCGCCAAAGGTTGTCTGTGACATTTACAGTCAGACATTTCTGTTAGCAGCTAATAATTAAAGCTTGACCTCTTGGTGTCGACAGGTGATGAAATGAAAGAACAACTGGCATAAAAGAACCACAAGAAGCAGCATTTAATGTATTTTTTTTGTATTGGCAGGCTCCAGAGCACTCTGTTTCATAGTACCGGTCAGAGCGTTCGTGTGACCCTTGTAAACTACATAGAAAGTGCTGTTATTCAACAAGGGACAGTTTGATACAATTAATTTTTTGTTTACTGTTTAACCTGGGGTTAAAAAAAATTACTGATTCACTCAAGTGTTGCCAATTGTTCTGTGTTTTATTATCATAATCACGGTCTAGACTAGGACGCTTTCATTGAGTAATAAAGATTAAAATAATGGTCCGGACAGAAAAAGGACTTCTTTCCACCACTCAAGAAAGCCAGAGTGCCACCAATGGTCCTTCGAACCACTTAATAAATTATTCTTTTGGTACAATTTATGGATGAAATTCTGTGCATTCAGAGACTTTGACTTGACAAACATGTAGCTTTTTTGTGCATCTCACTAGAACCACAACATTTTTGTTCTTCCTCAACTCTAGTTACATTACTTTTCTTCTGCCCAGTTTGAAATATCTTCTGCCTTGATGGATGAATCCAAACATCTTCCATCCAAACTAAGGCTTCTAAGGCTTAACACTTTGATTCATACTGCAGTTTATTCACATGGATTTCCAATCAAGGAAATCCACAAACATTTCAACCAATTTCCCTGAGTTTGCTTTATACTTTATGAAAACATGACCTTAGACCACCAAACTCAAGAACGGATTCCCAAAATGAATAAATGTAGTAGAATAAACATCTTTAATTTTACTCAACATCCCTCTTTGTGCATTCCTTTGGGCTGATATTACATTAAACATCTTTAATTAGGTAAAGTCTGAGGCTCTGGACAGATCTGTGGCTTTGTGATCAGTGGAGACTTATAATTAACTTTAAAGCAAGGAAAGTGACAAAGAAATAGACTGCATTTAAATCTCAGCAGCAACCTCAGTCTTTTTTATCTTTAATCTTGTCTTGTTTCTTCTGCTAAAATTAGTCCAGTTCCAGTTCTACTCCACAGATCACAGGCCACTGATTGAGCCTCTCCGATGTTTTCACCACAAAAACCTGATTAAATTACTCCAATTACCTCCCTCCAAACCCAAACAGAGACAGCGGCGTGTCGAAAGTTTGAGAGACTGGTGTTTATGTGAGAAAGTGAGCCAGTGTTGGACGAAGCAGGTCAGATAAACACAACTCCATTAACCCCGCTCCACACCGGGTCCCGTGCTGTCCGGCTCACACGCTCCTGATTAATGAGGCCACTGCAGGAGTCCCGACACCTCAACCCTCCTCCCGCCTCACTTTAGCCTCCATTTATCCTCTGTCTTCATCTCTGCACCTCTGTCCTCACAGTCTCTCTCCTCAGAGACACTGCCGTTCACGTCAGAGCAGAGAGAGCAGCAGTCACTCTTGTCTTCGTTCTGTCAATAAACGCTCACATTGTGGAGCGCACTGCCCTCTGTAAGTTGATGCATTTAGCTTGTTTTGGCAGATGAGCCTGTCTAATTGTGGAGGTAGGGTTCTAATGGTTAGCTGTGCTTCAAATAGCTGTTACCCTGACTAGAACAGAAGGTTGTTTTTAACTGGTCTTTGAGACATACTTTTTCAGTGGCAACCTTAACAAATACATATGTACTATTTAGACATATTTTCCATCATATTATCTTTAAACAGATGTTATTATCCATCCATCCATCTTCTACCTCTTATCCGGGGCTGGGTCGTGGGGGCAGCAGTCTAAGCAGAGACTTCAAGACTTCTCTCTCCCCAGACACTTCCTCCAGCTCTTCCGGGGGGATACCGAGGTGTTCCCAGGCCAGCCGAGAGACATAGTACTCCAGCGTGTCCTAGGTCTTCCCCAGGGTCTCCTTCTTCCTAGGGAGGCGTCTAGGTAGGCATCCGAAACAGATGCCCGAGCCACCTCAGCTGGCTCCTCTCGATGTGGAGGAGCAGCGGCTCTACTTTGAGCTCCTCCTGAGTGACCGAGCTCCTCACCTTATCTCTAAGGGAGCGCCCTGCCACTCTGCGGAGAAAGCTCATTTCGGCCGCCTGTATCCGGGATCTTGTTCTTTCGGTCATGACCCAAAGCTCATGACCATAGGTGAGAGTAGGAACGTAGATCGACCAGTAAATCGAGAGCTTTGCCTTACAGCTCAGCTCCTTCTTTACCACGACAGATGTAATTTTGGAAACTCATTTTGTGCCTTAGCTGTAGCCAGGGATTAAAGGTCCTGAATACTTACTCTTCATTAATCAAATAAGTAACATGTTTAAGTCAAGCAAGCACAAACCTAAGAGCAAGTAACACTAATGCAACTTAACTTTGTTTTTACAGACTGTCAATATTTCACCATCATGATAATATGATAGAATTGCAGAGAAGTTCTACCGTCTTCAGACCTCAGAGTTTGCTTCAGTTATGTGCCTTAGGATTCTTACCCTTACAAACATATTATTTATCATGGTATTCTGACTTTTGAATGGGACCAATGGCACTAAAAAGGAATGAACTGGTAAAGTGTGACGTTGCCTCTCCTCAGAGACTGTCACAATGTTTAGTTTATGAAGCCAGACGTAATGGAAGCACAGAGTTGCCTGATGCTAGCTAACATGAGTCTCTTTCACTTTTCCATTGAGCTGTACATTTTCTATTGCTTGTCTTTGTCTGCCTCTAGCATCAAAGTAATATAAAGACACAGACACAAGATGAGGTTCAAAGTAGCCGACAGCATATATTCTGTGCCAAACGGCAAAAGGAACATGGAGCCTACAACATCATACTTTGAAAAGGCTGAGATATTGATTTGGACTTTTGTCCTCTAAATTCTTGCCATTGTTGTTTTGTGAACGGTAAATGTGAGTGTGACAGAAGCTGAATCACAAGAAGAGCCTCTTCTTTTGTGCGTGGATGGGTTCAGATGCCAGCACCCGTCTCCTCTCTGTGCCCTCCTCATTGAGCGTTATAGCAGACAGTCTGAGCACCTCGTTTATGTTCAATGGAGCCTGAACAGAGCTGAGAAAATGGCACACCTCTTTATACTCTTTGTTTGGGTTCAACTGTGGGTCAACGATCAGAAGAAATGCTAAAAGAATAGCTGGAATATTTATAATCATTACAAAAGGCAGCATTAGACAGATTTAGTTTGTGTAGGTCATCTAGGACTGGGGTCTTCAACTGTTGGACTCTGGTCTGAAGGGCCTCCATTTTATTCATCAGGTATATGCAGTTATCAGTCAATTTATCGGTTCATTTATTTTATTGTTTTATGAAGCACATAACACTTAATTTCACCACTTTTGGTCTACTTGAGTGTAGCTAGCCGCTAATAGTTTTCTGGGACATGTTTTGGACAAAATGCATTTTCATATAGACAGCCTATAAATATAGAACTAAACCAGATCCAAAACCAGTAATAAACAAGGTTTGAAGCTGAAACCAACTTAACCATGGACTACGTTTAGGATTCAATTCTAACTAAAGGACTAAATCAGCGCTAAACCATGTCTAAACTACAGTAAGGCTAAAGAAAGGTAAGAAAAATCAGGACTTAAACGAGACTGAATCAGGAAAAAACTGAAGACCAAGCTAGCGTTAAAGCTGGACTAAAACCAGAACTAAACCTTTGACTAAATTAGGACTAAACTTAAGGACTTTTTGACTTTATCGTTTGGTTCAAACAGCTGCTCTTTAAACTCGGTCCGGTCCGAACCAAGGTCTGGTTTGTGAAAGAGAGTTTGTCTTTAAGACTCTACTCTGATCATTTTATTTCTCCAGTTCAGCTGTAAAATGAGCCTCTGCAGAAACACATTCACCACAGTTAAACCCGTCTGCAGGAGAAACACTCAATCCAGAACTAACCCAAGACAGGATTCAACAAGGACTACTACTGATTTTCTCCAGTATTCAACTCTTAAACATTAATCATGGTTATAACTTGATTAATGTTGGAATAATGCTTTGTAAATGATGGCTGTTGGATGGATGAACATTACAAATGCTTGATGCTTTATTGAATCCAAAGGTACAGATAACTATTACCAAAATATGTGTTTAAAAAGAAAAATAATTAACACAACATATGTAAATTTTGTCATTTAAGTCATGACCAATAATATCCCAATAAACATCTAAAAACTGTGGAAACCTCAGGTAACTCTTGAATCTATCTCGGTATTTATGTGGAAGTTTTAATCTGTGCTGCCAAACATCTCTGTAACTTTTGAACCTGCAGAAATGAACAAACCCTAGATTTAATATCTCAGTGTGCGGCAGCACTATTGAAGTTGACCACTGATGTTGGAGATAAAACTGGACTCACAGTCTGTTTTATTACCTTTCAGAGGTGTTTGGGCCAGGGTCTGATCTTTGTGCACAGCAGTTCTTTCACAATAAAACTGAGAATCATTTTTATACCAAAGAAATGGACCAAACAAGACATGCCACAAGGAGAAAATATCTGTAAAACATGCTGTCATTTATTTTTATTTGGTCATTATAGTATTTTAAGGGGACACTTTAATACGTGATTATTTTTTTTTTCTTTATTTTTTTATCACTTTACAGAACAACCGAAAGCAATTATAGAAAAGCTGAGAAACTGTAAAACAGAATAAAAACAAATAAAAACAGAATATAAATCTATTTTTAACCACAATAGAACATAAACAACATATTAGGTAACTGATGCATTTGACCAATAATGAAAAAGAACAGTTTTTCAGTTTTAGAGTTTAATGCCAATTCAAAAAAATGTATTTAACTAACTCAGGTACATTTTTACAGTGTTTAAACTTGACTAATGTACAGTGTCCCTTTTTTTAAAACTAAGGGCTGGAAATGATAATAGTACTTAAAAATAATGTCCAAATAATTTGATTTAAAACTGGATATAAAGAAGCATTTTAGAAAGGGCCTCTCAAAAGTAAAAATTGGGTTCAGCTTCAAATGAGCTTCAAAACAAGTTACTGCTAACACACTGAAAATAAACATGGCTCTGAAATGAATAATAGTGAATAAAAAACACTCGGATGTAATGTCATTAAAAATCTGTCTTTTCTTTTTTTTATTCCAGAGGTGTTGTGGCTGAACTGGTGTCTGATCGGCTCCTGTCTCTTCAGCCTAGTGCTCCTTCTCTTCTTCAGGGAATCCTACGACCGTCTCTACCTGGATGTCTTTGTGTCTGTGTGACGCATAAACCAAACCGAGATGAGCTCACGGGAAAAGACTGAAAAACTACTGTTGCACAAAGAAACCGGAGGACACAAGGGAGAATGTAAATGTGTAAATTGAAAATAACGGTGATGCATTGGTGTTGTATGGACCGTTGTAAGTCGTGACGCATTCATGTTAACTGTAAAGACTCGATGCCATGTGACTAATGCGTCATCTCTTTTTCACGGTCTGTTTGTCTGGAAACAGATGGTCTACTAGTTTTTAAACCAGGCACAGCTTGAGTAAATGTTGTTTACAGATAATGTAAATATCTTCTCAGTGGCTTTTTTTTTGGACCTAATAAGGAAGTCTCATCAGCCAATCAGCAGGCTTGTATGAGTCTGTGATTAATGAGAGACGTCGTGGGTTCAGAGGCAGGGTTGAGACTCACAAAAGTGACCCAACTGGACACATATTGTTAATTTATTTGATTGGTTACACTAAACCAATCAGTGTTTTTCACAGTGAATTTTACAGTTAAGGTGGTCGCTCACTGATGAGTTGCACCAAAAAGCTTTTGTTTGACATTAAATGTGCCACAAGTTTAGTTTAAGGCACCCTTTAGCCTAAAAATAGATAGTCCTAAAATCTTTTTACTGTCTCAGCTGGACAGAAACCTCCTGTAACTTTTCATGTCCCAGGACAAGCACACATTGTGAGAGATTAGTAAGTGAGGCTCTACCACACAACGCATATAATAATAAAAAATTAACCGATACACTAGACTATACAGAGTCATATTTATACAAAATACACTAAAATGACGTACTGTTTGAGAAGACCGTTTTTTTCTTCCAAACGTCCAGTTAAACGTCTCTACTTGTAAATAAAGATGTTTACTGCAATCTTTTGCACAGAAAGGAATCTGCGCCCTCTGCTGGCTAAACGTTATGCAGGGTGGCTTTAAGTTTTGTTCCAAGTACAAAAAAACCTAAAAAGAGAGGATTTCACTTTCCAAATGATTCTAACCAATTACAAGCTACATTTACTTATATTATATTTATATATATATTTTATCCAGTTATTCACTAATAATCTATGAAAGCTATTTTCTGCCGAGGTCACCTAGGAAGTCAAACATCTTACTCTACATTTTGTTAAAGATATATTTTATAGATATTTGAGTGACAATAGTAAATAGAGAGAAAAAAAGGAAGGCAATGGACTCAGTTGGTAATTTGACCGGGGTCCCTTTCAGTTTTGTAGTGCACGCTCTAGCAGGTAAGACACCGAAGACATTTCGAGTCACAATTTGAACGCTTACTAAGTCTTTGTGTTTAAGAAAACATTTCGGCTTCTATGACATTTTTTCCTCATGACATTTGCAGAAAATGTTTTTTCATTCTTAATTATTTGTATAAATCTAATGACAAATATACATTTACTCTCAATTTCTTTCTGTATACAGGGTAAGAACATTTTACTGCGCTACATTTTGATTCAGAGGTCAACGATGCTGAAGCCCGGCACAATTACTAAATCAGTCTCGCATACAATCGTGCAACTGCGGCAAATTTATGCATTACACAAACTTTTTTTTTACATCACAATGTACAACGCCCCTTTAACAACATTAGTCATTGAAGTGCATTATTACAGCCACCTTAAATGTATGTTTCTGTGGAAAACACTGAACTTTTATCATTATGCAAAAAAATAAATAAAGGCTAGTCGCACAATTAAGACGCACACTGCAGTTCTCTGATTGGCCTTCATTTTTTTTATACATTATAGATATACTTTGAGAACAGGATATAGTTTTCCTCATATTAGCTGCTAATTCTTCCAGTGGCCACACGTTGTACTGCAACCAAGATCACATCAATATCTTTGTATATTATTCTGTAACTTGTCATTTCTTTTTTTTCTTTTTTTTATTAGCAGTAAATACTTTAAAATGTTAAAAAAACAACGATGCCATGAAACATATACTTTTACAAAAATACTTTTATTACCCTTTTAAACCAATTACCTGTGGTACAGCCAGTGTCCAGTTTTCATAATATATCTGTAACAAGCTCATATTTAAGTCATTGCTCCCATGTTGTGCTGTGTATTTTTAGTTAATTATTTGTAATGTAACTATAAATGTAAGATAGTAATTGGATTTTTTTTTTACAGGTTCTGTTTTTTTCTGTTCATAGCTCACCAGTATGTATTTTATTTTTTTTTTTACCAATGACTCAACACTAACAAACTAAAGGGAAGAGGTGCATTTGCTCCTCTGTCGCAGCTCCAGCCGAATAATCTTCTCAAAACGGAGTCAAACTGGAGACAACACACTCCAGACGGAGAAGGACGTAACAGAAACACAATCCGGCAAATCAGGACCATGTGACACTTAGAGGTCAACTTTTCTCCGACCAACCACTGTCCTGTTGTGTTTGCTCTGGATTTTTTATGGCTGCGTTCACACTGGGCTCAAAAGTGACCCAGATTCAGATCTTTTTTCACAACAATGTATGTAAAACATAGAAATCCAAACTCATGTAATTTCTCTGTTAGAATCAAGGCCCCTTTAATAGACACAGTTCTTGTTCATTTTCTTTTGCAAATGTTTATAGGTAAAAGTTGATTAAAAGCACTACATTTTCTGTCATGTTAACCACTTCTTTTGAGGAATTCAATTAAAGCTAATGTAGATTAGTGTATTTACATGACACCAGAATAATTTAAATCATTGTCCTTGTTTAACTAAAACCACACACAACAAACATGTGTTAGGGTTGGTTAGGGCATGTTAGGGACGTTGTTGGACTGGAGCTGGACTAACCCATTGTTTATATTGTTAACTAGTTTGTTGGAGGTCTCAGTCTCAGCTTAAAAAAATAGCACTGTCTGGAAACACAAAATACTTACCAAGTTTAGAATGAAAGTGTAATATTGTTGACCCCAAACCTGATTAAAAGTGGATGAATGTATAAGAATCCGGACAACAATAACACATTATAATTTAATCCTTTATATTGCTAAAAGTATTGGATTTTGTTTTAGTGTTTTCTATATGATCGTTTAAAATCTGGTCCAGGCCACTTTTTTCCTGTTGTGTGAAAGTAGCCTGTGACAACTCTCTGTACTCTTTGACCTGGTGCTTGTTTTTTGTTTTTTTTATGTTTTTAATTTATTTTGTACTGTTCCTGTACAGAAGGTGGTCTCTACCTTGCCTTAATCGCCCAATACAGTGCATTGTTTCTTTCCACACTATGACTAACTCTGTTTCTGGTAAAGGTCATGTACTTCTCCTCCGCAGCTCGTGCTTTACTGGGCTTTGGGAAATAAATGTCCTTGTGTTGAAAAAGGAAAAATGTGACTGTTGAATTTCTAGCACCTTATTAAAATGATTTTAAGACAAACACTTCTGTTGCAGTCTTCTTTCCGAAAATAAAACTGATCTTAATAATGGCTAAACAAATGCATTCTAACATTGTCCTCATGTAACAGTTTTAACATTTCTGTTACTTCTGTTTTTGAGAGAAGGCTCTATCGCCTGTTTTGTTAAGAAATTGAGCCCTTGATAACTTCTAGTATTTGTTATTGTCGTGTGTTGAATATTTAAAGGTGCAGTATCTCATTTCTGGCAAGTGATCTGGCAGTGATTTTCCGAACAGAATCGGACCCGTTTTTGATGCAGTGCTGCTCCACTTCCGTGACTTAAGCCTTGGGTGAAGAATTATCAAGTGCTTGGTTCAACAACAGACAGTGAGCATTACGAGTTTGACCTTTCATTTTTATTGAAACTCAAATAACACCAAGGAGATGTAAGTCACAGATTGATGCTCTTAAACGAGTCATGATCTCATTTGATGTGTATCATGACCTCATCTTAGAAAACGGCTCACTTTTCCTTCATAAACTCACATCAATATTTAAAAATGAACAAAACACTTTCACAAGATTTCATCAAATGTCAAATGGCACAAGGTTTGTTCAAATGCGGCTGAGCTCATTTGGCAGTGGTCATGTTCGAAGTACTGTACTTCTTCTTTTTGAGTTGGACACAAAGCTTCCATTAGGTTTCTGAATGAGTAAGGCCCGTCCTCCTGAAAGAGCAGCTGGAGATGAGGTCATGGTCTGTTGCTGCTGAGAACTCAGTCTCTGAGGCGAGTCTGCGTGCAACCGACTGAGGCTGTACAAGTCTGCTTCCAATTAAAATTAAGTCAGCAATGAAACAGGTACATTTACTCAAGTTCAGGGTATGCGCCATCTAGAGGTCACTGAGGAAAAATGCCAAAAGACCCCATACTAGAGCTGTGTGTCAAATGTTTCACAAATACAATGTGCAGTAATTTAAAAAACTCTGAAAATTATTTGTAAAGGTCAATGGTCATTTAATGTAGGTAAGAACTGGTTTTAGTTGGATTTAAACCTATTTTAGATGGATTTGAACTGGTTTAAACAAAGCAAACACATAACGATATAAAGCCACAGTGGAGTTTTCATTGTTCCCATAAGTCCACTGTGTAAATGTCGTGCCATAATTCGAGGCACACCCGACCTTTAACTATCCACTCTAAACCTACGTAATTCCATTTCCATTCAAGTCATTATTTTTTATGGCAGTTGTGAAAATACGTCTGACATGAGTTCAGGCCTGGGTCAGAGGTTCTGTCGTCTTGAATGGCACTGGGTCAAAAGTACTTATCATAGAGCAGCTCAAATCAATCTTTTTTTATTCTCACGTTATTCCAAGATACGCCAAACATTCCACTTGAGTCTATAACCATGCAACAATTATTTCCTGTTTTTTGTTTTGTTCATACATGCAACAAACAACAGGTCTGGTTGGTTTTACTGAGCAACAGGGGGTTGTGTGTGGAAGCAGGGTATCACACTCACTCACTGCAGCAGCTGAAATCTCTGTGGTTCACACTAAGCAGGCGGACAAAGAAGACCATTTCTTTATCCAAACACCACTCTCCTCCTGCAGGATCTGCAGACGTTAGAAATACATAATACCTAATTGGAGATTATACTGTGTCTTCAGCAGGATATACTAGGAACGGAATGTGTTTTTTCACCAGAGAGACTGGAGGCTTGCTTTGTCTGTAAATTTGATACAAAAATGGAGAAAAAATCAGCACAAAAACATGCTTTATGACTTGGACATTCACTTTTTTGACCTGCGTAAGAAATAATCCTAGACTGATTGAGTTTGGTTTGGTCACATTACAACATCAACATTCTACAAAGACAAGAACTAATCCAACCAGTCCCAGATATTACTCAATGCCACGTAACATTAGGCAGAAGACTTTATTCAAAACTCATTTTCGTATAAATTATATCATCGAAGCTATTGTTAGCTTGATATGCTTTGAAAATTACAAAATGTGTTGCGATAAATGCAACATGTCTTTACAACCTTTTCCCAAATTCTTGTTCAGGGGACCCAGATTTCAAAGACTAAATGATTTGTAACCCAATTTTGGTCATTTTGTGTTTTGGATATTTTTCCACTTGGTTTTCTAAATGTCATTAAATTGATTTAAAGCTAAGTATAGTTTATCATTGAGTCTACTTTCAATTATTCTTTCTCACTATAATCATTTTATAAATCCAACTAAAACCAGTTCAAATCCATCTAAAACCAGTTTGAATCCATCACAAACCTGTTTAAATCCAACTTAAGGCATATCCAAGTAAAACAGGGGACGTCAGTGTCAAATTTAAAATGTGAACTCACAAAATAAAGTAAGTTTCTTTTGTAATTCACGTTTGTTTTTTCGAAGAAATGCTCCACAAAGAAGGTTGTGGAGTTGGAGCCAAATTAATCAAGAAAAACATTGGCCTTTGAAAGAAACTATAATGAGTTTGGACCGGCTGCACAAACGCAGAACGTCATTGTTGTGGTGCTTTTAGATTTTGGTTTTGGAGGATGTAGATAAACAAAAAACACAACTTTCATCCATAATTGCACAGTGTTTTCCACGAGACGATAAGAAAAGTCATAGCCCAGCCATCTTAATTGTCTTTCTCTCCTATTACAAAGAATAAGTCTGTTCTCTTTGGATTTGAGTTGGATGTCCAGGACGCAGACTACATCGAACAAACGACTGTTACCATCTCTCTGGCAACTGCAGGAAAATAAATCCAAATAAGTAAAAAGTGACTTGTCCTGGAAAAATCATTTCATTTCACTAAATTGATATCATCGTAATTCGAAAGGGTTTAGGTTGTATTTATTATCAAGAATATTTATTTATACAGCATGGTTTTATTGAATACTCTTGGTACTGTCTGACAGATCCACTTCCTTTGGAACATGAAATAGGTCTGGAAGCAATTTACACTTTAAAAGATATATTGTGAACCACGTTCAACTGTTAATTTAACTGGGTTTACAATGTTTCCTGTTTGTGTCCTAAACCCACAGACACCAGACTAATTACTGTTTTTAAGAAGAAAAGGGAATCATAACCTACCTCTTTAGTGTCTTTTTGTTTAGGTTAAGTCTTGTTCAGGTTATTTTCGTTTTGTTTTAAAGTTTTAAAGCATTTACCCTCTGTCAGCACCTATGGTAGCCCTGCAGGGACATGCTTTTGTCTACAAATAAACCCCGTGATAATCAGATGATGTGTTCACCGTGTGTCACACAAACAAAGTCAACTTACTTCATAACCTTAGACCTTAAGATTATCTTGAAAAAACAATAAATGAACGGGCTAATCCAGTTTTTTAAATGATCTCCAGAAAAGAATAGATTCCTGTTGTTGTTAATTCAAACCCTTCATTTGTAATCTGCACAAAATGAGCAGAACTTCAAAAGCTATCCTACTAGTATTTAACACGTTATTGAGAGAAAAAGCAGAGACATGGGACACAATGAGCTCTGGTTGTGACTGAACCCACACCACGCGCCGCACAAAAAAGAAACGTCAGTGATTCCTTTCGCAAAGGTATAAGCTCATCATCCGTAAATGCTACAACGCTCAGTGTTTATTAGCAGCCTTTCAGCAGACACTCAATTTCAGTTTCTTTGTTGTGTCGTGTTGTCGGCGCAGGAAGTGCCCGTATCGGTGTCTCCTGGGAAAGAAAAGCTTAGAGCAGTTAGCAACTACTTTATCTTTTGTTGTTGTTGAAGACTGTGGAGGTATAATACATTTATCTGGGCTTTGGGGTCACATTTGGTCAGTTTAATTCCACTGAGTTTACATGCGCACAAAGAAACACACGATATATAACTGTATCCGTAGTGAGTACCAGGCAGAGATGTGGCCTGTCTGACTTGGACACTGGACATTTAAGAACTAAGATTTTGCCTCCAATTGAGTCCCCATGTTTCCATTTGGTTTGTTTGTAGACAACAGCTGTTTGTTACTGTCACTTTCACTAAAGTATTCTTCTGTGTTCATGTAGGAAGTATACATGTTAAGAGACTTGCACTGGGTCCAGCGTTCACAGAAAACTATGAGGCTTTGGTCTTTATTGAATATTGTCATCAGCCCAACTTCTTTACTGCTGCTTTCTTCAAAAGGAACATCCCACTGAGTTAAAAAAGGATCTCCCAGGTTGTGTATCTAGTGCTTTGTGGACTGTTGTGGTCGAAAAGACTAGGAAGCTTGTATTGCCTGACCACAGTAAAACTCACATTAGCCAAAGGTTTGTAACATTCTCAGGCACAATAGACATTACAGGGGTGGGTGAGTTTTGTAGCACTAGCCTCACCAAATAGAAAAAAAGTCCTTATGTTGGATTGTTGTAAGTCTATCACTTTTAATATGAAGTTAATGGAAAAAGATAAAACAGAAAAATAAGCAGCACTGTCATCACACATGGCTCCTCCCCCCTTCACTCCCCCGAACCATTGTCAGCTGTTGCAGCCTACACAGAAGAGAATCAGCATCTTGTTCAGCGGTGTTCCCCCAATAACCTGAACTTCAACACCTGAGAAGCAGAGGAACTCATACTGGACCTAAAGAAACAGCCCTCTGTGGACAGGTTAAGGAGGTAAACAGGGTAGAGTTTCTTTGTGTACACGTTTCCGCCGACCTCACATGTATTTCTCATCAGGTTGTGAAGGCCCAACAAAAACTAAACTAATTCCCTCAGCGTCTGCTCACCAGTTTCTATAGGTCAACCATTCACTGTGTGATTCAGTCAAACCTCTTGGGGCCACACTCGCCCTTACTTTATTATGTCGGTTTTTCTGTAAATGCTGTCTGTGAAGCATTCAGTGACTCTTGAAACCCTGAATAACACAGAGAATTGTAATCAATCATCCTCTCTGTTTGATCTTGGACTGACATAGTGTGAAAGTTTGTGTCTGTTGAAGCCTTGCTGTCTGTCCTTCCTTGCGGCCTAAAGTCGCTCTGTTCTCTTGTCGTACCTCTGAGTCTCCTTGGGTCCCTCCGCTTTGTGAGAGCCTTAATTGACTTCTCGAGGATTATGAAAAATGAGGCGCTCCTTCAAACGGCTCATTTAGCTCAACTGCTATCACAGAGCCGGCTACTTTATCTTCAGTGCATATTAAAGCTCGCTAGGTGCTCTTGATTAGGAGCGATGGGCTGCTAACGCTCAAACCGCGGACATCTGACAGCTGGATGCTAATTCGCTAATTCATCACGGGTGGGTTTGAGGACGTTTTTTTTTTGGGGCCCCTTAGGTAAAAACAACACATATTAAGATATAAATGCCTGAGCAGCTTTCGTATAAAACAATACAGGAGACGCTGACCAAGACACACATGCCTGCAGGCGGTGAGCGCTTGATTTAGTGCTTACAGAGGCTTCACTTACAGCTTTATGGGCTGTAAAAGACTGTGTGTGACATATAAAACCTGAACATGCTCCAGTGTGAACAACAATAGGTGTCACTCATTAGAACAACCTTTTAATTGGTGTCTTTTCCTCAGTTAAATTAAGATTAAAGTGATGCTTCCACTATTTACTTGCTTGAAGAAGATGCTGTTGAGGAGGTTTATGAAGAGTTGGTTCTGATCTGAAGGATGTCACCAAAAAAGAAATTTAAAACCTAATCTATTTTAATGGTAACACATTTTTTGACATACAGTATATACTTTTTAATTATACCAGATTGTCCACAATTCCATCAATCCACGCATCTTTCTTCCTGTTTTTTCTCGTCGCAGAGACATCAGTCTCATCAGATATGTCCCGACTTCCCCCTCCCGAGACACTCCCAAGCTTCTTTTGTGAGTCCTGGACCCCGTCCTTGTGGAACATGTCCTAAACACCTCCCCAGGCAGACTGTTTGTATCTCACATCCTTTTGATTATATCCCACAGATATTTCCAAAACATTAAATAAAAACACTCAAAGTAATCAGCAGCAGCTTAAATATGAATTGACAATTGCCTGTGTGCTCCTAATATTGTACATCGTCAAAAATATCTACCACCTTCAACGATTCGATAGATTAACTACAGCTAACTATGTTGTAATCACGTTCTTTGGTAAGACCATCATTAATTCAAAGAAGAGATAAAAGTGAGTAGAGTTCAACCAGGTCTTTAATGGTACAACCTGACATTTCCTTATAATCTGACTCTATTAACTCATTATTAGTGCCAAAAGCAGCTAAAATCTTATTTATTTTAATATTCCACTATAATTCAACAATAATATTTTTGTATTTAACTTTTATTTTCACTCTAGAGTATGATAAATATTGTAAAATACAATTTAAAACCTAGTTTAAGCATTAATTTAAAAATAGCAAAGGGAATCCTGTCTGAGTCACAATGCTATCACTGCTGTATTAGTCCAACACTGTTATGTATCATACTTTTACAGCAGGTTCGGCCTCAGCTCCTTCGCTCTAATGCAGCTGGACGTGGCCCTGACAGAAGCAGCATGTCCTCTGAGCTAAAGCAATTATGATAACTGTGTGAGCGGAAAGACTGAAGCCACCAGCACAGCGAGGCAGGCTTTGATCCGAGAGGCTGCCTATTTAAATCACAGCTCACCTCCGCAGCGGGCGCCATGCTCTGCTAATGGAGACGGACTTTTAAAAAGAGCGGTAGTTCTCTGTGGACTCCCGCAGACCCTGACATGATACGCTCAGGCTTATTCCCCTGAAACATTTGTCAAACCTGTCCTTCCTCCTCCTCAAAAGTGGCTGAAGGTGCTTTTGTTTCAGGGCAGACGCTGAGTGATGCCTTTCAGGGCCATTTAGATGGCCAGCCTAAATTGTATTGCCTTCAAAAAGCACTGGAAAGCACAGAGCGCCGAGGGAATACTGAGCGAGAGCAGCTCGATTAACTTTTCATCAGGACAGGGCACTCGCTGTGACTCTCCAAAGTACTTGACAACAAAAAGTTTTTAGCATAGGGACTAACAAGGCTGAGAAAAGGCCAAGGAATGGAAATTACAAAACACACAAAGTAGTTTTTATCATCAAGCTGTACCTCAGTGCTTCAAGACACAGAAAAGGATTAATGCAGAACAATATGACATACAGTAATTTAACTTTAAAATAAGGTATGTATATTAAAAACAGCAGAAAATAAAGACGCAAAAAATGCTAATACAATGCAAAATTACCAACAGAACATGAATAAAAGTTTAAAGTTAACATATTGCAAAACAGCTAAATGATACATAGAGTTATTTATAGAAAAAACAGTGACTTTTGTAAGAAAACAGCGTAAAGCAACTCTCATACATATACAACATAACAACATAAAAGCAACACAAATATGTAACATAATATATAAAATGAATCGGAGCAATACTGGATCCCTGTGGTACTCCATTAGGTAAAAAGTCAGTCTTCAAGAACATCGGCTTGTAGTATATGATCAAATATGTTCACAGCAAAGACAAATATGCATTTTTCATGTCATAGATCAGTTTATTTTTATCATTTTTATCATTGACATCATTAATTTCCAGCTTCAAAAAGACAAAATACAAAACAGCTGGGACAATTTTCATGGACGAAGATCAATTGCACATGAACTGCCCCTTTTTTTAGGAACAAAAATCAATAATCAGCCAAAAGTAGCATCCACAATATACATCTCAAACTCTAAGTATATGTCTGTTAGAAGCCTCACAGTGGCTTAAATTTCAGAAAGTCTTTTTACCTTGTTGTGTAGACAGATGAACAATGCTCTTTGTTGTTCTGTGTAAAAGGAATATGTCCATAGAAAGAAAAAAATATAAAAAAGTTGAACATCCCTGTCCACACACTTTAATGACATAAAAATAAGATGATTTTATAAAATGCTTTTGGGAAAAGACTTGTGTACATTTGGACATAGCTTCTTTTTTTTTGTCAAAGAAAGTCTATGAGCGTTCATTGACTCATCCCGGTCTTTGTTGGACTGTGTGAGACCTTATGTGACGGTTGAAGCTGAACTGGACCATCAGAGACCAGACACTGACGTCATAAAGCTGCACTGAGGGCGCGTAAACCTTCTGGACTGGGAACAGCAGCTTGTTTGAATGTGTGGATGATAAATATAAAAGAAAAAGAGGAAAACTGAGCCTCATTTTCAAGTGACCCGCCCCAAAAACACTCCAGTGAGTTCACAAACCACCGCTGAAGAGAAGATAATGGCTGCTTGAAATTACTTTTTTTCTTCAGTTGTTTCTTTTGGTTTCTAGCGTAGTTCTTTGCATATTGCGTTATTTCAAGCTGAGTGCCCCAAAATATAACATTATAGGCATAAAGTCTGTATATTATAATTAATCTTATCTGTAGTGCTAATGTACGTTCTAAACAGTTTTAAATCTTCTTTAAAAACAGTTTGAATAAGTCTTTTTACAATTAAAACAAAGATGTGCGCACTGACCCTTTTTTCCCACATAGGATTAGTCAAACACTATTGAACACTGGCTAGACTAAAGTCATAAAAATAATCTGTGGGAGAAAAAACTGTTAAGTATGTGTCTGGTCTTGGATTATCAAGGATTTAAAAAGATGAATATGTTTACTTACACTGCACAAAGAAACCTTTTCCTGTCCTAGGTTTACAATAGACCCCCTCCCACACAAAATTGCAGTTTTTGGCAACATGAGACATTTTCCCTTGGACTGTGTTGGACTGTGTTAATTTTGTTTAAAAGTGTATTTTCTCGTAAAAAAAAAAAAAAAAAATAAAACAGAAAAGAAAAAAAAAGTAAAATAGAGAAAAGAGAAGCCAATATTTTCTCTATTTTTTTTCTTTTTTTTTGAAACACATAAATACTGTAACTTGTTTTTCTTTAAAGATTTTTTTTTTTTTAAAGTTCCTGCAACATATTTATTGTTTGAACAATAAATTACAATAGCCTCAGACTTGAAGTGAACTTTATATTCATATAAATAAAGAGGAAAAAATTGATATAGGTGTATTTGTGTTTATTTTAAGTGTAGGCAGTAAAGGACGTCTCATTGCTCTAAACTCATCTTTCCTCATTACTCTGTCCTCTCTGTCTCGTCTCTGTCTCCTCTGTGGGCGGGACTAAGAGAAGAGGGAATGTGTGGATTCAAAAATGGCCATTTAAGATTTTCTTATGGATTATTTTTGCCTTTTTGGCCTTATTGGCTCCTAAATTTGCCAACTTTTCCAATGCTCTTAGCTTTAGGTTCAGTCCAGTTTTCTGTAGGTGTCTCAAAGGTACTTTCTACATCCTCATCCCATCTTTGGATCAGAAACTAATGTGTTTGTATCTTTACTTTGCCTGTAAGTTTCTTTCTTCTCACTGGCAGCTCAGTTACACCTAAAGAAAGATTATTGAACAAACCTAGCACTTTATAACATTTCATAAATCAAAAACACATGTACTTTTGCTGCATTACATTTTTTCTGTCCAAACGGCATGAATAACAACTCTCTTTCTTTCAAGATGTTCCTATTGTTGCTCTTGTCTATTTTAATCCGCCAAAGGAGCCATGAACAAGAAAACACGCTCAGAACATGAGTGTACTCCATGTTCCCATCAGTCCACGTAATCTGCACAGCCGTAAGTGTTCACTCTGTTCAGTAGAAGAGCTTTAAAACATATAAATCTCATGATCTTATCAGCCACAAAACAACATCTGCCTGTCACAGTGAGACATCTTTGGGATAAACAGCGGCGGTTTCCATTCCCGGTGACTGCCACAGGCTCAGCGAGGGGTTACCTGTGACAGAAGTGTTAGAAAGATGAAAGTTGTTATGAAATCTTCCACTTGCAGCTATTTTTTGGGGGGATTTCAACACCGTGAGGCAGAGCTAAACCGCACACAACCAGACAGTAAATCTACCTGGTTTTAACGCCCACGAGCAGGGCTCATCTCACCGGAGCCGTACCAGAGGAAAGAGTCCAGGTTTCATGCACTTCCTCCAGAAATCCGAGTCTATTTTTATTTTTTACAGCAGGTACACAGATGCAGCGTGATTCATTTCATGTGATGACTGTACCGAGCTTTTGAGTTATTGGTTTGGAGAAGCAGTGGAGGAGTGAAGTTAAATTAATACTGGAAGTAATAATGCCCGGAGGCTGAGAGGAAAGAGAGCTGTTGAAAAATCACAGTCCGTACAGCCTGTTCATTACCACATCTATCGCTGCAGCGTCTGGAGCATTAGAACTAGCACCAAGTGTAGATTCTCAAAAGTGAAGGTGAATGATGATGAATCAACTGATGGACTAAGTATATGCTCAGGGAAGTGTTTAGAGTTTGTTTCTAAATTGCTTATTAATGTGAAATGGTGACTCTAAATCAGCCCCATACGAGTGAAAGTGAAAGTGAAGGGTTGTCTGTCAGTGTTCAGTGTTCAGTGTTCAGTGTTCAGTGTTCAGTGTTCAGTGTTCAGTGTTCAGGTGATTGTGCGGATGTACAGAGCAACTGGGTAAAGCTTCACAGACAAGAAGTCCTTCAAAAAGAAAGACCCTAATGGGGCTGTTACACACATGAGGGCTGTAGTACCTGCTCTAAAAGCCAAAAACTGTTTTTACTTATGCACCAATAAGTGACAAGGACAACGGTGGCCATGATTTATTCAGGGTCCTGTTCTAATAATACTGCTCCCAGAAAATGATTAATAAAAAAATGGACCAACTTTCCACAAAACACTAGTACATTACATTAAACCAAAGTTTAGAGTTGACCTAAAACTTTTATCTCTGAGTTTTCCGTTAGACTGTAGAGATCCTGTAATTATCTCTCGTTAAACATTGCTTTGAAGCATTACCGACATTTATCCCAAGTTTATTTTGTGTTAGTTGAAAAGCCAGACTAATTCTTTGAATAGAAAAAAGAGGTAGTATGGTTAAAAAGTAAACCTAAAAACATAGAAATAAACTCATGACTGTGAACTAATTAGTGTCACACAATAATGTACATTAGAAAGAAAATGCAATATTGTAAAGAACATTGAGGCTACTGTACAAAATAGACTGTACATTAAAAAAAAAATCTAAATCTTAGCTCCATCTGTTGGCTGTCAGTCCATGTTAACACAGTGCTATGAATAACAGGTCCTTTTCCCTTCTTCCTCTGCGCAGCATGATTACACTCTGCTTTAATGCCTGCTGTGGTAATGTCTAAGTTTCCGGACGTCGAGGAGAGAAAACTTTCACTGTGACCTTCTCATAGCGCCTTTTCTTTGACGGAAACCGTGACTTAATGGAACGCCGTGACTTTGAGACGTGTGCATGTGTGTGTCTCAATGTCAATGCAGAAAAAAAAGGCCTGAAACAAACACAAGGACAGGCAAATTGCTTAAAAGCCTGTTGGAGCGTGTGCCGAATGCATGGCCTCAAACTGATTTGCAATTACCGTGTCACTTTCTTATTCTTTGAAACTTTAATACATATGTTTTCGTTCTGTTGTTTAAGCTTTCCCGTGCTTTAAATGCAGACGATATGGACAATCACGAGCTCAAACCTTAATGCACAAGTCAAGCACCGGGCTATAGCAATGATTTATAGCTAACAACGTGTTGCCGCCTCAGGAATGTGTCCTTGCTAAGCTAATGTGAGCGCAAATGGACTATTGCTGAGTTTAGGGAGCTCTAAATCTCCCTCGAGGGGCAAAAGTCTATTGGAACTGAAACCTGCCAAACACTTAAATGTAATGAAATGATAATTAATACAAAAACGATTGCTTTAAGGCCTGTTGTTGGTTGATTTGACTTTGGTATTAGCAGTCAACAGTGAAGGCTTCCTCCGATTAGGAGTGCAGTCATTTGAGTTTCTCTAAACCGGACAGAACCTGGATAATGTGGTTTGTTGACAGATTACAGCGGCAGGTTTAGGACTTACTTCGATTAAGGTCGGACCCAGAGTCGGACAGAGACACAGAGTAACACATGGAAACAAAATCGTTCAGAATGCAGAACAATGTTTAGAGACACTTTTCTGGAGCACTGCCTCCTGCTTGTCTATTTTGTTTTGTAGTTAAAAAATTTAGAAGAAAAAGCTCAGTCTACCACAGTTTGTGATGTGTTTATGTACATTTACTTTCTTTGTTGTGTTCATGTCTTTTCACTTGTAAAGTGTTACCAGTGATATTTATAAATGACTTGAGGATTACTGAGCTATTCAGCCGAGTTTATTAGCATTTAGCGCTACGCACAAGTCAGGTTTAACCAATGATTGTATATATAGCGTGAGCTCATTGCCCCCCCACTGATATTGGCTTTACCACAGGCAATAAAATGTAGTTACAGCCAGTCTTTTCTGCTGTAAGTAAAGAGTAAACTCCTTTTCAGACAGCATAACCAGACATATTAATCAAAAATGTATACGTCCCCTACACTTAGCTCTAGAGACCAGATCCATCTTTTGTACCAGGCTGTAAACATGATTTTTACACTTTTGGACTCTGCCCCCTGGTGGACTCTATGGCTGTATGGTGGGGCCCTTACTCGAGGCCCTCTTAAGAGATTCCATGAGAGAACGTTAGTTTCTGTTTTATTTATTTAGTTTAGTTTAGTTAGATTCTAAGACCACATGAACGCACTGTAGTTCAACTTTCGTCTACTTAAACTCAGGCACGAGTCCCACTGAGAGGGTTTAATTGAGCATAGTTGGAGTAAGCTCTGCAGGTAAACAAACTAAAGTAGCATTTATCAGTTATAGCACAATTTGATGGTAAAGCTCTCATTTTCGAACGGTGGGTCTGCTAGAGGTAAAAAGTTGAAGCCAAGTTTCAAATGACAAACCAAGGAGCATTAGCCGGTAAATACCAAGAGTGGACGGATTAACGCAGTGGAACGAAACAATTTTGGAAAGTAAAAGGAAAGGTGAGTGACTGAAGCAGTGGGTTCATTTCAGTTTGGCAGGAGCTAATTTCGACCAGATAAGAAAGGACGAAGGCAGACAGAAAGTTCGAGTTAAGAGACAAATCTATTCCACTTGTTCATCTTGTTATTAATCATACGCTTGGTAACTTTTGTGTCTGTCTTCATCTCAGCTCCAGTTAGTTTAAAAACTCACTTAGGCTCTCACATGTTCAAGTCTAACCATGGCTTGTGTGTTTTCTAAAAGCCACCCCATTAACAAAGCCCTAATGCGTCTGAAGGAGAAGCTGGTGGATACGTGCTTTCGTTAAAGGACACTGTGGTGCCATGAGTTAACCCTGGGCTGACAGAGAGAGATGAGAGGGCTACAGTGAGCGGGCAGTGATCGAGGGTCTTCTCCTCCTTCTAATAAAGTAGAGCGCTTCACAAAATGATGCTAAATCACTCTGAGAGCCTCCGTCTTAACAGGACCCAGCCTCTGTGTTCAGGGTCTGAGCAAACGACCAACAGCTGGGACGGAGCAGTGGACGTTATTTCCAAGACTGTTTGGGTTTATGGTAATAGTGGAATAGAGCAACTCATTTGTGTTTTTATTTAATCAACTTAACCAAATAATGGAGGCTGTACAGGCCATCAGCCGCTGTGGAAGTAAATGAGAGTGGTATTGATGGCAGTTCAGTAAAAAAGAATCACTTCACTTGGAGCTGGTCTTAAGGACAGTGGATCTAAAAACAATACAGAGATACCACTGTGAGACAAAAAGTTACATTAGTTACAGTTTCTCGATCAGGTACTCGACTTTCTGGCTTTAGACAAACGATAAAAGAATGTTAGGTTGGTAAAAAGTTGCGCTTGTGTTTGTACATGCCATGAATAGTCCGGTGGCTTTACTGAAAAGCAAAGACGGAGCTAACGGAGAAATGAAACAACTCCTTTTGCGCTGAATAATGCTCTAATATTGAAACCACAGTTACTCAAACATGTGCAACTTAACTCTACAGTAGAAAGAGAAGTACAAACAGCAGTGGAGAGTAAAAGGCTTCAGCTCCAGATGCACCGCGTCATCAGCTCAGTGTTCGCACATTACAGTCACTAGGCCCTGGAGGATCCAGGTGAGAAACTATGGTGGGATAAAGAGCAAACAGTCTCAGTGGTTGTGTAAAAAGAGCTGTTTTTTCCCAGAGACCTGTCCAGCAGATTACATTTTACCTGATGAATCATTTCAAACAACAGAAGGTGGATATAGAACACCTGACTGTGTTTGTAGTTTCAGACGCTGTGTGATCCTGTTTGTTTCTGTCAGCAGGACGCCTCTCAGGACACTGCAGAGGACACATCAGACACAACCAGCTGCTCCTGCTGTAAACACTACAGCGCACAATCAACATCAGATGGTCACATTATGCAACTGTGATATGCCTGGGGTTTTCCAGGCGTTCGAGGATCACACACTGTACTGGTGTTTTATAAAGCACACTTGACTGGGCGCTAGTTGGTACAGTGTGGTCAGGAACTGCTGTCATCGATGCTTCCAGGCTTGTTTGGAGCAAAAGGCTTTTGACCAAGTCCACTGTGGAAAACCAGTCCAAAACTAAATAACACTTTCTCATTCCAAAGTACATTTATCATCCTTCAACTTGCACATACATTATACAGATTTATTTAAATGGGTTTTCCTCATCAGCTGCTTTCTCTTTTAATGAAAAGAAGTTTGGCTCTGTACTCTGGATTATATCATCTGAAAGATTGCGGAGGAAGGAATGAGAGATTTTAACTGAATGTAGAGAACTTAATCCATTTTTTTCATTTTACACAGAAGCTTACAAACAAAAGAAACAGTAGGAATAAAGTGTTTTACTGCTGTTTTCCATCAGATAGTGCTATCACACTTTAGCCTCTTGTTTAAAATATACTCCGTGTCTTTGTCCAATACAATTATCTGTTCACAGTCATTGTTCTCAGAAACTGGACACACATTTTACTCAAGCGTACCAAATATTATTTTGGCCTCTTTTCATTAGAAGTACTCAGCTTTTTGTTTGATTCAGACTTAATGTCATCCAACACCTGCTCTGTCAGTAGTACATTTACATTTACATTTATTCATTTAGCTGACGCTTTTATCCAAAGCGACTTTCATTGTTCTACAGTAATTACCAGTGTTACAGCCACTGGAGGCAAGGTGGGTTAAGTGTCTTGCCCAAGGACACAACGACAGTATGAACTGTGGGGAGAGTGGGAATCGAACCGTCTACCTTCCGGTTGAAAGACGACTGCTCTACCCACTGAGCTACTGCCGCCCTAGTACTTCTGTGGATGAAAGAAGAAGTGCACAGATCAGTGTTTGGCAGCTGTAGTTGTCTTCAAAACGGCTTCAACTGTCAGCAAACAAATACCCCATTCTCGCTTGTCCCAGAGGTGCGCTCTTAGATTTAAGTGTCCTGCTGGAGGCCGTTGGAGTCCAGTGAGCTCATTACCGAAGGTGGTGTGTGCTTTGTGCTGTCCTGCTGAAAGTGGCCATTAGGAGTCTGCTCGGTGGCCATAAAGGGACGGACGTGGTCTGGAGCGGTGCTCAGGTAAGTCCTTGTGTTTAAAGGCTGCTTAATTGCTGCTAAGTGGTCCACAGTGTGCTGACGATATATCCCCGACATCACTCCACTTTCCTGACCCGTCTAGAGAGTCGGTATGAGTCCAGTCCCATATCCATTTTATTTTTTATTTAAGTGCTTTGCGTTGAATGCATTTAGATATTTTACACTTTAGACATGCTGTTGTTCTGCGATAGAAACTTGCATTTTCCTATTTAGGCTTTATCTTAGTTCCTGTTCTTTTGACAAATACATTGATATGTCTTTTGGGCAAGGCATAACTCAACTGGTGCAGACATTGCCACAATAAAAGGTTGTATTGTCTCAATACTCCAGAATCATACCAGACTTGTATATCTAATATTGCACTGGGCTGAGTATCCTGCGTTAATGCTTTATTAACTTCTCCTGCCTATGATTATCCAAAAAGTCTCTAGCTTGTCTTTCTCGTGTGACTCCTCTTAGCTTCAAGGAAAGCTCAAAGATTCTCTAACAACGGGCAGGTTAACACTTAGAGACATAAGGTCAACAAACATTTACACTCTTCAATAAAGACGATTAAGATTCACCTGAGTCACCTGAACGTGGTTGGGTCTGGATGATGGGAGACTCAGGGTCCCTGAGGGAAACATACAGACTCCACGCAGAAAACACACTGCCGGCCGGCTCAGGAATTGAACCCACAACCTTTTTGCAGAGAGGCAGTATTGCTGACCACTGACATTTCACAGATGTTAGAAAAATGTTTATTTTTCAGATGTATTATCCACGACAGTGACTTTAACAGAGCATTATTACAATTTTGCTCTTCTTTGATCATTATCATTTACAGTAAAGTTTATCCAACCGGTCCTGTTTGGAGAAAAAAATCCCATTGAAAACTTACACTGCAGTGAGTAAAGAGCTTAAATATATCTGGACAACCCTTGCAAAAGTACCACTCTCTTCAGAAGAGGCTTCTTTTACCTGGTATTTCTTGGAGCTAAAGCGGAGTAGGGCGGATGGACAGGTTTGTGGCAGTTACGAGGTCAGTGTCGGTCAACAAGAAATGTAGCTAACGTGGCTAACCCCAGATGTTTTCGTCTTACAGATCCTACCTGATGCCACAGACTTGATGATGGTTTCTGGTTTGTATGGTCTTCACTTCCTTGCATTTTATATAAACATGAAAAACAGCACTTCAAAAGAGCAACAACAACAAAAAAAATCAGAGTGGCTGCCCTTTAAATGACATTTCCTCTCCTTCTCATTAGTATTTTAAACTTTAGCTGATCCCTTTGACCTGAGAAAGTGCACGTCTGTATTTGCATTCTTAAAATTCACGTTATGAAAATTAGACCTATTACAAAACTGACTTCTATGGCTGCACCATGAATGCATCCATTATTAAAGTTTGCTTGTAAAACTTTGTAAACACTATCAGCTCTGATATTTATCACTTTATTTAAAAGTTGTTGCATGCATTTTTTAAATTGTTAACCAAGGAGTAAACAAAGGCCTTTTAGGAGCCAATAATTTGCAGATAACCTGTGATAAATGTGTGCCTCGCTGCAGCGTTGTGTTTGCTCCGGGCGCTGACTCATTTGTCAAATAGCAGCTATCTCTGCTTTAACAAATCTGCTCATTAATAACAGTTCACCAAGTCTAAGTAACTGTTTTCCCCTCTTCATCACTGTCGCGTTCAGGTGGAGTTTTGAAGCGCAGTACACGTCCTTCCCCGTTCATGCTATCTGTGCCCCTCTTTTGGCCCATTGTCAGACGACCCATCGCTGCAGCTGTTGTCAGCACAGTCCACACTGATGAACACTTTACTGTGGCCTTAATAAAGCCAGAAAAAGGCTGTTAGTGAATTGAAACAACAGCAAATACGGCACTGGGACCAAACGTGCAGGATATGGGTCAAAGAGAAGTGCAATGATTTAAATGACAGTTTTAGGGGCGTGGCAGTAGCTCAGTGGGTAGAGCATTAGTCAACCAGAAGGTAGGGGGTTTGATTCCCACTCTCCCCACAGTTCATACTGTCGTTGTGTCCTTGGGCAAGACGCTTAACCCAGCTTGCCTCCAGTGGCTGTAACACTGGTAATTACTGTAGAACAATGTAAGTCGCTTTGGATAAAAGCATCAGCTAAATGAATAAATGTACATGTTTAATATTGTTTGACTTTATATCCAATTAAATAGTGGAAAACAAAAAAATCAGCCACTGACAACAAACCTGACCTACTGAGCTAACGATTATCTACTTTCACATGCTGCATTTTTGTATTACCACTGAACCCAATGGACAGAGAAACACTGCATATTTAGAGTTTCCTCTTCACCAAACCACAGCTGATTTAGACGAATGGTGTTGCAGTCCTGGCAGGGCGGGTTTTAGTTTTAATGAAGATGCCCATATCCTGTTACTTTGTACACAATGGCATCACTCTGACTGGATAGAAGTTCATTGTTGGCGGTTACTGGCAGTATTACACCAATCACGTACTTTCTGAAAGTAGCTGCCCTCTGCAAAGGCTTTAGACATTAGTTCTATTATCTTCTGTTACTGTTTCACCCGCTGCCCAGTGGACTAACTATGCACTGTTTGTGGAGAGGCATATTTATTTATCTTCTTTAAATACGGTTTTGCACAAAGACAGTATGTCCCAACAGGGCTAGGCTACTGGGGATGATTACAAACTGTAAAAATAAAGTCTAAAAATGTCAATTTGCAATGTCACTATAAGATTCTGCCAAAACCTACACACTGCACCTTTAAGGACTGCATTACAACACTGAAGGCTTTGAGAAATTTGCTAAGATGAGCTGGATGAGAGCACAATTTAATTTACACTTTTGTTTTCCTACACTGTATAATGAGCAGAGTTCATATGGCTTCTTGGGAAAATCAATGCATTGCCCTGCTTTCTGCATCCGACATTATGAAGTGTGTGACTGACGCTCGGTCGGTGCGGCGGCTGCAGCATCGTTGTGGAGTGATGATGGAGTGAGGGCGTCTGCTCCAGTGGCACTAGCAGTGATCCACGGGCACTCGGCCGGACACACCCTGACGACTCGGCGCATCTGTCTCATCCATCTCTCTCCTCTCCACCGCCGAGGATCCCACTGCCGCAATCATTTGTCCCGGGGATGAAGGGTGAGACTGCACTTGAGTTTGACCACTTGGCTCGACGGCAGAGGACTAACGCAACCGACCTCTTTTACTAAATGGTACATGATGGGATAATATTTTAACTTTTGCTTTAATTGTCCATTAGCCGGCTCTACATACGATTTCTCATCTTTACAACCATTTCCTCTTGGTTTTATCTTGTCAGACCAATTGTAATTACTAATCTAAAATAAGGCGGGCTTTATGCGCTGTTTGCTTTCTCTGATTGGTTGTACGTTTGTCTGACTGTGTCCGTTGGTCCTGACCTCTGGAAATCTAACTTGAATCCAAGGAAAGCATGCCAGATGCGCTGTAGTATAGTATAGTTGTAGAGAAAAAAAAATGATCAAGGCAAAGATTTAAGTGTAAGTGCAAAAACTATTTTATGAGGAGTGCATCTATTGTAATTTATAAGATATGTCATATTCAAGGATAAGGAAAGCTTTTAGGCAAAAAAAAAAAAAGCTTGCTATGTGTTCCTTTTTGACAAAGTCATGAACTTACCTTAATAATGGGAAGAGTGAATTGACACACTGTTCACAGTGACCAGCTTCCGGCACAACACAAACACCGACAGACACTCCTAAACATAAACAAAGGCAAGCAAGTATTATCAAGTGCGACCAAAAGAGCAAAGTCGAATGATGGGCAAAGACAATAGTCAATTTGGATCCTGCATTTGAACCATGAGCTCAGATCTGTGTTAGGTATAAACAATGACCCCACCTTGGCCTCCTTTTTACTAAAGGGGTAAGACTAGACTTGCCGTGTGTTTTATGTGGATGCTAGTATCACATTAGTGGGCAAACCAAATGTAACTGCTAGATACATTTAATTTGTAAATATTATGACTGCATTGTGATCCTGAAAAGTTGACAAGTCTTTTCAAATGACATGAATGTATTTCCAAAGCAGCGCTTTCTAAGTGCTATGTTTAGCCTCACATGCTAATGCATTTACCTTGGCGTTTATTTCTGAATATCAAAAAGGAAAATGGAAAAGACAATGTTTACATAAATAAACACTTGTATTATGGCCATTGGGATGAACGTCGTGAGGAAATGCCACCCATAAGATATTCATAAGACACTATAAACAAGGAGTTTTTGCGTTTGTTCAAAATGGTTTTACTTTATGTAAAAATAACGTTTTACTGTAACAATAAACTTTCAGATTTGTACTTTTCCTTACCTCTGTGTAAACATTGCACCTGTGTGTGGTGAGGTCTCTGCCGGTTGATGACGTGCGTGTACGAGCTTGCACATCAAGGACAAGTAAGCAGGCTGCGACTGCCTCTAACAACCGGAGGTGTCGCTAATGTTTAGAAATTTCTTAAACTCTGTAAATGCACCTTTAATCGAGCCTTTTTCAATTAAATATTTTGCCTTGAGTTATGTTTGAGATAAAAATGTTTTTCACTTGAAGCTATTATTCTGAGGTAAAATAAATTAGATTTATTCAACATATAACAAGTGATATATTTAGTAAGCACTGTTTAAGTAATGTGTATTTTGTGCTCTGTGATTTACAAAATTAAATGACTATTTTGGGGAAATGTTTCATTCTCGTGGGTTCGGAGATGTTTTCTTAATGATATATCCATTTCCGTTTATTATTACCAGATTGTCCAAATGGAGGAGCATTTATTACAAATGTTTGTAGTGAATACCATAGATTGAATAAAACCATTAAAAGTATATATATGTGCCAAAGCTCTTTCAACCAGTCTACATTACAATTAATATGCATAACAATATTACTATGTGTTTAATTATATGTGACCCTCAAGACTTAACATTTGCACTGGCACTTCACCAACACAAGAAGACAAGAAGCGACAAAGGTAATACTAATAAAGGTCTGTTTCCTTAAGCCTGCTTTCATCTTATTTGTCTTATTGTTAACAGATTTATGTTACTGAACTATGTAGTTTTTACACTGATTTTGTTTAGGTTCTTGCTTGTTCTTTGTTTTTTTTCAAAGTCCACAGACAGCTGCTGTATTGGCATCAAGGTTTATTATCCTTTATAATGTACAATATACAAAAATATAGGATACCAAAAAATTCACAGTGTCTAAAAGGCAGTGATTACAGTCTACATGACAGGTCTAACAGTACACCTGGTAAGTTGCATAGAAGGGCACAGAGCCTTATATTGCAAGGGACAGAGCTCTGAACAAACCAGTCTTCCTGTGTTTTACATTGTTACATCGGCGAGTCAAATATTTTCCCATAGAGTTGTGTTGTTATGCTTCATGTCAAATATTTGTCCAGCTGCTGAGGTCAGTGGCTGCGAGAGGTCAGTCACATCGTGGAGCTCTGTCCCCGAGCAAACCTCATGGTTGGTGTGTACTTAGCTGCTGCACTTTTTTTGTTTTTTAACTATAAGGCTTTTTTATACAAACAGTGTTAACTATACAATATACACTTAAATTTACAGATCCTCTTAGGGTTCATTAATGGGCTGCAGAAGGCTGGCGCTCATATATACACATAGAGCTCTCATGTCGTGCACAAACCGAAAGCATCACCGGGGTTAGCATTCATTTAATCGATCAGGCAATAATAATAAAATATAGCTGTGAAATGCCCTTTATATACCAAGCTCCGACTATAAATAGTGTCAGCTCCCTGCTCCAGAGGAACTTAGATACATGGAAACCCAGTAAAATATGACCGAAATAAAAATGTACAAACAACGCCTAATCCATGGTCATACAGATGAAAGTATACAAATACAAAATACAGTGGCCATCCGCACACACATGCACCCAGTTCATCTCCACAAGGCAAGCTTTAGATTCATTCCTGTTTGTTTTTAGCCATGTGTCATTTTGTTAGTCTTAGCTCTCTTATACAGTTATTTATGTGTGTATGGAAAGACATCTGTGCCAAAAAGATGAAATACCTCCAGAAAAGACACCCCAAAAAAACCAAAAAAAAAACAAACAAAAGAAACATGTAGATCTTGTAAAATTGTTTGATAATTTTGATAATTGATTTGTTAATTTTTGAATGAGTGATCAGAGTTTTTGTTCCGTCTCCTACACCGTTATGTTGCTTAACTTTATGTTAGCAATTCCCTCCCAATGCTTCAATAGTAATTTAAAGAAACAAATTTTTAAATGCAGTGAACTCCATGAAAATGAGCGTGACCTTACAACCTAAAAATTATCTTTATTTTAAATGGTTCCATGGATAGTTTTAGGAATTGGGAAATGTGACTTGAGAAGTGAGAGTATAATCCCAGTGTTTGTTTGTATACATTTTGAGAGATGTCTTCTATGTAGAGAAAACCACTTCCTGATACCAGCTCCAGCTAGTTTTTGTGTTAGTCTAGTGGCAATTTATATCATGTATAGCACTTGGCAGCAGACTGAAACAATGCACATTGTACACACTTAGTTATTCCTATATATCTAAGTGTGTACACTGTCTAGAGCAGCGAGAAATCTGGTAAACCACAAAGGAAAGCACATGCTAGCAGCTAACTTCTGACAGGTTAATTCTGAGATGTAACAATTTTTTTGACATTACATTATAGTACAATAATGGGAACAAAGTCAACCTACCAAGCGTTACCAAGAAGGGTAGGTGAGAGAGAGCAACAACAGTATCTAAATACAGGGCATAATTTGGACATAATTGTATACTTTCATTTCACAAATAGACAATTTATTTCCTTTTGTGATGAATTTTATTAGCTTCAATCAAAACATTTTATCTTTTTGGCACAAATGTAATTCCATATTTACGTTGAAGACGTTACCAAGATGCTAATAAATCAGAAATATGAACGAGAAACAAAAATTATTCAGCTATTACTTAACAAAAAAATGTCCTCCTATGCTACGGCTTGTTTGAGCATATAACAAACCTTTTTAAAAAACAAAAAACTTAAAAAACAATGCCAGTCTACTAGCTTATTCTATCGTTGTAGAAAACCCAGTCCGGCCTGTAAGCGCACTGGCCATATCTGATATGACCACTGAGCTATTTAGCATTCAGTAGAATCCACATGTCCAGTTTGGATAATTAATTGGACAATCAATTAATTCCAGTCTTTATTGTTCTTTGACAAAAAAAAAATAAAGTGAATAGAAAACTCACTGGCCCCTGCCTTCTACTGCATTCAGGCACCCAAGGCGTTTTCAGAGCGTTATGTACACTTCAGCTGCTTCCCCAAATATCCCTTGTTCTTTAACTTTGGAGATCTCTCCGGCAGAGTTTTAGTGCCGTAATTGTCCACTTCTTATCTTTCGTCTTGAGTTCTTCAGTAATAAAGAGCACACATCTGCACTGTGCACCCAGATGATTCTGATCTTTAATTTGTTTCATTGTAGCCTTTATTGAGGTCTGTCTTTTGTTGTGATGCTTTATATTGTGTGGTGAGGACATAAGATACGTGTGGTTTATTCCCAGTAACTGTTTATTACAGACATAAAAAGTGTTGGAAAGTGATCCAGACGAATGTCATTTGCTTTGTTTTGTCTCGTTCAGCTCATGTGTGGATGTGTTTTTTGGCCGTGACATTCTTTGTGGCGCAGTAAAGTTTTCCACATAGCGCTGTGAGTGGACCAGCCAGGCCTTTAGAAAAACAGAGCCCAGATGGTTGGTACCAAGTCCTGTCTTCAACAGTCCACAGGCATTGTAGTCTAAATCCACAAGTGGAAATTTCCATAAACTGGCTGTGAAAACACAGACTGCATACACATGTCGAGTTATGGGCCATTGGGGGGGTCGGGGGTCAGACTGCGGCTTTGGGACAGGTCTCAGCTGTTGTTGCTGTGGTTGTAGGTCCGACACGGTGACGGGGAGGAGTTGGGCTGGTAGTCGAATTTGCCGAGCGGTGGGGGGTAGTAGGTGGTGGTGTACACGTTAGTCTGCTGTAACGGCGTGGGGTAAAAGTTGGAGCGCTCGTCCGGCAGCAAGTTGTTCTTGTTTAATGTCTGGGAAGAAGATAAAATAGTGTTAAAAGTGTTAAGTAAATGAACTGAATTATTGAGTAAGGATTATTATCTGCATTATTTGTTATTAATCCTACTGTGTCAGAAACAATATACAGAGTTCATTTTAGGCTAAGACAGCATTTCCAATTTATATCAAATTATTGAAATGATCTCTATCCAGTTTGGAGTTTTAAAATGGCAGTATATTCTCATTCTCAAATGGCTCACAGGTTTTTCTCAATGTTTGCACGTTTTTTTTTTTTTTCAACACTAAAATAGGGTCCTACAAATTTATTGTCCCAATTGGAATTTTTTTTATATTATTATTCGTTATATCTGTAACCTCTTGCCCCAACGCACACAAGAGCGGGTTAACGCCATCTTGAGCTATGCAGGAGGTAAATCCCAGAATGTATTATTGGAACTGGATAGGCCTTTTCCTGATTCCAATTTGATTAGTGGCCACTTGAAGAAATGCAGCAAAAAAACACCAATAGCTCAATAAGGGTTTTCCCCTAGCATTCAGCTGACAGGCCACTTACAGCGAGTGTTAAAATTACTTAAATTTACAAAGTTACCGCTCTACCTTCAGCCCATTGGTCACAACGGCTCACGTGGTACTCGGTAAAACATAAGAACGTATGCACAAGTGCCTGCTCTATTGGTTGCACAACGTGGAAGTAAAAACTTTTTTTGGCTTCCATTAAAAATAATGGCGGCCATTTTTGTTTTAACTCCGTTACAATCTGGTTCTAAGTGTAAGACGTACGTAATGTGTGTCCTGATATAAAACATTTTCTAGAATGAAAAGTATATTGTTATGTCTTATAATGCCACAAAATACAATCTTTAAAAAAAAGTATTAAATTAGATATTTGTGGTACACTTACAGTCAGACAGTGGCTTTGTCATAATTTGCTAAACCCAAAACACAACGCCGAGAGAAACTAATTATAAAAAGTTTTTTTGTCCTACATGTCATGTTATACTTATTTTAGATTAGTTAAGAAGTAGATAACAGCTTTTCTTGGATGGATTTAAACATAATTAATCTATTTTCAAATACTTGACTCCTAGATAAAAAGGTTATCTCAGCCACGTTATGCTCTGGTCTTGCTTATGGTTTAGCAGAGACTGTGTTGAATGAGTTTATAAAACTTTGTAATGGGAAAAAATAAATGACTGCACCACCTGCTGTGTTTTATTTTTGACGGAAAAAGATTCAAATAAAGTGCATAGCCAGACTTACACTTGTTTTTGGAAAACAGTCTTGCCGTGTGAACAACATGTGCATTACATCAGCGTCCTTTCTGCCTGAGGCTGAATGAAATGCCTGCACTCGCTGAAGGTTACAGCCTGTGCAGCATAAGTGTATTCATAACCAAAGCAGAGCAATTTAACAAATCTAATTTAGTTCATGTCAAGCATACCGAATTTACGAGATGGCTGGTGTTCACTGCAGCGCTCTCAAATAAAAACAAAAGTAAATCCCACGTTTTCTTTTAATGTAATTGCTGAGTCTGTGGTAAAAGCCAAACATTAGGTGAACCACTTTCCGGGGAAGCATTAGACTAATATAATCCTTCTGAGCCGCTCTGGGGGAAAGAGCGAGAGGTAGACGATAATCAGGTTAGAGTTGCTGAAATACACAATGGTGGCCACTATAAATTGGCTCGGAGGAAAGGGAGCGTGTTGGATAAATAGAGTTGTAGCAGTGCGGTGACATCAGCTGTACATCCACAGTCTTCTGGACTCTCGTTGTGCTCATTACAGATAATGATTTCAGGCTCTCAGCACCGCGTCGTTTGTCAGCACCACGTCTACATTGGTACAACGACTCCTACCACGGCTTGTGTCCCAGCTGAGCGTCGAAATAGTCACCTGACACACCTGACTATAGGGCTAACATAGTGAAGTACAGCATAGTGAATGTTAATGGGACTCCCAGCAGCAATACAGCACAAGATATACAAAGACATACCAGGATATTATGAGCTCTGACAGCTGGATGAGACTGGTTAACGTTGATTATTATGGCAGCTGTCAGTGAGTGAACAAGTGTCCATAATGTGTCTTTAAAGTTGATGCGTTGGGAGCAGGACTAATGGCAATAAAGTGTAAGGATTTGAGCAAACCTGACAAGGGCTAGTCAGAGGAAGAAAGAAAAGGTTTGAGGTTTGAGTTACACTGAACAACCAAGTATAAAAAAACTTTTTTGACCCACTGATTAATCATTTTATTCATTATTTTAATCACATACTGTATGTAATAAAAAAAAGTTTTTCAACAAATTCATCTAGACATACTGTAGGTTTGAAGGTGAAGACGTTTCTTCCCTAATCCAAGGGACTTTCTTTAAAACCTTTTCTTGATTATGTCCTGGATGACTGAGAACCTCCACAGACACATATGTAGTCAGAAACAAGTCAAGAGTTGCGTAAGTTGATAAAACTAAGTTGGGGTTTAATCCTTTAAGTGGCACTTTATTGCCTCCTCGGTAAACATTACGTGATTGAAGCCAATATTTATCCATTTTTCGTTAAATTTTTTTTTTATTGATGTATCCAGCGCTGAAAATACACTTCCTCTGTTTTATCAGCAGATATTACTTCCTTATTGCCATTAGTGTTGACCAATCAGGGCTCTCATTTTTCCCAAAGCAAACTGTGATTGGCCGAGGCTCCACTTCAGGACGAAAAAAATCTCATCTAATAAAATTCTTGATATTGTTAGATTAAACTGTTTGATTGAACCGTTCTTATTTTTACAAGCATGAACATGCATACTTCCTGTTTAAATACAAATAAAAGAAGGTTACTTGAATTTTATGACATGAATGGATAAAAGTAGAATATCAAATTTAAATCTAGTTTCTAAAAAGTTTCTAAAAAGTTTGTTTTTAAATAATTTTGGACAAAGAAAACACTTGCTATAGCAAAAAAAGTTTTTAAGCAATTCTTAATAGTTTTGTTTGCAACAACTAAAAACTTAACAGTTGTTCATTTATAACCATTATTTTTTTTTCTCAAAAGAAAGAATTGCCCATAACCTGAATTTGCTGCCGGTGTAGTTTTCCTGAGGTCTGGCTGTAAATGTGAATGCACAGCAGAGCGATTGCAGCAGGAGGTGCGCTGGCATCGCATAATACTTTACGAAACTAATAGGAGTCATTAATAAGGACTAGTGGGCAGGTCAGAACGGCTTACTGCCTAAGGTTCAAGGTGGAATAGGAATGAGCAGTGATTCGTCTTCTGTGCTTAGAGCACTATTGAGATAAACGCACGGGTAAAGCCACAAATAAAACATGCTCATTGGCTTTAACGTCGGTGTGAGTTTCCAAATAAATTGTATTTTGTTTGTTTTGTTGCCTCGGCGCCTGTTTCGTGGGCTGCTTCCCTAAACCTATAGACCCACACAGACGCCAACTTTCTGTAATGTGACCTTAATGAGAGGTCAGTGACATTTCTTCAACATGATTAACAGACAATGTATACAAGACTTTTTTCTAATTAAAGATATGATTAAAAAGATTTATAAGGACCCAAAACATCAGCTTTGTGTTGGTCTTGCAAATGGAAAACATTTACCTTTGGTTCTGCTTTTGTACTAGTCCAAAGACCATTTGGAGGTCTTTTTTTGTTCAGTTTATAACCACATTTAAACAGCCACCAGTCTGGACCGTGGGTTTACTGTAGACACTAAAGATCAGCTGTTATTCTTCAGCAGCAAACCTAATATTATATAAGAGCTACAGAGGATAACGCACAGAGGCAGATGGATGAGAACGCAGTTTTGTGAAAGCATCAAAACCAAAACTAATGTAGCTGTTGTTGCATTTATTTATCTCATGATGCTAATGGCTGTTTAGATCGGATCTGTCCGACAACACAAAGGTGTGCCTGTTCTTATGTACATTGTTAAAGGAATGTGAAACTTAGAGAGATGGATGTGATGGTGGCACATTTTTAAAACATCAAGTGTTTTGTCCAGTTGCTGAGATTATTTCTCCAGATGCTACAGAACGGGGGCTCGTACCTTGAACTCCATGGGCGTGTACTTCTCGTTCTTTGGCGTGGTGTTGCCCTTGTAGTTGAGGTGGTTGGGGGTGGTGGGGTGGATGACTGCCGACTCCTGCGACGGTTTGTGGAAGCGCTGACAGTAGACGTAAATCAGGAATGACAGAAGTCCCGCCCCCAGGAAGCAGGAGACTCCAGTGGCGATCAGGTGGATGGAGGTGAACGCTGCAAAGGAAGCAAAACACCATTATATTTTTACTGCTTGATCAAATATTCCCAAAATTATCTGGGTTTACGGTTTGTATATTTCTATATAACTCATTACTGCATGAGTTGGTGCAAAATCCTTCTCTCTTCACAATCTTTCAACATGCATGAAGTGGCCTTTTAAAAAAAATACATTAAAACAGGTTCGGTTTTGTTTATGCAACAACCCAATAGATGCATGACATTGCACATAAAATGAGCACACGGCGCATGTCAGACGGTGGGAGACCTGAGGACATGCAGACGGAGACAAGGCATGGGCAGCAGATAACCCACTTACCTCCACAGTGTTGGTCCTTATCAAAGCCAGATGCAGGGAGAATGACTGCGGAGAGGAGAGGACACAGGTCAGACACACACATGCACAGACGGGACAGAAACACACATGCAGCACCAACACCACTCAATGTGACAATGACAATGTTGAAATGTGGTTTGAATGTTGGTGCAGCTGCTCCAGGGGCAATTTCTGTTTTGTATTGGTCAATGCATGCACAGACCAGACTAGAATATTTAGTATTTTCACATTGATAATAGTTTACACAGTGACAGTGATTAAAGAAGTCAATTGTATAACTATGAGGTTAAATGGGTTTAAATTTAATATGGTTAAATTTCTGCTTCTTTGGTATGACTTGGTCTCGATAAGCTCTGGTCTTGGACGCAACTTGGTCTTGATAAGCCCTGGTCTCGGACACGACTTGGTCTTGATAAGCTCTGGTCTCGGGCGCGACTTGGTCTTAATAAGCTCTGGTCTCGGGCGCGACTTGGTCTTGATAAGCCCTGGTCTCGGACACGACTTGGTCTTGATAAGCTCTGGTCTCGGACACGACTTGGTCTTAATAAGCCCTGGTCTCGGACACGACTTGGTCTTAATAAGCTCTGGTCTCGGAGACGACTTGGTCTTGATAAGCTCTGGTCTCGGACACGACTTGGTCTTAATAAGCCCTGGTCTCGGACACGACTTGGTCTTAATAAGCCCTGGTCTCGGACACGACTTGGTCTTAATAAGCTCTGGTCTCGGACATGACTTGGTTTAATAAGCTCTGGTCTTGGACACTCTGAGGGCTTTCTTTGGTTAAAATGGTTTTATATATGGCTCTAATTTAATACATACTACTTCTTAAGCACCCAGATTTTTAAATGCCAAAAGAACCATGGAATTGGTGTTTTATTTTTGATTTAGAGGATTTTCTTCTTCTTGGGGGTGTTTTGTAGCCCTTTTAAGCACCTTTTCTCACTTTATTTAAAAATGACAGATTACTGTTATGTACTTCGGTGGCCCTTTATCAAGTTGAGTTGTCCTTATTTTGTGTCAGTACAGTGGGCAGCAGGTCGGTCATTTACAGCTGAAACACGTTCCTCATGAATTCTCCACAGAAACAAGACTGGATCCGTTCGAGTGACACACGCGTGAGCTGTTTTAATTGCATTTTCATATCTCCTGATTCATTTTTTTTATTTAAAAACATTTCATTAGCCCCCTCTTTCTCAGCACTGCAGCCATCCCCCGCTGTGAGTGACCTTAACAAATCTGTCCGTCTCCTTGCTCACATTTGCAGTAAAATTGAATGTGATTGGTGTTGTGACAACGCATTAATATTAATGGCTTCTGTGCGCGCTCATCTGTGATTCTGAGCGTAAAGAGGCTGACGCTGACAGGCCACAGAAGACCACTTCAGCACAAACTTTTCACATGGTCATCAGCATAATAAGATGCGCACGGGTCACAGGGTCAAACGCTCACTTGTTGGATTCACATGGACTTAATTATGCTCAATTATTGCAAGAACAGTTTAGTGCTGAGTGGATGTCGGCTACACACAGATGTTTGTGCAATGAGGGAGAAAATGTAAAAATAGGTTGTAAATCCCAAACTTTTGCCTTAAGCCATCTTGATCATTTGACCTTTAGAGATATCATTTTAGTAGTATAGATAGTATAGATATAAAGTCACATGTTCAACTTGTCAAGGTAAATCACTCACATGCTACATTTTTAAGAGCCTTAAGATGGCGGTAAACACTCTAGAAAAACCATAGAGGAACATTTAGAACATGCTCTGTGAGTCGGTTTTGCTTTGGCAGCACAAAATGTAACTTTAAGTGTCAGCAAGTCAGAAAGTAAAAAAGTGATATGAACATAACATGAGTTTGAGAAAGGTTCACTTAATTTGTCAAAAATTTGTTGCGGCCGTGGATGGATAAACACAAGCTCAATAAACACATCAGCAGCCGTGAATCAGCACAGACATCAAAAGCTCACTTTTGTCAGTCTACGTTTATTCAAACAGTTTTTATGTGGCCTGCAAACTGCACTGCAAAGTAAAATTGAACATGAATAAGTACCTCTTTCTATAATTTGCATCAGACCTTGCAGAGCTTCATTGTTATACAATTTCCTGTCTCATGGTCATTTTGCTCAATCTTACCCAAATGGCACCTTTAATAACTCATTAATAGTTTAGTATTTTCATCAATTACAAAATGAAGCTTGTCTTAACTGCTTAGGCTTACAGTACATATGGGGTGCCATTTGAACAGTCCAGATCTTATTGTGTATAAACTGGTTTGATGATGACGTTGTATGGATGTGTTTGCAGAATGACTGACTATAGACAACCGCACAATTGTTTCTCCAAACATGATCTTTCAAAAAGGCACAGTTGGCTTGGTGCACCACATTTAACAGAGATCCTGTTTGCCCATCCAGTTAGTCTGGACTCACCAGGTATCTCGTTGCAGTCCCGGCGCTGGGTGCTGTTGCCCACACAGACGTTGTTGCCCTGAGCGCCGCACACTCGACTCCTCATCTGTAAACCCGACTCGTCACAGGTCGACCACAGCGACCAGGCCATCCAGCCGCCTAAACACAGGGAGGACAGGCGGTTAATACACAAACACATCACAAACAGACTCTGCCTTCCAGGATACGACAGCCCAAAGACATTGTGGAGTAAACCCATTAGCGTCATTTCCACTGAGAGTTTGAAAGAGGTAACGCTATAAGACGATTAAAAAAAGTTATTTGAAGTGAAATCTTAAAATGTGGGCGTGCCATTAAAATAATAAAGTGAATAAATAGTCTTCTGTAGCCACATGAGCACTTACAAGTACAGTCATGTACTCTTACTCTGTAATTAACACTAGAACATGTTTTTGCTTGTTTTTCAGCCTCAAGAACTAGTTTTCTTAATTTTAAGGACTTACTTGTTAATGTCAAAATCTCTGTTCATGTCCACAGTGAACGTTATTAATTGGAAAAATCAGAAAATAGCTGTTGACATGAGAACTTTACTTTGAAATAGAAAAGAAGGATTTGTGCTATTTCATCTATAAATGTCTTCTTATCACAAGAGCTTTATTTGAGATTTTACTGTTGAATGCGCCATATAAATTTCTGTTTTTGTAATTCTCTGTTGCCCAATCAACACAGCATTTATTCATTGTACTACTCTTTTTGGTCCAATGGAGGAATGACAAATGTGGCACAGTAAAATTATAATACAGTTATTTTAGAACCATTTGTACCGCTTTTGAAAATGGAAGCACATATAAAAGTGAGCTCCACAGTCTGACCCACACTGTACCTCTCAGAGGCAAGTGGGCTATTGAGAGTTTGTTTAGTTCAAAGGTTCCTTCCCTGAGCCAAGCTTGAGCACCGTTTCCCCGACAGAAGGACACCAAATAAACAAAAGGCAAGAAAACAGAAAAAACTCCCAGCTGCTAATTTAAAAACCAAAAGCTGCTGAGTGGACAGAGCGCTGACAGACTGTTTTTAAAGCAGGTTGTTATTCAAGGAGGTCCCAGTGAGGGTTTTTGTCCTGTGTTGAGCCACAGGACTGTACTCTTTACCTTCTGTTTCACTGTGACCAGGCTGCTTTGTCTCCACAATCTGTTCCCTTCTCGCTGCACAACCTTCTGGACACAAAACACCATCTCTCTCAGGTACAGTCAAAATAAGAAACCAAAATCAAAACTGCACTTGAAAAAACACATGAAAATGAAGATCAAAAGACTTACAAGTGATTGCTGCTAAAAGTGGAACAAGCTAATTTTCCCAACGGTTGTTTGATTATTTTGGTTTATTTATGTTATATGAATATAACATATATATATATGAATAATTAATAACTATGTGAAACAAGTTATTGTTCTTCTGAGACTGTATTTGGCTCATCTCAACAACCGTTATGTAGCTCGTAGCTAAATCTGGTACAAAGCATAGTCCCTGACAAATTAAGACTAAAGAAATAAAGAATAAACAAACACAACATGAAACAGTCAATAAATCAAGTCAAACTTTTCCCACAAACGTTAGAAACAGAGATGGTTCTTTGGCAAATGGGTGCTGAAATGGTTTTGTTAAGTAACACAACATTATGTAATAACTGGACTAAACATAATAACATTGTGATGATTCATGTTACTGTGATGTTTTAATAATTTCTTTTTACATTTGCACCTGAATTGGAAACAGAAAGTCAGGTAGTGAGAAAACAACATATACATGTCTTGAGGCACCCAAAGCCCTTTACAGGATGCTTCCATTCACACACATTCCCCCCGGGGGCAGATGGAGAAGCACTCACAGCCTTCCTTTACATTCACACACATTCCCCAGATCTGTGGCACTGGAGCCAAGGTGGGTCAAGTGATTAGTTCCTAAGGCAAAGCTTTTTCTTACAAACAAAAGAAACAGGGACTAGAGAGTGCCTCACTAAATATGTCTGCTGAGTATTACATGTGTAAAAATAAGGAAAAAACTGTAGGTGTAGGCAACAAGACTTAAAGCAAGGGAGACTAAACGTTTTCCAGAGAAGGCCACATTTGATGAGATGAAAACCTCCAAGGCCAACTTCTTCAGATTTTCTTCTTATTCCACAGGCTTTAGGTGGATTTAACCAGGTTTAAGTTGGATTTGAGCAAGTTTTAGATGGGTTTCAATAGGTTTTAGATAGCTTTTAACAGGTTTTAGATAGATTTAACAGGTTTTAGACGGATTTAAACTGGTCTGAGTTGGATTTGAACAGGTTTTGGTTAGATTTGAACAGGTTTTAGATGTATTAAAACAGGTTTTAAATAGATTTGTGTTTTGTGTCATAATGTTTTATTACAGAATCTTAAGGCCATATAAAATCTAATGGGCCATGATTGGCTCTTGGAGCAAACTTTGGACTTAATGTAATAATTGCACAAAATACCACCCAAGCAATGATATGCAACTTAGCCATGTGCTCAAAAATCTTTTCCCAAAATGTTCAACACAAAGTCAGGCAAAGCAGCTGAGAGAGCTACCAGCCACAAAACAACCACAGAAAAGACAAAAACTCTTGTCAAACAACCAATAATTACCCTTTTTTTTTTACAAAATATTAGCTTGTAAAATAAAGCAGTAATTCTTCTTTGGTGCTGGCTTTTATTAGTTTTGTTTGATGTTTTTGGCACAAGTTTACTTCCATACCCCGACATGTTTAATAACTGTGCATTACTACAGCCCGCTCTAATTACTTCATTTATTTTCATTTATTTGTGCCACAGACAAGCAGCGTGATGGTTCCATGGCAAAAAAAAAAAAAAAAAGGAAAAGAATACGGATGCTTGTTAGTATTCAGTGCTCACTTCCCCCTTCTCTGCTGTCCTCCATTACAGCTCGACACTTTAATCAAATGACCTGATTCAAATATCTCTGTGACTGACAGCGGGTCTGACAATAATTACACCAGGACCCAGGGAATGTCCTGCTTTTTCACTGTCAATAAGTGTATTTACCTGGACATGAGTGTCACAGTTTTAATCGAGTTTTATTTAAGCATTCTATTTCATATTCTTTTCACAAAAACAAGCACAGTGTATTGAGTAGTTTGTTCGAGGAAAATTGGGTCAATGAGATAATTACAGATGGGTAACTCGTTCCTTACAGGAGGTAATACCCCTCATAACCCTGAGTAATAACACATTTTTTTACATCATATAAACTTCTTCAAGTATAGGACATTGGACAAAGGCTTAAATGACCTGCAAAACAATGACTTGGTCCAACCTCTGCAATTTTCTGTTGGGAATAAACCAGCTCTCAATTACATAATGCTAAACTATCCCTTTAACACAGCAACAAGCCTGTGGTTATTGCTACAAACTGGTTCACAACGCAGTCATACTCCACAAAACTACACAGTCTGACTAATACTGTGGTCATCTCTATTGGTAATGACATTGTTTTTGGGCCATTGTCTCTTTTTATCTCATGATTTTTTTATATCCTCATCTTATGCAGTGGCAGAGACAACTCAGATCTGTCAAAATGCATAGTTTAGTGGTCAATTTTCTTCTGTCCCTCACTTCTTCTGTTTCTGGAATCGTGCTTGAGAAACTATGTTTGTAACAAAACTTAAAAGCACTTAACTTCCACAGTTTATGTGAAAATCAAATCAGTATTAAGAATTCGGGATACTTTTTTGTAATGTATAGAGTGACATTCACAGTTATGTCTCACCACTTTTTTTCCACAGAGTGATTATGAGTAAGATTTAAATTTTTAATGCCCTCTGATCCCAAATACAGATATGAGTGCTTAATATTTATGAACCATAGAATTCAGGACCATGTTGATTGTTCAGATGTTTTATCAATGACTTCTTTTAAAAGACGTTTTTTTGTGCCTCATGATAATGTAATAATATATGTCCCAACAACACTAGACAAAGAGAAAGGGGAACACAAACTGAGCCTGCAGAGATATTGTAATGTGGTCATAAAGGCGATACTCATGTTTATGTAAATGCACTCAAAAGACTAATAAAGGAAAATGGTCTGCAGTCTTAAAAAGTCAGCAGACAGCGACCAGCTAAGCCAATGAAATTAACCTGACAGTGCTGACGAATTAGCATCGAGCTAGAAATACAGAAACCCATTTACCTTTCTTTGTCTTTAATTACCAGAAAGTTGGCTGTTAGAATTAGTCTGTGCCTGAGTGACAGCTGGGCTAATTCAAAATAAAACCGCTGAAGGGGAGAAAAAATGGTTTAATTCCCTGCTACACGATGCCACCGCCTCACAAACACAAAACAAAACAATGAATATTTGTCTGGACTATTTTTCAAGCCGGCAAAATGAAAAGTGAAAAGATTAAAATACGCAATATGGCCGCCCGATGTTGAGGGCTGTGCTGATATTAAAAAGGCAGCGCTGGGATGTGATTCAGGATGAAATGTTATTATGGGATGTGTCGCCGGAGTTCGGGCCCCTCTTGGATTAGCACAGAGCTCATGCATATTTCAGTGTGTCCTTGTGGGAGCAGATTGGAAGAGGAGGGGCGACAGGCGGAAAAGATTGTTAAACATCTCACATCCTGGCATCAAACGGTGGCCGGCTCTGGGGCTGGAGCAGTGACCCTCAAAATGTGAGAGGTGAGAGCTTTGGACTCCCTCGTGGTGTCTGATACCTCCATTTGTGTCGGTAGAGTGCAGTTAGTGGCATTTAATCATTTGCCAATTAGTACATATGTAAATAATGGGACTATTATTGAACAAATTACCAGTTTGGTGAAGAAAAATTGTTAAATGTAAATTGTTGCATTTGTTTTTTTGTTTCATTTTCAATCCACGTGAGAACAATAGAGTAGATGAGAAAAAGTTGACAGGGCAACTTAGCCTCACTGTGTATTCTAATGAGATGAGCTACAATTAAAAATAAAAAAGTGCACAAAGCGACAGTTCTGGCTTAAAACAGCAACAGTTGACATGACAGAGCATTCCTGATACGCAGCTCCACAATCCTCCACAAACACCACATATGCTCTCTCTAAACAAATTGATTTCTTGACAAATATTCATTATATTTTATTCTTTACCATACTAAAGAATTTGTCTAGTCTCTAGATCCACAGGGCAGCACCAAAAGATGTAGAATAAAGGGCCTCTGGAAATATTTGGACAGACATACAACCATTGAGAGAAAAAAGAAAACGCATAAGACTGTAGATAGAAGGTTACTGTTGGTCTGGCAGTATTTTTACGAAGTGGAAATGGCTGTGAAGGGAAGGGATTTCAGACACATTTTAAGAGACAAGACATTTTTTATAATTTCTAGCCACACTAACCAATTTTATAATGGCCACACTAACCAATTATGTTTTAGCAAATTCTATAGTTTATAGTTTTTCTATATTATTAGATAATGCTTTACAAGGGGAGGGGGTGGGGGGTGGGGATCTATAAACCCAAATTAGATCTGATCAAATGCTTCTGTAGTTTTGCTGTCGGTGCATGAAAAGGAGTTTTTAATGTTTATCCCCAGATAAATTTGATAAATTTTAGGATGTTCCTTTATGTAGGACTTCAGAGTTATGACATAACATTACCAAGGTCTAAATGCACTGGCGCAGGTGGATCTGTTTTTAACTCCACCCGGAGGTTGCCATGGCGCCTGAATGTGCCGCAGCAGGAGGCAGCGCGGTGGGTGGGCAGCTTGTTTTAGCAGCTCTGTTTATGTTTCGATAAATCTCAGACCTGGCTGCTCATTAGGAAGACATTACAGAAAAAAAATAAATGAGTGAGGTTTAATTTTGTGTCGCGTGGGACTGTACCGTCACAGGTGTGAGTGTTGCACAGAGCCTCTTCAGTATGCAGCCCGATGCAGATGTCCCCTCCGTTCGCCGGCGAGGGGCTGTTACAGGAGCGAGTGCGCTGGTAGTGACCCCCGCCACAGCCCACGGAGCACTGAGACCAGGACGACCAGCAGGACCAGGCGCCTCTCACTGAAAAACAAAGTTTGTATGGTGTTCAGAGAGGGCTGGACCTAAATGTGTTTTTCAAAAAGTTTAAAACATGGGCTTATTTAAGTTTTTTTCTTGCCCAAAATGAATAAACAGATTTGTGTGGTGGCAATAGATACCTGTTATAAACCACTACAAACAGCCATATAATGACTTTAACTTGACCTGCTTGACACTCGTTTATAGCAAGTTTTAATATTGTCTTTTCCCAAAGTGTTAAGAGTTTCTTAATTACAATCAGTCATTTGTGTTTAATAATCAACATGGTTATTATTATCTCTTTTTTTTTTGTAACCTTATTTGGTTATTCAAACACACACCCAACGAACAAGCTGGACGGTGGGACAGTTTTTCCAGGACCAAGAAAACTATGACCAAGTTTCTTTTTGTTTAACTGAAGACCAACTGGTCTGAACCCAACTGAAAAGCCTTGACCACGTTTCTCTGCATTTACTTTTAATGGCACTTTGTTCCTGTTATGTGTTTACATGTTGTATAGTTGAATAAGATGCTGCATTACGTATTATCATACCCTTATGCATTTTAGTTTTCTTTACATTATTCTTCCCTGACATCACAGTGGCCCACTCTTACCATGTGAACCATTAATATTTCATCCGATCTAACGAATAGCGTGACTAAGGTGTGACTGACTGGCTGCTCCTCTGGACGCTGTCTGTCCCGGGCAGAGACAGAGAGCGTTGCCAGGTAACGTCACAGCGCTGCAGAAAACTCCATTAGCTGAGTGGATTAGTGTGACGCTGTGAGGGAAGCAGGCTGTGACCACTTAACTCTGACTAGCCCCCCCCTAAAAGCCACGGCGCTCTGCCCCACTGCCCTTCTGACTTAACGTTTACTCCTCCACAAGTCACTGTGTGGCTCCGACTACACAAGGCTGCAGGACTGACAATGGTCCACACGGCTGTACACAAGATTTCACCGGACATTGTACAAAATGTACAGATGAACATAGAATTGTATCAAAATGAATTATTTTTGCATTTGTTAACTTTGGTTTAAATGCTATGAATACTTCAACATGGTCCTTCATATTTCATGGCCACAAGCAGCTAGCCTGTAGAGTTGCATTAAATAATACTATTGAAGCACCATTTCACTAAGTTTATTATTTAAAGTGGTCATTTTCCTTGTTTTATTTGGTTTCTTTAGCAAATTGTTTAACAAAATCTAGTAAAATAGATCGAGTAGTCATCTAATACATCCGTATGGCAGACCACACTGAGCACGCACAGCCGCTTTTGACACATTCAACTATTACTACCTGTTCCTGTTTCTTTGACAAACTAAGCCCTGCTAGAAAAGAAGTGCACTCCTCTTGCTCTTTAAAGGCTGACCTACATCCACTGGGTTTGTTAATAGGCAACAGCATGTCCCTGCGGGGCTACCGTAGGTGCTCACAGATGTAGTATCAAGTTACACCACTAGATACCATAAAAAACTAAACAATATATAGGTGATGCTAACTTTATTAGCCACATATATCTTCCGGTTCCCATTTGTTTTCCTAAAAGTGGAACATTTTGTTTGTGTTGTATGATTGTGACCCGCTGCAGGATGTTGGCTAATAACTCAGATGACTTTGTTAATCTTTACTGAGTTCAAACACACAGTTTTTACAACATCATAGATTTCAAACATTACATAAACTATAATGCAAGTATCTCTTCAATTGTGCTTTCTGTAACTCTGTCTCTGACTGATATGAGGCAACTCATTACTCATTGCTGCGCCGTTGCTCGAGTTGTGGATGCCCTTGAAACACGTTTAGCAGATGTCTCTTTTTTTTATTTACATTATGGTTTCCTGCAGTAAAATCAAGGGCAAGTGAAATCTGTGACATTGCAGTCGGAGATGGTGCCTCCTCTAAATGATATTATTGTGAAAGAAAACATAAGAATGATTGCACAGAAGTTTTCTAATTTAAGAGTCTCGAGTGCAGGAAGTTTGGTGTCCAGTTATCTTTACTGGACAGACAGATCATTTTAGGTCAGACTCTTCTACAGTCTTGTATTTAGGTCAGGAGTAGGATTCCCTGTAATTGATCTCAGTCTGACTTTACCTCTGCCGCACAGACACTATTCATTTCAATCTCCCCCAGCCCAGGGCTCTGTACCGTCTCCTTTTCTATTATTATTTCACACTCATTCTCTCTTTGTCACTCTGCACTCGTCCTTCTGACCTGCACGTGACCACTCTGGGACGGACACTGAGACCAGCTGGGCACGTGACAGACATGACAAAAGGGCTGCTTACTGTCCTGCTCCGAACAAGGGCACACCACCTGGGCTTCTTCGAGTTAGACGCGGTGACAGTTTGGACAAATAAGAGCTCCCAGTGTGCGTTAAACAGAGCCTTGGAAGCTCACTATCTCTGAACTAGTGTGACCATATTTGGAATAGGGTCAGAATTTATTAAGCCTAAGGAAAGTTGGCTGTTGATACTTCCGAGTCAGAAAAGTACCACAGATGAGTCGCATGTGGTTAAATATATAGATGACGACTCTGAATTCCTTGCCTCCAGTGTCCGTAGCACTGGTGTATGAATGTGTGTGACTGTGGAGGTGTGTTTGGTGGTGGTAGGAGAAGGTTGAGCGCCCCCCCCTCTCTGTCTGCCCCAGGAGTGGATGTGTGTGAATGGGGCGAGTGGAAGCACGATGTAAAGCGCTTTGGGTGCCCGAGAAGGGTGCAGGAAAGCGCTATATAAATGCATGCCATTTACCATTTACCATTTACCATTTACCATTTAGATGCCCTGCACAGTGAGTTTTAAAGATTGAACTGCTGCAGAACAATATGTGCAATAAACACTGCATATTCAACAGCACAGTCAGTTTTAGATCAGTCAGTTTTAGTTTGTTCTAAAACCGGTAAAAACTATCTCTTGCTGTGAGTAGAGATGCTAGCTTAAGGAAAGGTTTTCGTTTGGAGCACGTTGTATAGTGGATCCAATCAGAAAAAAGGACTCCTTCAATAGTCTGTGTGGGCTTAAACAAAGGTGGAGCAGGTGAAAACTAGCAGCAGGTACAGAGCTTGATTTGACTCCACAGTAGTCATATGGATGCTTGTTTAGCTCAGTAGGTTAGCATTATTGTTTGATTTTCTTAAATAAATGATGAAAGTAAAGGAGCTACTATTCTACGCCGACCCGTCATAACCCATTATTTCAGGAGATATCGCTCCTGAATATTCAAGTGAAAGACCTTTATGTAAGTCCTTGTCCCGTACACTGTGTGTCAGGTTCAATAAGTGCAGGCTGTCTGCGGTCGCACAGCTGTAGGTCAGCTGATTACACTTTGATGAGGAGTTTGAAATAGATAACTTCATTTGTCCGCGGAGTCTCTGCACACTGCCGCTGGTAACCATTAGCTAATGAGGCTAATGATCTACTCAGCGTTTTTCTGACTTCCACCATTGACCTGCTGCTCTGTCTCCGTCTGTGAGACTCATTTTATTCCTGTTGGGACGTGTGTGTCTTTTTGTCGAGATACTGTCTCTTAGTAAAGGCAAGAAGTTAAAATTGAACCAATGTTTGCTACCATTTAAATGCTAATGTTAATTAGCAACTTGATATCAAGGGGCATAATTTAAATTGCCAAATATAATTAATGTCTTTTGTGTAAAATGACAGTGGTGATATTATAGCCAAGCTTCAAAGTGATACATTCATAACTAGTCCTGCATAGTTTTTATTAAATCTAACTTTCGGCACTGTGCTATGTTAGAGCTGACTTAAAGGGCAGACATATTAACACCTCCCAGCCCTGTTAATGATCAGACCTTTGGGTGACCTTTAATTCTTTAGTGAACTGTCTATCACTTAAGAAAGACAAAAAAGAACAGAGAAAAAAATGTGTCAAACCAATAAAGCGCTAAGAAACTCCCTAATACAGTATTAGGGACAGATATTTAAGGGTTAAATGTTTTGGAAAACATAATAGGTTTTGTGAAAGTATGCACAAAAAGTAAGTAGTGAGTGATGCACATTGTATAGTATTAACCCAGAATCAACATCTACGTTTAACATTATAGACACAACTTATGTACTTCTGCTTGAAGGGCATCTAGTGATAATACAAGGGCTTCAAAGATGGCTCCAGTATTTTCACCAAACTTTGGACCAAGAAGTCTTGGAGAAAACAATAGTTAGGTGTAATTTTCTCCTTACCTCATTAACTTAATAATGTGTTGTTGTAAATGACTGGGGCCTGTTTATTTTCTGACTCTGCATATTCATCATTGACACAATAAAATGTATACTTTCCGTCTTCAGAGTCACCCAGAGGGGATAGTTATTGTTGGACAAGAACAAATACAAAACAAACAGACATCTTAGACTTTCTTCTTCTTTAAAAACCCTTATGCAAAGCAAAAATCCTTTATTTATACAAGCCCCAGTGACCCAGTCCACCACCAAACCGTCTTAAATAACTGGACTGACAGGGTCTGTCACTCACCGGGGCAGGGCTGGACGTTACAGTCCTGGTACTCGACCGGAGACCCTCTGCAGGCCACAGGGGCGCTCTTCCCCTCGGGTCCAGAGCAGCTTCTCCGTCGAGTGCGGTATCCTTTGGAACAGCTCTGGGAGCAGCTGGACCAGGTGTCCCAGGACGACCAGCTGTTTCCTGCCACTCGCACCACTGGGGTCTTCAGGAGCTCCTCCACCAGAGCTACCGAAACATGCAGAAAATACACATAAATACACAAAAGAATAGTTAGTGATATCTTATTATTTTGGTGTTTTAAAACTCTAAATACAAACAGAAATTGTGAAGCATGTTGTTCTGTCAAATGTAAGGTAAATTGTGCGCATGACTTCAGCAGCAGGCGTCCCTCTCTTTTTCTCAGGCCCCTACTGTCAGTATTTCATTGGTGTCAGAGTGAACGCAGGCCCCCGGAGGCTGACAGTGGGAGACAGGTAATCGATTTGGGACAGGGGGTCGTGAAAAAGCCAGCGCAGGAGAGCAGCGGTCTGTGTACAGTACGTGGCAGTGCTAAACTCAGACCCTGTCACTAACAACATGTAGACAGCTAACAGCCCCAACAGGAGGTCCTCTCGGTTTGTCCCGCCAACACTAGGAGCAATTTCAGCCCAGAACTGTCTTTTCACTTTATGCAAAGGTGTTTGTGTGGGAGCAGGTCAGTACTTCTAAGCTTTAATAATTTTAAATAAAGCAAAATGAACCTCAACACAGGAAGCTATTGTAATATTGAAAATGAGTACTGTGACAGAGTATGAGCAGCAAGTGTTGTAGTCAAGATCACAGTGAATTTAGATCAAGACAATATCCCAGAATGATTGAATGATTGAAGACCATCGTGTATTAAGACCAAGTCAAGACCAAAAGACACAAAAGGGGTTAGTGTTTGGAGAAGCAGGCAAAGGTTTGGTCTTATCTAGTTTGATTTAAAATTCTGAAACCTTTATGTCGGAAATGAAGACGAGGCACACTACACAAGACTTAAGAAGGTCTTTAGAAAGTCTTGAGTAGTAGAACTCTATGACTCTAGAAACTCTTATGATTATCAGTGCACAAGTAAATTTAAGAAGCTTATATTATTCTTTTTCAGTTTTACTGTACGTTATGTACTTTCACAGTGGTTCACAAAGACCTGAATAAAAACCACTGAAGCCTTTTTGTATCTCCTGTTGTTACTTCCACAGCTAACACTTGGAGTTACAGAATTCAATGGCGCCTGAGTTTGTGTTGGTTGAGAAAACCTGGAGAGTGACTCGGCTCTAATAGTCAGCTTTACTTACTGTCTGTTTCACAGACCGCTGTGCCATCGTTGGGGCAGAAGCGCGTCTCCACTTTCCTCCGTCCGATCTGCAGCTCGTGGGGGTCCGACAGGTGGGCTCTGCACATGTATCTCATCCTCTGCTCCTGACGGGCCCCTCCCTGTGTCACGTTTACAGGCATCCATGGCGTCCACGGTGTGTTCCTCTTCACCTCGGGACAGGCTTCCAGGTTACAGGCTTTGTACTCCTGAACAGACACAGAGCAGAGAGTGGTTTAAGTCTGTATTTGAGTAAAAGTGTTGCACAGAATGTCAAGGTCTGATTGTCCCGCTCTGCCACATGAGCCTTTACATTTGATCTCAAATAAGGTTTTGAGACCAGCTGACATTTAGAAAAGGTCTTCTGAATATAATTAGTTGTGCAAGCTGGAGTTTCATCATTGTGTCTTAGTTGATGAAACATTTAGACAATTGATTTTCAAACCTTCTAAGTATGTAACCAGTTTATACCAGTGCACATCCGGGGCAGCTGTTTCCGTTCTCACAGGTTCGGACTCTGGAGTGCACCCCTCCCCCACACTCTGTGCTGCATTTGGTCCAGGAGCCCCACGGGGACCAGAAGATGGGCTGAGGACACTGCACCCCTTCGTTGCAGAACCTGTGGAAATAACAACAGTAAACCTGAGATTTTGAAATAAACCTGAATACTTTAGCATCCACGCGTTTTAGTAACACTTTAAAATGCAGCAGACAGTTTCTTTTAGCTCGTGGTGTGAAGTTTACTGTAACTTACAGAGACTGTAAAAGCCAAAGGTAAAGGAAAAACATTGCAGTATTCTTGTTTATTAATTAGTAAACGCTAAATAATTTTAAGCCTTATTAATAGAACGGTCTGTGTTGTTTCTAAATAGTGTACAGAGTTCACTTTAATTTTATACTGATATTTTAAAACAAAAAAAAATAATACTGTGCATTTTGCCTACAACTATTTAAGGACTTTTATGTTATTTGTTTTTATATGTTTTATCACCTAGACTGACTTTAAATATTTTTTTCTCTTGACTTTTGTTCTGCTTTGAGTGGAAATTACAAATACAGTTCTTCTAATATAAGCTGTCATTTCTAACCAATAGCTCTTGACTCCATCTAGTGGTACAAAATAACATTGACTCCAAAAAACTGTTTTAGATATTCCAGAGAAATTTTGTGTAAAAATAGACAGTACAATTAAAATCATTTTCAAATTAAAAAAACATACAACCATATTACGTTGAATATTCATTTAAACGCTCTGTCCTCACCTCTCGTCTCGACTCGGTCCCACACAAACACGACCCCCGTGTCTTGGCGAGGGGTTGTTGCACGAACGCTGGCGCAGCTCAAAACCAGTGCCACAGGTCGTACTGCACTGTCCCCATGACGACCACGGCGTCCAGCCTCCGTTCCTATGACAACAGCCAAACGGCATAATATTACCGACCTCTTTCCACAATGGATGGAAAACCAAATCCCTTTCTAATTATTCCCGTCTTTCTTGACTCTTCTCTGATTGTGAGTTGTCTGACGCCTAAATGTTGCTCTAATTTTTGGAGCAGAGAAAGACAGCGAGTTCAGAACTGGGAACATTCATTCAATTTGCTTAAGTGCTTTGTTCCTGCGCAGCACTGTTCGTGATTTAATTGCCACTTTCTGCAAAAGCACAATTCAATTGCGACATGGAGGATTGAATGCAGCGGGATGAAGGTGGCTGAGCTTTTTGTCTCGGGAAACACTGATTGGACGGTTCTCGGCTCAAAGGTGTTGAAGGGAGAAGCCATATGTGGGCTACTTCTTCTAATTAGGTTTTTCACATTCATGTCATTTCTCAAAGTGTGAACTGTACTATATTAGTTTAATGGAAAAAAGCAACATTTTTGATAAAGTTTTACCCAAAAAAAGAGAACTAGGCCTTTGCTGTGGCTAAACCATGTAAGTGTTAGTTATAAGGCTGATGATGTCAGTTCCTGTTCTCTTTATGAGGCTTTTGTTCTGTTGGTTTTGCTGTTTGTTGTTCTGTTGGTTTCTTCTCTGTGAGGGCAGAACAAAACTCTCTAGCTGTTTTTAAAATATATTTAGCTAAATTCAGTGAGTCAAATTCAACTGCTTCTTTTAGTTGGAAACAAAAATTCATGAAAGAGAAATAAGATGATTAAGTAAAAAGTTGGTAGTTACATGGGGCTGTTAATGAGTGTGTGGCTCTCGGAGCTTCGCAGGTGGGTAAACATTATTATAAAACTAGAGCAAAAGTTGACTGGACTTTTTCGTCTCTGAAAATCCTACATATTTTAGGATGACTGAAAAACATCTATGGGTTATTCGTAACATAAAGCGTCCATTCCTATTTATACATCCAGCTGTTCTTTGACCAGATACGCACTAAACATTTACAATCGAAGTTCACCTGTGGTTATTTCACTGCTTATTGTCCAGTGTATAATTCTGAAGATGATAATTAAATACCTGATCTTGAACCTGGACTTGTGTAAACCCAAAAGATTTATGTCCTCAATCCAATGAGCCACAATTGAAGTCAAGGTAATATCCTTTTTTTATGATGACACATAAAATGATGGATATAAAAAATATGGTTTCCTTTATAATTTATGGCCCACTTGTAGAAATGGATCTGACAGTTTATGATGAAATAATGCAGTGGTTATTATCTTTGGTTTATTACATCGTGCAGTGAGGTGTAAATGTTTCTGAAAGCTCGTCTCACCTGGAGCAGTTGGACACTTCGATGGTGGGACCCTCGCAGTTCTTGCCTCCACACTGAGGGGCGGGGCTGTCACATGACCTGGAGCGACACAGGCAGGAGCTCACGCCTTCGATACCGTCGTCATTGTTGCACGGTTGCCACGGCGCCCAAGATCCAAAGCCGCCGTTGGTCGTCTGGTTTCGCACCTGGGATTTACAAGATCCAGGTAAAAATGAGAACAACAAAAATATCAGTTTTAAAGTGAAGGGGATTTATGGTTTATGGTCTGGTCTACACAGTCTACACAGGACTTTTCCTTCAGAGTTGGAGGAGGTTTGTTGAGGATTATATGAAAACACATTTATTCCAGACACATTCAATCCTGTTTATGTTATTGCATTTCTAATCACCTCCATATACGTATTTACAATCAAATAATAGTGTTCTCATATTATGTATGTCAAACACATAACCAAACACTGACCTCCGTGAGTCTGGACCTGGTCTAAGACCGGACTAACACTGACCTCCGTGAGTCTGGACCTGGTCTAAGACTGGACTAACACTGACCTCCGTGAGTCTGAACCGACTAACTCTGTCTCCTTCACAAACACTGACCTCCGTGAGTCTGGACCTGGTCTAAGACTGGACTAACTCTGACCTCCGTGAGTCTGGACCTGGTCTAAGACTGGACTAACACTGACCTCCGTGAGTCTGGACGTGGTCTAAGACTGGACTAACTGTCTCCTTCAAACACTGACCTCCGTGAGTCTGGACCTGGTCTAAGACTGGACTAACTGTCTCCTTCACAAACACTGACCTCCATGAGTCTGGACCTGGTCTAAGACTGGACTAACTCTGTCTCCTTCACAAACACTGACCTCCATGAGTCTGGACCTGGTCTAAGACTGGACTAACTCTGTCTCCTTCAAACACTGACCTCCGTGAGTCTGGACCTGGTCTAAGACTGGACTAACTCTGTCTCCTTCAAACACTGACCTCCATGAGTCTGGACCTGGTCTAAGACCGGACTAACTCTGTCTCCTTCACAAACACTGACCTCCGTGAGTCTGGACCTGGTCTAAGACCGGACTAACTCTGTCTCCTTCACAAACACTGACCTCCATGAGTCTGGACCTGGTCTAAGACCGGACTAACTCTGTCTCCTTCACAAACACTGACCTCCGTGAGTCTGGACCTGGTCTAAGACCGGACTAACTCTGTCTCCTTCACAAACACTGACCTCCATGAGTCTGGACCTGGTCTAAGACTGGACTAACTCTGTCTCCTTCAAACACTGACCTCCATGAGTCTGGACCTGGTCTAAGACCGGACTAACTCTGTCTCCTTCAAACACTGAACTCCATGAGTCTGGACCTGGTCTAAGACCGGACTAACTCTGTCTCCTTCAAACACTGACCTCCATGAGTCTGGACCTGGTCTAAGACCGGACTAACTCTGTCTCCTTCACAAACACTGACCTCCGTGAGTCTGGACCTGGTCTAAGACTGGACTAACTCTGTCTCCTTCAAACACTGACCTCCGTGAGTCTGGACCTGGTCTAAGACTGGACTAACTCTGTCTCCTTCACAAACACTGACCTCCGTGAGTCTGGACCTGGTCTAAGACCGGACTAACTCTGTCTCCTTCACAAACACTGACCTCCGTGAGTCTGGACCTGGTCTAAGACCGGACTAACTCTGTCTCCTTCAAACACTGACCTCCGTGAGTCTGGACCTGGTCTAAGACTGGACTAACTCTGTCTCCTTCACAAACACTGACCTCCGTGAGTCTGGACCTGGTCTAAGACCGGACTAACTCTGTCTCCTTCAAACAATGACCTCCGTGAGTCTGGACCTGGTCTAAGACTGTCCTCCAGATAACACAGATAAAAGTCTTGTTCGAGTGAAGCATTAATAAAATTGTATTTAAGTCCAATTTACAGCTATCTTTAAAGAAATTAGGACTTGTTTTTTTCAAGCAACCCACATATTAAAAGCAGAAAATGTTTGCATTTTAAAGCCCTCACTCATGGTTATTTCAAATACACATCAACTGCGTCATTAAATTTGTTTTTGTACAGTAAATGTACAAAAACAAAAGGAGAAGATGGCTGTCGGCCAAATGCGGAACATCTCCCTACGTGTGCTGCTCTGGGAGGGGGTACAGCTGAGCCATCACGGAGACTCAGAGAGCACAGAGGGGGATGTTACAAGTCATAGTTTAGGTTGAATGAACAAATGGATGGACAAACATTTTTCAAAAGTCTCCCAGAGAAGCCATCACCACAGCTGTAATGTGCTGTAATGACCTCATTGCCGCCCAGATGTGTCGGGGCTGGTCCGTTGTGACTGTAAACTCAGTGAGGTCACACTTACCGGACACACAGTGATGTTCTGCTTCCACTGGCTCATGTTGGAGCTGTCCTCCAGCGTCGTGCAGCGTCTCTGCCTGAAGTCCCAGCCGCAGTAGGGGTCCCGCGCCTCCAAACACAGCCTGAAGGAAGAGCATTCAAGCAAAATCGTACTTGTCTTACTTCACTGTACACACGTATCATTACACCCCAAATGTTATTGAGGCCAGGGAAGTAATGCAGCAGTGTAACTCCAGTTCAGTACAAATGCACTACCAGTGCCACGTCGCCATCAGCTCATTCACACAAACACTCAGAGCCTTGCTTAAGCAGTAATTAAATATTTGTGAGCTCTGCCACTAAAACAGAGGCTTAATGACGTTTAATTAAATCTAAAGCTGTGAATGACGGAGCTAGGCCACCGGAGCTGAAGGGCCACGGATAAAGCCGTCAAATCAACAACCCTTTTCTCCACTGCACTCTTGCTCGTTGTTCATCTTCCTCTGCAGGTCTGTCCATCCTGGCACTGAACACATGCTTTATTTGTACAGTCCTGAAGTGGGAAGAATTTGTGAGTGTTGATACAGCTCTCTGTCTGCCAGGACTGGGCCTCTGTGGTCAAACTGAGGTCAGCTGATCCAATAAAGAGGTTTGTGCTTAGCCAGCGCTTCAGAGGTGACCCCGAATATGATGAAACTAACACTTTTCTAAGTTTGTTACATTTTGCGAAGGTCTAACAGCTTGTGTTTCTTTTCATATTAAGACTGGGATCATTTCAAAACAATCACACATTGTATCAGATAAACTGAAGGGTCAGGTGATGTTTTATCAAATGAAACAGAGCTGACTGCATTAAACTCTCCAACTGTGCACATGGGAATATAAATCCATAAATATTTAAACAGGCGTCTACGTTTTGATATTATCACAAAACTGCAACATTTTTACTCATAGCTGGCATTTTTATCTCAGGCTCTTACATTGTTTATAAAGATGTAATAGTGGTATAAATGGTTAATAATTAAATGATTTACTATTATCAGGTTTATTATAGTGTTCATATCTTTAATAACGTCTTTCAATAAATTAACACTATTTAGCATGCAACAGGTTACCAAATTAAGAGTGTGTTTATAAAGACTTTTGTTGGATGCTTGACTCTTGAAAGAAAAACAATGGCAACAAACTATGAGTCAGTTTCAAACCCCCTTCGAATAACATCTAAAATACTGTCGTGTCCAGATTGTTTCCATTTTACAGTGCTGCTTTCGGGTTAAATGCCTTCAGTGGTGATTGGATTTTAGATTTTTTACATTTTCTGCTTTATTTTTGTCAAATTGACTCACTTGTAAATAAAATTAAAGTAAGTACTGGTATCGTACTCTATATCGAGTAGTACTCAATTTAACAGGTAACAGGTTTGTAAAGACCAAAGTCAGAATCAACAATAATGCAGGCACTTTAGTTGTTATTGTATTTGAACCACAGTTATTTTATGATGTAATGGCTTGACATTAAACTATTGCACTATTGACTATTAAAAGACTGGCACACCTTCAGCAAACGTAAATAAAGACAGAAAATGATTCTGAAATGCATCTACTCATACACTTAAGTCATTATTATAAAGAAGAGCTTTTGAAAAGTATAAAAAAAAAAAAAAATTGAATTAAACCTTAAACATTATAGATTTGACCACTTTACACAAAAGTTATTTCTTAAAAGGTTCCACGGTTTTGTTTAGAAAATTTATGTTTTCAATGTCAAACCTTTACAATGTGACCAATACACAAACAGGAAGTCAGCCATCTTGGTTTGAATATTTTTACACCTCTGAATTGGTTTGTTAAATGTGTGGGTATTACACAATTAATTCATGAGAGGCCTAATTTCTTCTGACATTCCCTTCATCTCTGACAGAGAGACGAGCTGAGGAGGAGGAGTTAAAAATGAGCAGCCCTCCTCTCCGTCGACATTGACAGGTCACATTGCTTCATGACTGTGACGCGTTCACCTTCTCGGTGTCATTTTAATTAAGTCATGTAGATGCAATCCCCAACACAGGCCGAGTCATAATTACACTGAGGTCAGGCACACACTCACACTTTAGTGAACCTAATGGGCCGTTTGAAAGGGCGACGAGAGGAGAGCGCTGGCATTTCCAGCTCAAGGTCAGCCATATTGTATCTGCGACGGCTTTGATGTGCTCCTTTAATGTTCCCATCATCGCTGAAGAATTCCTGTTTGGATTTGCGATTGCGCCCCGCTGCACACACACCAACGAGGCGATCAGTAAAGCGTAACACTCAATATGAAGGTTCATTCAAGTAGGGAATAAATAATGTTTTATGAAAGGAGGATGTGCAAAGATTTCAGCCTAATTAGCCTTGGGTAAACGGAGCCTGGAGGCTGCCCTGTTTGCATTCATTCACAGAAAAGAACAATGATGCTGGATGGAAAAGAAACACTCTTGGCTAAGCTTTTAAGAGCTGAAAAATGTATCCGCTGGAAGGAAAAGTCCTGACGGATTGATTGCGGTACAGGTGAGAAATGGGGTTAATGCTGTTGCAGGAGCAGGGTATCCACTCAGCACTGTACACTGTGTGAGCTTTAAGTGGATGTGGGGCCTGCAATGTTTGGACAAAGCACATTTAATAGATGAGAGTGTTCTGCCTGTTCTGTTTCATGGTAAGGAAGAACAGGAAGGACATGCAAACATATGGTATGCAATATGTGCAGACATTTATTCATGCTATCCTCTGAGGGACTCTCTAAATGGAGACATAGCTTCAACTTGTACTTGGTGCTTTTTAAATCATTTCCCACCTGCAGCCATTTAATAAACAAGGTTTTACTGACTGAAGGAAAAAGAGATGAAGGTGTTTCTACAGCTCCATACAGCCACTCTCGCTCTGTACACTTCCGGTCTGGACGGGCAGCAGGATTTTATAAATAGGAGTGATGTAGGAGTCAATCAGAGACGGTGAGGGCTGGAGAGGACTGTGTGTTGGAAGCTGAAAAGATTGGTATTTGTGTCCAGACATTAATTTACAGCAGTTGATCAGTGACAGACTCTGAGAGGCTTCATTTTGCACAACACCGGCCACAACATGCACATTTACAAGAATATGAACCAGCAAATAACTGCTTTTCAATCAAAACCTTTGTTGTCTGTAAACCCTTTGCGTCACTGAACTGGGTCTGACTTGTGCTGGCTTTCATCAAAAGATCTTTCTTTGAAGAAGAAACATCTAAGAGGCTGTCATTTGAACATAACTCCTGAACTGTCGTACATTGTGGAAGATTAAGCCAACATACTTATTTGAGTACAACCTCCGTTACTGGATGCTTCAGAGGTCACAGCGCAGATTGGCTTTTACATGATACATGACCAAAGTATTTCTTTTGGATTGCTGACATTACTCAAAGGTAAACATTTGGATTTACGCTAGGATTTATCGCTGTGCAATGCTAGAGTATGTAGAGACCTTCTCTATCAGTCTTTCTTTGACACTTAAACACATATGTGCTCTGGTACTTGTTATGTGATATGTATAGTGTACCTTATTATACTGTATATTATGTATATTTGAGAATTCTGGTGTGTAACCATTTTATAGGAACCTTGTTTATGTGGCTGAAGGGTAGAGAGTTTCCAAATGTATTGTGTTTGTTCATGTTACAATAAAACTATTCTCTTCTCATTAATATTCGTGGCTCTGCACTACAGATACACCAACTCTAAATTGCAGTTTGGGGCAAATAGCAGTTGTGCATTAAACTCATTTGTTGTAAAGTTTAGGGGATTTGGGAAATATTGAAAATTATTAGAATTTGTAAAATATTTGTTATCCTGGGCAGCATATTGTGAACGGTAATACAACTTTGCTCATTGAGAGACAATGTGGTTTTCTGCAGATCTGAACCCTCTGGCTCTGTGTGCAGTGGATGGACATTTCCATCATGTCTTAAGATGGCTTCAACAACTCCACAGGCTGATGTTTAATTCAGTGTGTGAGTCCGGCACCACGCTTTATCAAAACAGAGAAACAACCAAACATGGCCTGTTCAGTTTTAAATAGAGCAAGCAGCAAAAGCCACCAGCCCATAAAACAATGTCTGGCATCAGCAGATAAATCTTTTCCTCTGTGGGGGTGTAATTGACATTTTAAATGTTGTGTGAATGCTGTAAAAACCAGTGTCTCCTTTCATTGCGAGCTCTTTAAAAACAAGACATAAAAACAATATCCCCCTTCGCCGTAAATGCCATGCTGTCACTGAGTAATTGCAAATATGATCACGAGCGCTGATAAATTATGGATAGGAAACTGCCATTATTAGCTGCAGCGCTGTCAGTGGAGGAATCTCAGCTCAGTTAAACATTCAGCTGTACACAGAGCTGTCAGCTTTTACAGACGCTCCCAGGAGACCACCGCTGACAGCCTCTCGACGTCCCACCGCACACACACCGTCCCAGGAGCCTTCCCCCGTCGTGTGCATCAGAGAAGCCCATTGAGAAAATGTACCGGCGATGAATCGGAAACATGCCCAGTTCCCGCAAGCTCTCAACGCTAATACAGCCAATTAGGCCCAGTCGGAGCCGGCCCCAGAGCGATGGGCCCCCGTCACAGAATGTACAAAAACAAAAGGAGAAGATGGCTGTCGGCCAAATGTGGAACATCTCTCTACGTGTGCTGCTCTGGGAGGGGGTACAGCTGAGCCATCACGGAGACTCACAGAGCACAGTTTAGGTTAAATGAACAAATGGATGGACAGACAGAGTATGGTAGGGTTGGAATAAAGAACAGAACGTGAAAAGCTGATGTTTAAGTGCAATAATTATGTTTTATAGATGAATGCTGAATGTTTGGATTCATGTAGATAGAAGCTCGGTGTTGAAGTGCATTTAACGTAAACATGTTTTGGAGTCAGCAGAGACTGGCCTATAGCGCTTTTATTAGCAGATGAAAGCTAAGTGCAGTCTGTCGATACATAATGTTTCTATTAAATTGAGTTGCATAAACATAAGCGGTTATCAACTTGAAACATTCACAAGATTTAAAGGATTTGGAAAGAAACTGTGGCAGAAGCGCTGCTGATAAATATGATTAATGTAAAAGGGCACCTATGTTTGCACAATCAGCCGAGAGTACACTTTTATCTTTCATTAATGTGATAAAGTTAAAGAAAAAGTAAGCCATTTGTTTTTGCTGTGTTTTGCTTAAACAGTAAGGGACAATACATCATTTATGAACCTCAAACAAGTAAGTAGGCTACAATTAAATTAGCTACTGAAAAACCAACCTAACCTACTGAGCTACACCTTTGTTTAAACCGCTGGCCTGCACACAAAGACTGATGGATTCTGATTTAATTAAAATACTGACAGGAAACCAGAAAATATATTCTGTGTGTGGGGCAGAGACTGAGAGAGCCATGTTACTGACTCAACACTTTTTAACTCTGATGTCTGAATAAATCCACAGCTTTTTAACTCTTATTTCTTAAAACAACGTATCACTAACTTCTCTTTTAATGATTTAGTTTATTCAGGTGCTCTTCATGCTCCTGGAAGGGAAAACTTTACAATCCACTATTAAAAAGACAGAACTCTATTTGCCACTGGAAAACTACACTCTGAATAAAACAGTAATTGCTTTATCTTTTTATCCTTTTTGAACCAGAGCCCAATTGTCAGCATCGTTGAACTATTCCTCCAAACCTCACTCCCACCAACTGTGACTATTTCCTTTTACAGTCAGGATATAAAATAGTGTTGAGTTTGATGTAAAAAAAACACATAATGGCAGTACAAACCAGGGCCAAACAATATGCACGGGCTCAGAGCGAGGGAGAGCAACAGCAGAACGGAACAAAGCCTGTAATAAAACGAACATGATTGGTAATAAATACCTCTGCTCAGTGAGTGGTATTGCTCTTTTCTCTGCTCTGACTGGACACAGACTAGTGAGCTCTAGGGCCCTGCTGATTGGCTGACAGCTGGTACACATACTTAAACTGGTTTGAATGCCCTCGAACAGGCACAGACAGGAAGTTGCCACTGCTGAAGGGCTCCTACAGGAACCTGCTGCTGACGCATACTACGACAGTACAGTAGCACACAGACTAATGGTCAGAGGTTTTCCTCCATGGCCACTTAGCGGTTTCCTGATGTTGACTTAAAGTGCTGCTACAGGCAAAGTGAGCCGCCTCATGACTGCTGCCAACTCACTGTAAATCTCACACACACGACGCCCGAGGCTGAAAAGCTGGACAGTTGTAACTCATGTAATAAACTGTAATGTTTGTGTAAGAAATGGAGCACTGGTTGCACAAATAGAGAAGTTAAAGGAAAAACACACTCATGCCATTGCAACCTTTAAGATTTATGAAGGAACCAGATTCTGTGGTTTCGGACGGACTTTAAATCAGCATCATTTTATAGTTTATTTTTGACTTTTCATCATCTTTCCTTCAAAAATATTGGAGGTGCAGATACCGATTGCAAACCTAGTAAAGAAAGATTTCAGATGAGGACAGATACTTGCCAGAAAGATTCAGTTATGTAAAGCAGCAAAGTGTACCCTGTTTTAAAGCCCCATACAAACATCACCTGCCATCACAAACATCCAAGAAACTCTCTGATAACTGACTTCCCTGGACAGTTTACCAACAGCATACTAAACACAATCTGAAAAGCTAGGTGACATTTAAATGAGGCGCAACAAAAGGAGAAACATAACGAGCAATGGAACACTAAAAAATACTTTATATTATTGATTAATGCAGAAAGGAGATGAAAGAAAAGAGTTATTGAGCCAGTGCCAGTCCACATCTGATTTACTCTGATCTGTGTCTCGAAAAGAGGAGCTGGGGTAAGGGTGGGATAAAGAATAATCTATTTCATTATGGATAGAGGATGAGCAGATTAAATGAGGACTTACAGCTGCAACCTCTAAACTCAATAGCATTAACAAGTGCCTGTTTTGCTCCAGCTCTTTGTGGCCTTTCACTGGACTCCGACTGTGTGCACTTGGACTTGTCCTCCATTTGTGGTAATTATATTTGACCTGGACAATTGGCACCTCTGGCGAACGGCAGCAGCGCTCTATCGTCTCTATCGCACTCTGTTAGCCCTGTGATTTATTTTGGCTGCAGCCACATGCTAGCTCAGCTGCAATGTTGCATCCATCAGGTTTCTCTTTTTTTTTTTTACTTAGAGGGAGGTGAAGTAGTGTAGGCTGCCAAATAAAAGGACAGAAATACTTAGTCAGGGCAGTAGCACAGCGCTCTCCAGTCAGCCACTTAAAGCAAAAAACTTGTTTTGGTTAGTCTTTGGTCAGAAACAACAGTGTCAGACATTTTTTACAGTTTTTCCGACAAACCATAGTTAACCTTTGCCAAGTCTTCTTTTTCTGCAAAATGTGCCTAATAAACATCTAATAAAATGCATCCAAATATAATTTTAACTGAAATCTACATTCCTGTTGGCATTATTAAACAAATAATCCATTTGCCAAACTTTAGCCAGAATTGAGACAATTGCACAAAAATACACAGATTTATAACAAAAGGAAGACTACCACCACTTAAGTTGAATTTGTTTTAAGGCAGTCCAGTTTTATAACATGACCTTCTGTGTAAAGGACATATTCAGAATTTTACAATCTGCTCAAATAGTTACAAACATGAAAACGCCTCAGCGTATTATTGAATTATGAGGTGATTTTATAACCGAATGACTTGTGTTTGCCTATAAATCATGTGTCAGCTTCTCCGACTGAGCCTAAAGCCAACAACCATGGTTTGAAATGTGAACTGTGCCAATATATAACAATGCTGACGGCTGCTAAATGCTGGCTCCGATTGATTTTCCTTCATAAAATGGAGGAATGATTCTGTGCTTGTTCGTTTATGTGGACTCTCTGAATGTACTGTGTCTTTTTACATAAACTATTAATGTTAGCTTATTTCAGACATTTAAATCAATGCTTTTTGTATTTATTACTTTGTTGAGTCTATTAATGCTTAGTACCTTAATGTTATTGCCGTTACCTCACAGAAGCTGGAAATGTTTTTGTTTTATATTCATTTAACTTACTTGGGAGAACGCCGGGATGTCAAAGTTAGCATTGGCGAATGCATTTGTGTATAATGATCCATGCAGAGTCTGATTTTATATAACACTGTGGAAAGCCAACTAAAAAAAATAAGCACAAAAGTTAAAAGATAAACGCAAATGGATAAAAGGAAATTATGAACTGAAATCACTACTTTCTGTTTGTCAGTACCTTTTGGTCTTTTTAAGAGCTTTTAAGTCTAAATCATTAGACATCTCTAAAAACTTGTACTGAATCCTGAATAATCATTAGTACAGTCCAAATTTTTCATGTCCTCCACACTTTATTTAATTAATACTGTTTAGTTCTAGTATTTGGACTCTGGGTCCAAATATGGTCACTTCTGGTTTCCAGTCTATCGTCAAGGTGACAGCTTCCATGAATTTACTGCAGTCTGTTCGCCCACAGCTCTTCTGCAAATACCTGATCCTTCACTCAGTGTGTGTCAGCGATGAGTCAGTGTCAGTATATTCAGCCACTGTCGCTCTGTCGGTGGATATATTACTGTAGGGTGAGGACGAGCGCACGACGCAGGAGAACTGATGAATAAAGGCTTTACGGATGAATATAGTGAAGTGTTTCGACTACTGTTCAAATATAGTGACCACAAAGGTTCGACTTGTTTAGTGTCTTAATGAAAACTCTTAAAGGTGCAATGAGGACGTTAATGTGTCCACGTTCTTGTCGTTAGAGCTGACAAAAGTTGGTCTGTTTGGGAACTGACTTGGAAATGGTGAGAGAGGTGTGCTAACAGTAGGACATATACAGTAGGCTATATAAAGATTTTATCTGCTTTTGGGCGGAGATGACAGCCATTTGGAAGGCTTTTGATAAAAAAAACTGTGGACTAAGTGCCTCTTGGATTGCTGGACAAATGGTGAGAAATAAATGCCAACTGTCCAGACAGCGCTTTTGGGTAAGGCCGTATTTATTATGGCTAGCATGACTTTCAAAGCCTCAGTTGGATTGTGGGATGTAGAACGACTGAAAGAACGGTGAGGAGTTCTGCTCTTACTCTACCAAGAGACACACAGTGGCAGACTTAGTTTAAGGATTTAAAAGTGAATACACTTTTTAATTTGAAGTCTGAAACCTTTCATGAGTGATGCTAAAAGCCAGTAAAGCTGTCAATTTAAGCTTTTATGAAGTCAAAGACTAAATTCCTATTGCATTGCACTTTACTGTCTTTCTATTGCCGACAACCTTTTAAAACTATGTATGTTTATGCTACTTTTTTAACAGTCGAAGTAAAATTAAATAAATTAAATCAGTGCATGACAAATGATACATTAAATAGTATGTATGTGCCTAAATAAGAATAAATGTCAAAAACTGGACAATACAGTGAGGTCTTTGGATTGTCGTTTGTAAATGTTGCTATTCAGAACAGTGTCACTTCCGTCCATAAAAAACTGACTCCAGTATATACAGATGAATAAATATGACTCCATGGCCTACTTTCCTCGTAATGGTTGTGTTCAACAATTCCCATCAGTGTCTGAGTGCTCCCTCCAGAGCCGCTGGGTCCTCAACATTGACAGACAGGTTTGGCAGGTGGCAGGTTCTGCAGCTCCGTTTGCTTTTGGATTAAATGTGTTCTCGACACTGACGCACAACTTTGTACTCTGGGTTGAGGATAACCTGTCCTGCTTTTAGCCCTCTTTAACCCTGAAACAAACCCTCGTTATGCCTTTGTATCTTTGGCCCTATGTAGCTTAAAGTCTAGTTTTACGACCACTTAAAGTCTTCCAACTACAACTTTGATGTGATGGTTTTTAGTTGGAGGTATGGGAGCTCCACAAGGCACAGTTTTAAACACTCTTGTTTACTTTACACATTGATTGAGGTTCATCAAACACTGAGGCCAGGTATCGCCAAGTATAAAAACTATATGCATACTGTAAGTAAACTGAGACAAGGTTCGTTCATTTTTAAAACTAGCTAAACCACTTTGAAACTATTAATCTTTCTATAAATGCTCTATTTTCAGTATTCTTACGTTTTCTTTATCTTTGTCTCACTACATATAATCTATTCAGCCACATTATCTTCAAATCTCTGGCTGGCAGCCTCAGTGTGTGTGTGTGTGTGTGTGTGTGTGTGTGTGTGTGTGTGTGTCTACAAGTTTGGATTTAAGTTGAAATAGCGAGCAGACTCAGGCCAGCAGGTTGAATATAAGAACTTATCCAAGCACCAACCCACACATAAATCTACCAGAGATGACTGGGCTTCATTTACACACACAGTAGGCCTAACACACGCACAGACGCGGGGCGCGAGTGAGGCATCGAGCCATTTGTATGCTAAAAAGAGTTTGACATTGAGAGACGGAAGGTTGCTGATGCTGATTGAGAGCCCAGAAGAGATACAGAAGGTTGGACAAACGCCGGGTGAGGTCTTCTGGCCTCACTTCACCAAGAATACATCGAGACTGTGGCGTCACCTAAACTCACAGCAGGAAAGTCGAGAGAAATGGCAGAGTAAGTGGAGGAAGATAAAAGTGAATACCGTAAATGGAAAGAGTTTATAGTTTATGAAGCATGGAACCAGACAGTCACAACTCCTGTAACTCTTTGTGATGCTAACTTCATTTGAATTATAGGCTCTTAACTTTTCATCCATCTCAAGTTCTGGTCTCTAATCCTTGTGTTCACCGTTAGCCCATTGCCCAGGCCAGTGTGCTGTTCATATTGAGATGTAGTGGCCAGCTGAACCAAAACTGCATCTGATGAAGGCAGCCCAACCGCAAGAGACTGTTGCAACATTTATTTAACGGACAGTGACCTCCCCACACATTTGACTTCACTGTGACAGATAATAATACCAACTCAGTTTTTTTGTTTTCAGTCTCCAACAAAAGGCACAGCACTGTTGCATGTTTGAGGCAGACGTTCTACTGCTACAAAAAAAACAAAAACAAAAAAAAAAGAAACACAGCAACAACCAATTAATTTCCTCCAGCGCACAGATACGCCCCAGTCATTTGTCTGCTTCTATAAGGACTTTAATGACTATAGACGAGGGTCTGCAGACATTAAACCTGTTTGAGGACAGATAATTACCTTCACTGAAAGACAAAGTCACTGCCAAAAGGCTTGAAGTGAACTATGAAATATAACTTGTGCATATAAAGCAATGCTTCTGAATGCAGGAACAGTAATAGTATTTATTAAAAACTGACGTGCTCTTCATAGAAACTGACTACACTGTACATTTCCCTCTCATCTCTTGTGATTCCCTTTTCTTAGTCTCATCCTTAAACTTGACGTTACTGGGTCAGGACCCCCTCTGGGGAGGTGTGTATTTGCACCAGACTCACATTTCAGTTTTGTAGGTCGAACATCTCTCCAGTGGGATCTTCAGGACTCGGTCGTTGAGGCCCACGAACAGAGACCTGTCGCTGTGGAGAATCTGCAGACTCAGGATGGGCTCTCGTGCTCCTGCAGGCAGCAGCTCCATCTCCTCCAGGTAACAGCCCTGTAGGTTTTTATTGGGCGTCGCCAGTGCCTTGAGTATGGTGCCATATTCTGAGAAGAGACAGATAAACTTCACAAACAGGATCTGCCAGAATAAAAAAAGACAATGTAGAGTAATACCAAAAAAACATAATTTCCGTAGAAGTGACAGACTTTGTATTTACAGATAAACGCACAGATGAAGTCATGAAGCTGTAATATCACTTTGTAAGATAAGCAACTGCACCACTTTATCTGAAATTAAGAGTTAATCAAATGAGAAGGATTTTATAGAGCATTTACTACAGTGGATTTCTTCTCAGACAAAAGTGAGCCATGTAAACATATGTATCATTACTGTTAATAGCAGAGCGAGCCCACAGTTAGTTTCACTAAAAGTTACAGACCTACTAAGAGGCGAGGATGTCTTATGACTAAAATACATTAAACCTATGGAGTGATAAATCTTTAGAGTGTGGCGTTTGAGAGAGCAATTGTCAAGGAATAGAAGTAATAAAAGTGAAAAAGGAGGATGCTAAGGCACAGAACTCAGCTCTTATTCTGCGTTTGAAGTGCCCTCTGTAAATCTCTTCACCTGTGCTGATGTACATGACGTGGTAAAGCGTGTCCATGCCCTGAACGATGTCCACCACCAAGTTTGAGAAGCGGACGTCGTCCTGCATCACCAGTGGGTCCACAGACTCGGGCTGGACCACGTCGTTCATCAGGTAGAGGCGCTGGGCGTCCTGAAGGCTCCGCTCCGTCAGACCTTCGTTTGGACCGTTGTCGTTTATGGTGCCACACTTTAGAGAGATTGAATCAGTGTCAGGACAATGTGAAAGTGAACACATTCAGGCTATACGTCTGTCAGTTTTACACTAGTCCTTTACAAAACATTATTTTATAGTGTATCCTCTTTAAGCTTGCTTTCTCATGGCTGCCCTGTTAAATGTGTTTGACTAATGTTTACACTGATGCAACTGCCCATGGGAAGGTTCTGAACAGATAAATACATTTTAATTAACAATAATAATAATAATGGATCAGATTTATAGCGTGCTTTTCTCCTCGAGGGAACTTAATGCGCTCACAATAATCATTCACTCCACAGTCCCACACTGGAGGTCTGTAGCCACAGCTGGATCTGGCTCACATAAATTAGTCACATTTTTACTCCAGAAGTGAATATTTATGTTTGTGCAAATTACTCCTCGTGTTGCAAACTGATAATAATTCAATACATAATTATGTATAAATTAAATGTATTTATTTACAATTTCCATTAACCACATGATCTCAGAATATTAGCATTCAAGCTGCGTATTAACATTACACAAAAAGCTAGTGAGTGCAAATAAACAATGCATGTTCTATATTTTCAAGTTAATTTGTTCATTTTTTTCCCTAAAATTTCAGTTTTGATGATTTAAATGGATAAAAATGAATGGGAGATGAATTTATCTCTGGTTATGCAATTTGGCAGGACAATTACATAAACATAAATGTGAAAGTGCTGGTATGTGGTGTCTTTTGCAATTTAACTGTTAATTTTACTTTAAAGGTAATGTGCACT